>SMOB01000030.1:0-106930 GCA_007388105.1 Coniochaeta prunicola
CCCCCCCCCCCCCCCCCAAGTAAACATCACGCACGTTAGCATGTTTGTGTAAGCTTCGCACTGGCAGCCGTAGTCTTTCGTGTCACATGCTGCGAGTTGTCCGTTGATGGTGCCAAGACAGGCTTCGACGATGTAGTCAGCCGCGCAGGTGGTATCCTGAGCCGAGACGGCAGCTGCCAGGAAGGCAAGAGGGAACAGAACAGCCTTCATGTTGTGTAGATGGAACCGGGTGATCTCTCCGACGATGGACAAGTAAAGAACAGAAAAGTAAGAGAGTATGACGCGAAGAGCGAGTGACTAGACTTTAAGAGCAAAAGGGACAGAAGCGAACGACGACACGACGGCACGCGGCAAGAAGGTACACGGTCAGACGGTAGGGGAAGCCATCACGAAGACAAGGGCACCGCTGGGGTTAAATTTGAGCTCGAGCCAGGGTTATATGAGAGCACAGGGGTAAACAGAGATGAGCGGCGGGTCAGTCCGGGGCTGCGGTGCATGCCAGTCACTGGTCTCCGACAAACACTATCCCCATTTCAATATCTAGCGCGATCGCGATGAAGCCACACGGTAACACTGCAACCACGGCGATAGTCTGGATGGTCGGAAAACAAAAGCTTCTGCTGTATTGTGTGGTGAGGCGTGAAGAGCTGTGGTTTGATTTGCCAATTGCTGTGTTGTGGATCTTTAGTGTTGGAGCTTCGGAGGAGTTGGTCCGGAGACGTGAGAACTAAACATCCGAACATTGGAGAGCTGTGGAGATGATCTGATGGAAGTGAAGGAAGCTTTCAGTCTGTTGTTTTCACATCATGATCGTATTGTCGTCTGCTGCACCCGAGCAAAGATGATGCAATCTTCGGCACCAGTATACGAGACGCTTCCCATCTCGCATCGTACAAGAGTGATCGGTCCGGCCCGCGTTCCACAAGTATTCCTAGCGTACAAAGTCTGGGCAAGACAGTCTCAATCTTGAGAATCCGCATCTCGACTGTTTCAGCCCGCGACTTTGATGCGCTGTGTAGCGAAACTAAGGTCGCAGAATAAATGCGAATATCGAGGAAAGTAGGGAAGGAGACGTGCCCTCGCATCTCGTCTTCTTTGAGCTGTTTGTGCATACAACGACAGTGGAGGTTACACCTGCTCATTACCGCCACGGAACGCTCTCAACTCGCTCCGCAGTTCCTCATTTTCTTTCTCAAGCTGCTCTACCCTGGTCTGCATCTCCTCCATGTTCTCGCTCGCTCCGACGCTCAGTTCCTCGACAATCTTGACAAACCGCCACAGCCGTAGCACAATGACCAGCGACGCTATTTCCTCGGCAACACCCTGGGCGACCAGGTCGACTGTAAAGCCTCCCAAGATGACGACGGCGTCGAAGCAATGGAACCAGGAGTAGAAATACCTTGGCCTTTTGTCAGTTGATGTATTTACGTATGCTTAGTGATGTATTGCTTACCGCAAGCCAAAAGCCCAGATAGTAAGTGCGAGCTCGGTAAGGAACAAGCTGCTGAACACCAGGCTGGCCGTCTTGAGACCACCGCGAGCATCGTCGACCCATTTCTCGTCCTGCTCGTGTCTATCGCATGCTATCAAGGCGATGAAGATGTCAGCCAGGATGCTCGAGACATCCAAAGCGACCAGGGCCATGATCATGTAATGTTTCTTCTTGCTCGATAGCTGAGTCTGGGCTTCCTGCTTATATCGAGCATAGGTTGTCCTCCAGCTATTCTGATTGCCGCGGAGGAGAGGCATCCTTTCGTGGTCAATGAAGTCACCGGCGTCGGTCGGCATCCGGAGCGGACAAGGTCGCACTGTTGGCGGTTTGTAGTTGTATGAAGTAAGAGGGACTAAAATAGGAAGGTAAAATACAATACTCGTCGATATCGAAGAAGAATGTACCGTTTTCGTCTAGTAAGTCTCATATCTAAATGCGTGTTGATTACTGAGTTCACATAAACCGGATTGATCTAAGGCGCCACGTGATGAATGTACTGTACATGGACAACACACGAGGAAAGAGCAAACCTCAACCGTACAGTTGGGCAATGAATCTACCAGAACGCGTTGGTTCTCTTTTATCACTAGTACTTTATACACGGAACAAAGTGAAGATTGTGAATGTTGCAATGACATCAGCCGCTACACATAGGTACGCAGTTCTAACCGCTAGTGGTGCTCTCTCGAGCCGAGTCTCAAGGCAGCTACAAGATGCTCACTGAATCCCCATAAGCGCAATCATCCCAATCACGGGTCCAAAGCCACCGTTCCCTCCAATGCCTCCGGCAATGGAATCGCACGCATTACGCCGCAGATGCTAAACCATCCCTCTATGCCCGGCTTGCCAGCCCTGTATCGGTTCCATGCCTATCCCCTCCATGCAATGTCCGGTCGCTTGCCTCCCCCTTGTCCGCCTAAAATAGTCCAAATGATGTGAAACTGGTAAACCAGAGTGACAAAAGAACGCCTCCATAATGCTTAATGGTGAGTCACCGCCGTGCTGTCTCTTCCCACATGTCGCTTTCTGGTAGATAGAGCTATAGTTTAGGAATGTCTACTGCGCTTGGGACCGTTGCTACCAAACGGGTCCTTGCCGTAGCCTAGACTGCCCAGATCGAATATCTCACCCAAGTTCAGCCGTCGTTTCTGGCCTGCTCCGCGCCCTAAGTGGTTGGCAGCATTCCTCGAGCTTGATCGTTGAGAGTTACCATGCCGCCTTATCGTCCTCGGCAGGGATGTGGTTGTCGTACTGGATGTAGTGTGTGTGTCGGATAGGTTGAGGTTGTCCAGGTTGAGGTAAGAATCTTGGCTGGGGTATGCGTGTGATGCTTGGAAGGTGAAAGTGTCTTGTGTAGGCACCGCAAACTCCGCTGGTTTTTGCTGCTGAGGTTGTTCCTCCACGACCTCGACAACAGGTTCCACGGCTGCCGGAGCCGAGTCCGGCATGTCGAGCTCGTTCCGTGTGGCAGCAGGTGAAAGCCGTGCTGCGCTACCGGACCGGTGGATTCCCGGCGATGACAGCGGCTCGGCCTTGTCTACTTCGTCGTCGCTCTCCATAGCATGTGAGACCGCATCGCGGCCTTCCAAGCGCTCTGTAGCCCATCTTCGAATCCTCCATCCCTCGCCATCGCTCAAACCGATATTTTCTTTGTCTAGGAAGGAGAGCAGGTCGTCCAGGCAGTCTTGATAGCCATCCGCTCGGGCCTTCGCCTGTGCCGCAGCTGAGGTCTTGTAAAGTTTCGTCACAGATAGAGCCGCCGCCTTGAAGGCGTCGAGCAGCTGCTCAGGCGACTCAGAGCTCATTGTTGTTGTGTTCCAGAGTAGGTTCCAGTGTTCGCGGTGAGAGCCTGAGAGGGGTTTTCGTTTGAAGTGGGTCAAAGGACCTGAATCGCTGGTTTCGCCGGCAACGACACGTCACACTGGCTGGTGTATATGCAGAAACGGTAAGTGACCAGTGATGAAGCGAGATAAGCCGTTCTTCCAAATGGCGGGAAGAGCAGTAAATTTCCGTGTAAATGAGCGAGTTGGTGAGTGTTGGGTTGCGTTGGATTTGGTGATGCGGTCACAAGGGTTCCAGCTGCGTCGAGATGTTGACGCCCGGGCTCCAAAAGGCGGGCAAACAATAGTGGATCTGTTGAAGTCGGAGCCGGGTCCAGGTGTTTCCGTGCTTTTGTTTGGCCAGCGTTACCGAATGACGGTGATTGGATAGGTCCCTTCCAACGTCATTTGCGGTTTTGAAGCATGCATTTCAAACCATGGCGAGTCAGCAAGGCTCAGGTTCGGCATAAAACGACGAGTTCGAGACAATACAGTGGCAGTCTCTATTCTGGCACTGGATTATTGTACACATCGTAGGGTGGAACACTAACACGCCTTCGTTTGCTATCAGAAGCCTAGGTAGTGGACTGGCATAGTCTTATCATAGACACCAGATAGATGGTGGAGGACCAAAATGCCTTCGTTCGCTGATAGAAACCTAGTGAAGGTCTCTGCTCTCCTTCTCAACACCTCCACTGTCAAGAAGTAGGCATTTTCCTGGAAAAAAAAGAAAGGGAATATTAAATCGATAGATAGTCTGGAGGATGGCAAGTGGCATAAGCCAACGGTGACTTGTCCTCCCATTAGGATCAATAGGAGCCCATGAGGGCCATTGTTTTGGACGGAAGGCATAGGGCTTTTCCTGACTCCCCGGCTGATATACCATTAAGCATGACAACAACAGCAGCACATAAACTAATTTTATCTTCTTGAACATCAATACGGTAGGCTCTTACTTACTCTATTGTTCATTACAGTCACTGAGTTGCCTGCTTGCTGATCTTCAACTCCTTGCCTCTACACCTTTTCTTCTTTCAACTTCTGTGCAGTCATCTCATCCATGCTTCACCTCCTTTAACTTGAGTCTGCACATTTATGTCTTAGTGTTTCCGTCCGCTTAACTAGCAGTGACATACAAGTAAGGAAAAGGCAGTGGTGATCGTCTTTCGAGTCTTACATCGCCATCTGCTCTGCTGCCCTGTCTTATTCTCGGTCCCTGATTGGCCCAAAGGAGGCGGCCCGAGTGCACGACGGACGCCCACATCTTTAACATCAGACGCGCTAAGCCTAATCTAGACGCGATTTCGTGAATTTTGGAGTGCTCGACACTGAGAATCCGACCCGCAGACCACTCCTTCTCCCTCCAACCACGCCTCACCGAGTTTCGAGTTCTTCCTCCGACATCACTCTCAGCCAAGAGGCCCGAAATCATCAGACAAACATCCGCGGGGCCTGCCAGGATCTTTCAGAACCTCATTCTGACCGCGTGCACTGTCTCGCGGCGCGTCTAAGTCGCGTTTAAGTGGAAAGTCGCAACTCCTCAACCCTTCGCAGCTGCCACCATGGCTCCTCGTTCCCGCGCCAGCGGCAACGACACAGACGCGTCAATGGTCGACGCTCCAGAGGTCGATAATCATCAAGCAGACAACATGGTATGGTATTTTGAAATTCGGAGTCAAAATGGCATATATTCTGGCTCTGCCATACTTGACTTACAAGGCTGAGCATCCGCTGACATCTGAGTAGGAGGTAGACGAAACTCCCGATTACACCGACTCTGACACCCAACCCAATACTACAGCCAGCAGCGTGGTAGGCGAACCTGTCGATGGCAGAAAGCGCAGAACAGAAGTCAACCAACTGCGGAGAAGCATATTCGGCAAGAAGCATGATGTTTTGGGCGAGTCAAAGGTATGTGTACAGCCATGGCGCTTGGGCATTAAACAAATGCAGGTAGTGCTGACGATGATCCTTCTTGCTTGTAGGAAGATGATAGCATACGGAGATTTAGGTACCTCTTGGGCCTGACGGACCTATTCCGCCACTTTATCGAGACCAACCCGAATCCCAAGATCCGCGAGATTATGGCAGAGATCGATAGGCAAAACGCCGAGACAGCCGCAAAAGCCAAGAAGGCCGCAAGTCGCCAAGGCGGCGCCAATAACGAGAGACGCCGCCGGACAGAGGCCGAAGAGGATGCAGAGCTGCTCAAGGACGAGAAACATGGTGGTCAAGCCGAGGTCGTCTTCCGTGACTCGCCACCATTCATCAAGGGTACGATGAGAGACTACCAGATTGCTGGTCTCAACTGGCTGATTTCTCTTCACGAAAATGGTATTTCCGGTATTCTCGCCGACGAGATGGGTCTCGGCAAGACCCTGCAGACCATTGCCTTCCTTGGTTATCTCCGACACATGGTGGGCATTACTGGCCCGCACTTAATCCTGGTGCCCAAGTCGACTCTCGACAACTGGCACAGGGAATTCTCTCAGTGGACGCCCGAAGTCAACGTCCTGGTTCTCCAAGGTCAAAAAGACGACCGTCACCAACTCATCAATGACCGACTCATTGACGAGAAGTTCGATGTTTGCATCACGAGTTACGAGATGGTCCTCCGGGAGAAGGCGCATCTGAAGAAGTTCGCCTGGGAATACATAATCATTGACGAAGCCCACCGCATCAAGAACGAGGAATCCTCCCTCGCGCAAGTCATCCGCCTTTTCAATTCGAGGAACCGACTCCTCATTACCGGAACACCGCTCCAGAACAACCTCCACGAGCTTTGGGCATTGCTCAACTTCCTCCTGCCCGATGTCTTTGGCGAGTCAGAGGCCTTCGATCAGTGGTTCTCCGGCGAAGGTCAAGACCAGGATACTGTCGTTCAGCAGCTCCACCGTGTCTTGCGTCCCTTCCTTCTTCGCCGCGTGAAGAATGATGTCGAGAAGAGCCTGCTGCCCAAGAAGGAAGTCAATGTCTATGTTGGCATGTCAGAAATGCAAGTGAAGTGGTATCAAAAGATTCTGGAGAAGGACATCGATGCGGTCAACGGCGCAGGTGGCAAGCGGGAGTCGAAAACGCGGCTGCTCAACATCGTGATGCAATTGCGGAAGTGTTGCAATCACCCTTACCTCTTCGAGGGCGCCGAACCCGGTCCTCCTTATACCACGGACGAGCATCTGGTGTTCAACGCCGGCAAGATGGTTGTTTTGGACAAGCTGCTAAAACGGTTGCAGAAACAGGGCAGCAGAGTTCTTATCTTCTCGCAAATGAGTCGTTTGCTGGACATTCTAGAGGACTACTGTGTTTTCCGTGAGTACAAATATTGCCGGATCGATGGTAGCACGGCTCACGAGGACCGTATCTCTGCGATCGACGAGTACAACAAGCCCGGTTCTGAGAAGTTTGTCTTTTTATTAACAACACGTGCTGGCGGCCTGGGAATCAACCTCACGACTGCCGACACCGTTGTGCTTTACGACAGTGACTGGAATCCTCAGGCGGATCTACAGGCCATGGACCGTGCTCATCGTATCGGTCAGACCAAGCAAGTTGTTGTGTACCGCTTTGTCACCGATAATGCAATCGAGGAGAGAGTTCTTGAACGAGCTGCTCAGAAGCTGCGCCTTGATCAGCTGGTTATTCAGCAGGGTCGTGCCCAGATCGCAGCCAAGGCTGCTGCCAACAAGGAGGAGCTTCTGTCGATGATTCAACATGGTGCTGAGAAGATCTTCCAGAGCAAGGGTGCATCAGGAATACTGGCTGAGAAGGGTGCCGACCTCAATGAGGACGACATAGACGCTATCCTCTCCGCCGGAGAGAACCGCACGAAGGAGCTCAATGCCAAGTACGAGAAGCTTGGACTTGACGATTTGCAGAAGTTTACTTCTGAGTCAGCCTACGAGTGGAACGGAGAGGACTTTGCAGCCCGGAAGAAGGATATAGGCATCAGCTGGATCAACCCTACGAAGCGCGAGCGCAAAGAGCAGTTCTACTCTGTTGATAAGTACTACAAGAACGCCCTCCAGACAGGTGGCCGAACAGAGGACAAGAAGCCCAAGGCGCCTCGCGCTCCAAAGCAGGTTCAGGCACATGACTATCAATTCTACCCTCCTCGACTGCGGGAGCTATATGATAGGGAGACGGCCTACTACCGGAAAGAGATCGGCTACAAGGTACCTCTGGCCGAAGGTGATGACGACACCCTTTCCGACCGTGAGGCAGAGCGCGCTCTCGACCAACAAGAGATCGACGACGCCACCCCTCTCACGGAAGAGGAGCAAGAAGAGAAGGAGAAGCTCGCGCTGCAGGGCTTCGGCGACTGGAACCGCCGCGACTTCCAGCAGTTCATCAACGGTTCCGGACGCTACGGACGTCATGACTACGAGAGGATCGCCCTGGAAGTGGACAGCAAGACGCCGGCCGAGGTCAAGGCGTACGCCAAAGTGTTCTGGCAGCGATATAAGGAAATTGCAGACTACAACAAGTACATCAAGATTGTGGAGGACGGCGAAGAGCGCATGCGCAAGATCGAACACCAGCGTAAGATGCTGCGCAAGAAACTGTCGCAGGTCCGCGTCCCTCTGCAGCAGCTCAAGATCAACTACTCCGTCTCTACGACCAACAAAAAGGTGTACACCGAGGAGGAGGACCGGTTCCTGCTGGTAATGCTTGACAAGTTCGGTATCGACTCGGAGAACATCTACGAGAAGATTCGGGACGAAATCAGGGAGAGCCCGCTCTTCCGGTTCGATTGGTTTTTCCTAAGCAGGACGCCGATCGAGATCAGCCGACGGTGCAACACGTTGTTGACGACCATCGTCAAGGAGTTCGAGGACGTGAGCACGACGAAGACCAACGGCGTCAACGGAAAGTCGAAGAGGGATGCGGAGGACGACGAGAATGATGAGGATAGCGTCATCAGCTCGGCTCCGGCCAAGAAGAAGTCCAAGACCAATGGTGTTAAGGTGCGTTTTGATCCTTTTCCGACATGAACTGTATCAGTGCTGACTTTATGTGCTATAGAACAAAGCTTTGGACAATGTCAAGTCCGCTACGGCCAGCAAGGCTACCTCGGCGGCGCCGTCGCGGGCTTCGAGTGTGCTGTCCAACAATTCGAATGCTGGAGGGAAGTCGAAGAAGAGCCACAAGAAGAAGTGAGGTGCCATGACTGGTGGATAGATGGATGTCTCCAAGACAGGTTCTGTTGGGTTTCGATAAGCGTTTTTCTTATCAAAGAATGGTCCGCTCTTTGTTCAGAAGCCACCTGTGGACAAATGGTACGACTTCAACCTACGGGTAGAGTTCTGGTCTGGTTCGGTTGGCGTTGAGTACCCTCCGCTGCATTTAGCTGGATGGCTGGTTGTGGAGGAGTTCAGGGGTGTGTAATGGACGGCGAAAATGGAATATGTGCGGCAGTAGCGATGAGACTCTTGCTACAAGACCCTCAGTTTAGTACATTCTGTTCCACGAGGCACGGTAGATTAGGAAATGGATCAGTTAAATGTGGAGCTTGCGGCGTTTGTTGGTGCTCGTGTTTCGACTGAAAGCCTCGACAACACTCAGCTAAACATCACAAAAGACCGTAACGGTCTATGTCTTGATTTCAACAGAATTGTTTGAGGTAGATTGCCTGCCACAAGTCTCTAAGCCAAGTAGGCGTCTTCTGTAAACCCCCCGTTTTCCCCAAGGAGAAACCCTTTCTCCTTCACCGTAGGTTCCGAGACAAGAACCGTGAAATCCGGAACGCCATTGGACTATGCACGCCGAGCTAGGAAGTAAAAGCCCCCCAAAACGTTGCAAAGCAAAACCACTTTATCCCACCATCGCAAGCGTAAAAAAACAAGAAACCAAAATTTCACTTCCTGTTCTCCTTCGCCTCCTTCTGCTGCCGCTGCTGCTCCTCCTGGTTCAGCCGGTTCATGCGCTCCCTCTCGACCTCGTACATGAAGTCGAAGTAGCCCTTGTCGAAGTGGTGGACGCGCACGTAGCCGTCCTCGCCGCCGGAGCAGTAGCTCTTGCCCGTCGGGTCGGCGGCCACGGTGTTGAGCGGGCCGAAGTGGCCCCTGACGCGGCCGACCTCCTCCTCGAAGATCTTGTGGTAGAAGCGGGCCTCGAACTTGCCCTGGCGGGCCGACGTACGCGTCACGTCCATGGCGGCCTGGCCGCCGCCCAGGATGACAAAGTCCTTCTTGACCGTGATGGTGGCGCTGTTCATGGGCGTGTCGGCGGTGTAGGTCTTGAGGACCTCGAGGTCGCGGGCTGTGATTAGCTGTGTTGGGAGGGGGAAGGTTAGTCTCTGCTATATTCCGGACGGTGACGGTTGATGGTGGGAGTAGGAAACATACCTTGGCCGTCTTGTCCTTTGAGGCGGTGATGAAGTATGACCGGTCCGGTGCCCATTGCAGATCCGTGATAGGTTGGCCGAGCTCATGGACGTTGTAGTTGACGAGTTGATCGCCGGTCTTGGCGTCGTACTGGGAGACGGATCCGTCCTCGTGGCCAGCGATGATGTATTTGCTGAGATAGCTCCACCCGGCAACAGTGGCTTTGCTCTCGTCGCAAACAATCGTCAAGACCTTCTCGTCACTTTGCTCCGCCTCGACGTCGACCTTGATGTCCAAAACGACGATAGTTCCCAGATGTCCCATACGCTTCTCAGTCACGCCTAGCAGCTTGGTGCCGTCCTCGTTGAACTCGACGCGCTTGACGGCAGTCGGGAACTCCCATGTTTTGAGACACTTGCCAGTCTTGAGGTCCCATAGCTTGATGGTGTTGTCGGCGGAGCCCGAGGCGATGAGGGTGGATGTTGGCTCGACGTCGACGGTCCAGATGGCACCTTGGTGGCCGTGGTATGTTCCTAGCCGCTCACCGTTGTGTGCGAACCACACGCATATTTGCTGGTCCTTTGCGGTAGAGAAGATGAGATCGCCATCGGCGTTGTACCTGTTGGTTGGCCCTGTGTTAGTTCCACGTAGGTTAGGTAGCTTCTGTCTCGAGTTAGGTAAGGACGCACTTGACTTGTGTCAGGGCTCTCTCGTGGCCCGACAGAAGAATAGGCCTCATGTTGACGGTTGTTTTGTGTCTGGTCGGTATGGGAGGTTACGGAGGGTTCGGGAGCGAGGGTTTGGCGTCAGATATATCGTGGTGTGGCTGTCGTCAAGGATGCTTTGCCTCCACTGATTTATTTTTTCCGCAGGAGGTTGTGCGCTTGCGAGAAGTCAAAGCAAATCGCGGGGCGGAAATGCCCCTCTCTTTCGTCCGAGCTAATCTGTCTTTGGACTAGCACATCCGCTTAATTCAATATCGACTGTGGTAAGGAGCCAGACGCTGTTTCTTTCATGAAGTACTTTGACTCACGACCAGTTGCCCAGTACACGATCATGGGTTGTTGTCATGTCCAGGTATACATACGAAATTTGGAGTGGTGTCGACATGACGCCTTCGATCGTCGAGCTATGAGTCTACTTTCCTATGAATTGTCGATTTCGCCAAGAGACTTTGGGAAGCAGGATTGACCTATCTCATGCTGGGATTGCCATTAACATACGTTTCCCTCAAGTTACTGTTACTCTGTGAAATTTCTAGCGCCGCGTAGGTTTTTCTGGTACCGCAGTATAGTCCAGCTCAAAGTCTAGTACCTAGATTAAGACACTCTCCTATGCCTCCTATCCTTGATATCAGTTGGGTAAGAGGAATATCCCCATATGACGGTAACTTAGCTATCCATTGGCTAGTCTGAGTCACATAGAACCGAAGAGGTTCGTTAGGGTCAGCAGTTGATAACTTCTGGGTCTGCTATCTTTTCACAAGTTTCCATTCTCATTTCCATTTCTAAGACTCCACCAACGACACAACAAACGGTGATCGCTTTCTTTTGGGTGACTCAGTCGTTGCCGTCCAATCATTTTGGGTAGAGGCATTGCCGAGAGATGACACTCTCTTCTGTCGCCAGACGTATCTCAGGTCTTGATGCAAGGCACCAGTGTTGCAGGGGCATTCATACTCATCACACAGCAGCAGCACAACTCGAGCGTGCAAAAAGTCTCACCGTCAGATTCGACCGCCTGCCTATTCGAGCAGCCAGCGCTTGTCGGCCACAGACCCCACTATCAGCAGTATCTTCGTTTAGTGTCGGCTCCTCACCGGTACAAGGACCTGCTAACACCCGACCGCCATTCTCGACATTTTCGGGCGTATTTCCGCAGACTTCGCAGACTTCTCGCCTTCCTTCCGGTGGTGGTCACTCAAGGCTGAGAACTGTTCAGAGCCTCCGCAGGACATTCTCTACCTCACCACGTACAATGGCTGCCATCAAGATCGACGGCACCGCCATCGCCAAGAGGATCCGTGAGGGTCTGCACGCCGAAATAGACGAGAGGCAAAAGGCCAATCCCAAGTACAAGCCCTCACTCAAGATCATCCAAGGTGTGTTCCTCACAGATGAGCAACCTAGCAAGACGTAACTTTTGTGCTGATCGATATATCCATTCCAGTCGGTGATAGATCAGATTCTTGTAAGCCTTCACCCACTAGTCATACATGCTCATACATGCATCACACGACTGACATTAACCCAAGCCACTTATGTTCGCATGAAGTTGAAGGCCGCCGAGGAGGTGAGTCCAACCCTACTCCAACCTGGCTGGTGCCAGTGCTCAACAAGTTCCTGTGCAGGCTGGCATCCATTGTGAACTCATCAAGTTTGATGAGTCGGTCACCGAGGCAGAGCTCGTCGCTCGCCTCTACCAGCTCAATCACGATCCTGATGTGCACGGTATCCTGGTCCAACTCCCCCTACCCAAGCACTTGGACGAGTACACAGTCACATCAGCCGTTGCCGATGAGAAGGATGTGGACGGATTTGGCGCCAAGAACATTGGCGAGCTGGCGAAGCGCGGCGGCCACCCATTCTTCCTTCCATGCACACCGAAGGGTGTTATGGTTCTCCTGAAAGAAACCGGCATTGATCTGAAAGGCAAGAACGCCGTTGTCGTTGGACGGAGTGACATCGTCGGCAGCCCTGTGAGCTACTTACTCAAGAATGCCGATGCCACCGTTACCGTCTGCCACTCCAAGACCACGGATCTCGAGACTCATCTGAAGGACGCCGATGTCGTCGTGGCCGCTATCGGACAACCAGCGTTCATCAAGGGCGAATGGCTAAAGAAGGGTGCCGTCGTGATCGATGTCGGGACCAACTATATCCCCGACACGACCAAGAAGTCCGGCCAGCGATTAGTGGGTGATGTCGATTTCGAGTCTGCATCACAGGTGGCCTCTTACATCACACCCGTCCCGGGCGGTGTAGGACCCATGACAGTAGCAATGTTGTTGCAAAACGTCGTCGAGGCCACGTCACTCTACTTCGAGAAGCAGAAGCAGCGGCGGATTGTCCCTCTACCTCTCAAGCTCCTAAATCCAGTACCATCTGATATTGCTATTTCAAGAGCACAGACTCCCAAACCGATCACCAGCGTCGCAAAGGAAGTTGGAATCTCAGAATCTGAACTGGAGCCCTACGGCGCGTACAAGGCCAAGGTCGACTTGTCCCTCCTCAAGCGCCTCGACCACAGGAAAAACGGCCGCTATGTCGTTGTTACAGGTATCACGCCTACTCCTCTCGGCGAAGGCAAGTCGACGACGACCATGGGTCTCGCGCAAGCGCTCGGCGCCCACCTCGGGCGCATCACATTCGCCAACGTGCGCCAGCCGAGTCAAGGGCCGACGTTCGGTATCAAGGGCGGTGCAGCCGGAGGCGGCTACAGCCAAGTCATCCCTATGGACGAGTTCAACATGCACCTCACAGGCGACATCCACGCCATCTCGGCGGCGAACAACCTCCTCGCAGCAGCGTTAGAAACCCGCATGTTCCACGAGAACACCCAGAAAGACGGCCCCCTCTACCGCCGCCTTGTACCGGCCAAGAACGGCAAGCGCCAGTTCGCCCCGGTCATGTTCCGCCGCCTGAAGAAGCTGGGCATCGACAAGACGAACCCCGACGACCTGACCGAAGACGAGATCCACCGGTTCGCCCGCCTGGACATCGACCCGGAGACCATCACCTGGAAGCGCGTCCTGGACGTCAACGACCGCCACCTGCGCGGCATAACCGTCGGCACCGCGCCCACCGAAAAGGGCCACACGCGCGAGACCGGCTTCGACATCTCAGTCGCCTCGGAGTGCATGGCCGTGCTGGCCCTCAGCACCGACCTGGCCGACATGCGCGAGCGGCTGGGCCGCATGGTCGTCGCCTCCAGCCGGTCGGGCGATCCGGTGACGGCCGACGACCTGGGAGCGGGGGGCGCCCTCACGGCGCTGATGAAGGACGCCATCAAGCCCAACCTCATGCAGAGCCTGGAGGGCACACCCGTCTTCGTCCACGCGGGTCCCTTCGCTAATATCAGCATCGGCAACAGCTCAATCATCGCCGACAAGCTGGCCCTCAAGCTCGTCGGCACTGAGCCCGACGAGGACGCGGCCGCCAAGTCCGGCTTCGTCGTCACCGAGGCCGGCTTCGACTTCACCATGGGCGGCGAGCGCTTCTTCAACATCAAGTGCCGCACCTCGGGCCTCGTGCCCGACGTGGTCGTCATCGTCGCCACGGTTCGCGCCCTCAAGGTCCACGGCGGCGGCCCCCCCATCAGCCCGGGAGCGGCCCTCGACCCGGTCTACAAGCAGGAGAACGTCGAGGTCCTGCGCAAGGGCTGCGTCAACCTCGCCAAGCACATCGCCAACGCCCGCACCTACGGCGTCCCCGTCGTCGTGGCCATCAACAAGTTCTCCACCGACACCGACGCCGAGATCGCCTGCATCCGCGAGGAGTCCCTCGCCGCGGGAGCCGAGGACGCCATCCTCTCCAACCACTGGGCCGAGGGCGGCGCGGGCGCCGTCGCCCTCGCTCGCGGCGTCGCCGCCGCCGCCGACAAGGCCGACAAGTCGGCCTTCCGGCTCCTCTACCCCGTCGACGGGTCGACCACGGTGCTCCAGCGCATCGAGATCATCGCGCGCGACATGTACGGCGCCGCGGGCGTCGAGCTCAGCGACCTCGCCGCGCGCAAGATCGAGACGTACACGCGCCAGGGGTTCGGCCACCTGCCCGTCTGCGTCGCCAAGACGCAGTACTCGCTCTCGCACGACCCGGACCTCAAGGGCGCCCCCTCGGGCTTCACCGTGCCCATCCGCGACGTGCGCATGGCCGCCGGCGCGGGGTACCTGTACGCCCTCGCCGCCGACATCCAGACCATCCCCGGCCTGCCGACCGCGCCGGGCTATCTGAATGTGGACGTCGATGTCGAGACTGGGGAGATTGACGGCTTGTTCTGAGGCACTTTCCCCCTTACGGAGTGGGACATAGACAGGAGGAGGGTGCTATTGTGCGGTTACCTCGTTTTGCGTGAAAAGAAAGAGTGAGAGATAGACATCGGAGGTTTTAACTCGACTCAACGTTAGAGGGAAAGGGAATTATGGTTTCGGACAGGCATGGATGGAAGGAAGACCTGTATCTGACTGGAAAGGAAATTGCATATACGTTTTCAACAATGGCGTATTGCGGGCTGGGGCATGGAGCATAGAGCATGCGATACCTTGAGATAATTCGACGCGTATAAAGATAGAGAATAGATATATTTGATATCTGTTACAGGTGGTGGAGCTATTGTTCATGTGTCTAGGAAACTCTTTGTTTCGAGCCTTGGTTCCATATGCTTGGGTATCGAAGCTCGAAGGCTCATTTACGGACTCACATACCGCACATACTCGATTCTAATGGCGCATAGGCCGGAAGGCACGCTTTCTTGACAAGTGTACAGCGGGCTGAGCCGGGTTTCTCATTCATCGTATCGTGTCTAAGTACAGTTTGTTTGTGTAACAGGGTATGATACAGAGCGGTTGTTGAACAGTAAGTGACGACAAGCCAAAGTCTAGCGCAACGGCAACGGCCTCTCGAGCCTCCCAAGGCCTAAAAACCTTTCCCATTCTAGGCCATCGCAGTTGTTGAAGCCACTCAGAACACCGCCCGGCATAATCTGACAAGGACATCTGTTGTCGGAGTTGATCCCGCTCCTGTGACCGGGTTCGGCGCAGACGCGCTAGATCAAAAAAAGCAAGAAAACATCGCTAGCAATAAAGTTTGTATGGTGTAAAAGACACTCCCGTGCTCAAGCAAAGGGCGGAAGCAAAAGGTGTCGGGTAATCTGGACAAATGTGGAGAGCTCGGACTAGAGCGAGTGGTGCGCGAAGAGCAAGGGCGTCGTAAGCAGGGATATAGCAAGGTATGACGATAGTCCCGAACAAAGAATACAGGATATCACACATTCTGCTTGCGCCTAGGTTTAGCGTTGCCCGTCATCGTTTTGGCGTTCCCAGGAATAGGCGTGACAAAGGTGACGTGCTTAGCCTCCTCCTTCCTCAGGTTGACAGTGGTGGCAGAGTTGGTGCGGTGGTGGCGAACCGGCCGCGGTGTCTCATCCGTGTCCTCGTCAATGTTGATCTCGGCAACGTCAGAGACAGACTCGGCATCCATGCCCTCGCTGGTCTCGGAGGTTGAGCCGTCGTCCGAATCGTCGTAATCCCCGTCATCACTGACAAGAGAAGGCGCGTTGTGGCTCCCAGCGGTGTTTGGGCTGAGATCTATATCCATCGCATCGTAGAGATCCAACGAGTCTTCGTCTTTCTCTGGTATCGCGGATACCTTGGGCGCGTTGAAAGCAGTGACAGACGCGTGGCCTTTGCTGCTTGCTGGACGAGGGATTGTCGGCAGCGGGACTGGGGAGACAACGGTTCGTGCGGGCATGCGCATGACTGCGGGTGTCCGGGCCGCAGTGGAGGCAGGCTTGGTAGGGCTTGACCCTCCATCCATCCCTATGGAGTGGTCAG
The DNA here is from genome assembly GCA_007388105.1 of Coniochaeta prunicola. Classification (NCBI taxonomy): domain Eukaryota; kingdom Fungi; phylum Ascomycota; class Sordariomycetes; order Coniochaetales; family Coniochaetaceae; genus Coniochaeta; species Coniochaeta prunicola. The sequence goes on from SMOB01000030.1 coordinate 16,186, forward strand.
GATCTTCCGAATCCTCGCCAGGTGTCGACATGTCGTCAAGGTCAATCCTAGTCTTGGCATCCTCCACATGCTCACTGAGATTGCCGGCGAATTTCCTCCTCTGCAGCAACTGAGAAAGATAAGGCGTCGTCGGCGTACCGGTGAAAGGCGTGGCGTCCTTTTTAATTGACTTTTCGCGCTCAGCCCCGGGTATACATTTGACGTTAGGGAGCTTTCCGGCATGGTAAAGCTTCAGCGAATCATTGATACGGGACAAAAGAGCGGCGTATCCTTGTTGATCGGTGAGGGACTCGTTCCGCGCGAAGGGGTGGACTAAACCCGATGCAGAGCTGACAGCAGGAGCAGGCTTATCATTGTCGACGATAGCACCAGCTTCGTCAACTTCGATGGGATGACCGGCATGGACCGCAGCCTCCTCATGACTCTTGAAGTCTCTGCGGTGTGCAATACGGCAGTGATTTATGAAACCTTGGGTGCTCGAAAAGTCCCAGCGGTGACAGTCAATACAGATGAGCTTCACAGTCTGACCATCTGACCGTTTCACTGTGCAGGGACCCGCCTTGTCCTTTGGTTGCGGGTATCCACTGGATAGCGCCTGCAACTTGTGTCCGGTCGACGCTCGTACCCCACGGGCTTTACCCAACATAATGGGTTCTGTGATGCTGTTCCTTGTTGCCCTACTCTCGGCAGTGGTATTCTTTGACCGGCCACCCTCCGACAAGCGTTGCGACTCAGGCAGGACGTCGCCAAAGGCAGGATCAGGTATTAGCCACTTAGCATAGTGCCGCGCATAAGGGCCGTCCACGACTCCAAATGGAGGTGCCCATCGAGGTACCACCTCGTCAGGGCGTGTTTGCAAAGCAGGACCCTTGCCACTGCTGATTTGGAGCATTTGCTCCGGAGTTGGGCAGCTGACTGGATATGGAATGAGGTGGCATCTCCGAAGCTGTTCCAGAGCAATCTGGCATTTTGCCAGTTCCTGGTCGATCAGCCGAAGCTCATCGTGCTTCAAGAGAATCTCAAGGCCAAACTGAAATTGAATGGTCTGTCTAGCATCCTCTAGGTCAGGCTTCATCAAGGAGTCACTCGTTGGCATGCCTTCACCGTCACCGAACGTAGACTGGGGCGACAACAGCGCAGGGTTGTTGTCCGTTTTCATGCGCTTGAAGGGCAGTGAGCCATCATAATACTGGTACGGCGAGCCTACCGAGGTACTAGATCGCCTGCGTTTGGTAGCACGGTCTGAGGATGATGAGTCAACTGCCGCCGGCGAACTGACCGACGTCGTCGACGGGGCCGAGTTCTCGGAGTTGTCGTAGTCGGGCGACGGGATGCCGGAGTCAACGGCCTTTCCGCTACCCCTAGAGTCCGAATTCCAGAAGCGAAACATGGACATAGGCGAGACAGACCGACTGTGCAGTCGGTCAGGGTGGGGTTTGCGGTGTTAGGACGAGGCTGCGGGTTCCTTAAATAAGGCGGCGCGTCGCCAGCAGGCACCAGCAGCAAGGCGGCTAACTGTGCAGGCTGAGGATGGCAAGGGAGGCGAGGCTCTCTTTGTCACCCAAAGTGAACTTTGGGGCTGACGTAACGCAAAGTCCAAGGCTTCCGCGTTGCCGGCTCTCCCTTGCAGGTGCAGGAAGGAGAAAAGTGGGTCGTCGATCGCAGAAGCGTCTCAGAAAGGGATGGTGGAGTGGCTGCGGAGACCGATGATGTGGCCGCGCTGCACCCAACAGTAACAGCTAGGGTCGGACCAGACTGTCAGATGCTCTGGCGCAATAGGATCGCAAAGGTGACGACGAGATGCGCGCCGGTCGCAAAGTGCCTCGGAGGATGCGCGCGAGAGCTAGTGAAAGCCTCGTGGACGAGAGAGACAGACTGACAGAGCCAAGCGACGTTGTGGCCGGAAGGTGAGGCGAAATGAGTGCGCGAAATGAAGTTGTCAAGGAGAGAAAGATGGTCGCGAAGATGTGCGACCGCTGGTGGAAGGAAGAAGTTGGGGTGATTATCTCCCCAGCTAGCGGTGCGCTCTGCCGTTTGTTGTTAGGTTGTAAGTTTCATGGAATAAAAATCGGGGATGTGAGACACTGCCAGCCGGGAAATAGCGTTCGTGTTGATGTGCTGGGGGGTGTTAATTGCGCCCGGTGTGTTCCAGTGTGTGCTTTTTCTCGGCTCGCAAGGAAAAGGGAAATGGTTGCGCAGGTTACACTGTCCTGAGTGTCATGAGAGAGAGCGTTTGTCTGGTGTGGGAGTGACTCCGCGACTCGACGCAACCAGAAGCGAGAGAAGAGAGGGCGAAATGCAAGGGGACAGGGGGGACAGGAAGGCCAGTTCGCCCAGTCGTGTGATGATTGGGGAGGGAGGAATGCGTATTCACTGATTCCCTTGCGATGGCAGGGGGGAGAAGCAGTGGGAAGAGATGGAAATGATGGTCTGTGCTGGAAACGGGAAATGGTGGTGTGGATACTTGCTTTGCCTGGCTTGGCTTCTGGAATCTGGCTCGTGAAATAGCAGCAGCCAGAACCGGTTGGAAAGGGGGCAAAAGTGGGTTCCACCTCGTGTGATTGGCGGGTGGCACAGAGGAAGGTGCGGGTGAGTGCGAGGGCTTGTCTTACCTGTGCTGAAGTGCTGAGCCAGTAAGACCAGTAAGCTGCCGCTGCCGTTGCCTCCTCTGGCTGGCAATCTGGATGCCTTCTCTGTTGTTTGTTTGCACCTGCCCAAAGAACTGACACAAAGTCACAGCGCGACTGTGAACAGCGGCGGATAAAATGAAGATACTATAAATGAAGAAGAAGAAATGTATTATAAAAGTTACTCCGATAGTACGATCAGAAGATAGATGAGGAGAGAAAAGGTGAGAACTGGTAAGATATCACAGAATAGCGCTGAAATGCTATCCAGGTTGTGTAGATGCTCGAGGTGACTGTGGAAGAATAGGAGAGAAACAGCGAACAGTGAAACGAGCAAGTTCATCCGCGGGGGCGCATTTGCTAATCCATGCACCACACAGTACACTATGTCAGCCTGTGGAACCAGATCAGTTGGTGACTGGGAGTGCTGAATGTTTGTCTTTGGCTGGCTGTGGCTGCAATCAATATGCGCAAGACGCAATCCAGAGCTGCAAACACGCTAAGCCGAGACCAGCCATCACTAAACTTGGGGAGTGGGTGCAACCATAAATCCGACCTGCATCAACCATCAGACGATAAACCATGCTTCGGAATACGATAACCTCACATTCATACTACCACCGCATACCACAGCAGTAGTAATGATGAGCGTGACACGAAGTTACTTAGCGTCTGCCCGTCAAATATTCCCCAGCTGTTGATCTGTACCACAGAGATAAGGGGCTGCATTGTCAGACGACTATCTCCCCCACAGTCCTCACCCCAGAGCTGATTCCTGTTTATAGATAAGCAGGATGAAGGCACAGCAGTGTCTTGACGAGTACGCAAGTATATTGATGACTGCACTAAATACAGTGCATTCTGGCATCAACAGAACATCATTGAAGTCCATTGGTAAAAGCACTGCAACCTTGTCGACGCATGAAACTGGGGCATATCGCCGCTAAAATATGCACAATTACGACGCACAGCAGCTCCTCGGTAAGCAACAGACAAGGTAGCTGTAGCTAGCTGGATTCACAATAGGTACGCTTACTCGGACCTGAGCAAGATAACCAACAAAGTGTCGTCTCTCTTTCTCATCTCTTGTTGTGATGAATGAGCATGAGTACCAAGGTGGAAGAGTTTACCTCCTGTGAGAGCCTCTGGTTTGCAAGTTCCCCGAGGAAATATCTGGTAACAGGGGATAGCCTCGTTCGTAGCAGGACGTCCTGAGGCACGCACGGACAACAAGGCTACTACACAAGATGCAAACATGCTGACTGCTGTCTGGGATAACAGTTTGAGGATCATGACCATAAAGACAAGGGCTATGATACTTACAATTCACTTTCTGGAGGGAGCGTCTTTGATGAATTAAGCGTCAAGATACCGTGATATTTCCTCTAGGCCATGGAGTATTGCTGTTTGTACAGCGGTTGCAATAGCCTGAATGCTTATCTTTATCTTATCGATAAAGACCACCCCAAGCTCACCCCGCAACTCCAGCACCGAGCTTTGCTTTTCCTTGTTGACGCGTTAGAATTATTTCAACATGTTACGTCCAAGCCGGGTATAAGATAGGACCACCAGCCAACACCGAGACTTTGGCCTCTCTCATCCCGTTTCTTCTCCTCTGGTCAAATTGGTCATAGAGAAGAGATGGCCCTCCAGGCTCTCCGCCAGGGTGTCAACCACGCTGCAAAGCGCAAGTATCCGGGGGATGCAGATGATGCCGTCGCCTCCAAAAGAATACGGGATGATTTCAACCCTACGACCGCATCTTCGCCCTCACCGTCCCTTTCGAGTCAACCACTACAGACCCTCATTACCGAGCTCAGCCCGAAATACGACATCAAACAACTCTCAGTCCTCTCCTCAACGAGCATTTCCAAACGAGTCGACTCGGTCCTCAACCATCTCGGCCGCATAAGCGCCTGGGACTCATCCGTACTGCCCGGCGTGGTACTCCTCTACGCACGGTCAAACTCGACCAACAAACTCATCACCATAGTCGAGACGGTCCGTCGGCGCATTCACGAGGCCGAGCAGAAATGGTACCAGTACAACCACCTCTACGAGATGGAGTGGGCCACCAGCCAGCAGAGCCAGGCGCGACAACCACGGAACCATAAGACGGAGACCATGATCGAGGACACAGTCATGTCGATTGACGGAGACGCCAACCACAGCGGAGACGATGACGACTTCGAGGTCATGACCACTCCACAGACTGTCTTCGAGCGAGCGGTGCACGGCGAGTCCAAGGCGCGGCAGATGGCCCACATGAGCATCCTCTTGTCGAGAATACCGATACCTGAGCTCAAGGCGAAAGATAATTTTGCGGTGCAGTCGAACGAGGAGTACATCAACCACGTTCACAGGAAAAAGAGTGGGTTGGTAGCGTGAGCTGCCGCCCCCCGGGCACCGCTGCGATCTTTGGCCCGCTTAGCCTGGCCTAGGTAGGCGATCAGTGGTCATGGATAGAAGGTTTTATGCATGATTTTGGGAATTTAGGGGATTGAACGACTTTGCATGCTTATGATACCCTGTACAGATATGTTCGGCGAACAAGAGATGGTCGTGGAAGGCAAATAGAGTCATCAACAAGAGTTTCATGGCCTGCCGTGTCGCTGCGTTCACGAGTATTCCACCTGGTGTTGGAGTAAATGTCACTATATGCACGCTGACCCTAATGACAACATATATTCATCCAACCTAAGCTCGTCCTTTGGAACACCACTCTAGGACCCAATCTCCCTGGCCTCACAAACCCGCCCTCGTCATGCTGTCGCACTTCTCCAAGTCGTATATAGGCGTCCGGTCCCTTGAGCCTTTGCAAGCCAAAGCCGGCTTATCCTGAATATCACACTCTCAAGCCCATCGATTTGCCCGAATCAAGGTTTCGAATGCTTTCCTCCCTCTCCCCTCGCGTTATATGTGATCCTCAGCACAAAATTGACCACCACCGCCAACAACAGCACGATAGCCAGCAGCGTGGGCCCGAACCGGTCGTCGAAACCCGCCTGCCCCCGCACCCTTATGCTCTTGGCCCGCCAGTGGTACGTCACGAGCGCGTATATCATCGTCGCCATCGCCACGCCCGTGAACAGGAACGACGATATGAAGGCCGGGCGGTCGCCGAAGTTCAGCATGCCGATCGCCAGCGCGCCCAGGATGACAGTGAAGTTGAGCCACGACAGGAAGGTGCGCTCGTTGGCGAAGAAGACTTTTGGCTCGACGCGGGTTGGGAGGGCGATGCGTTTGCCTAGAGAGAAAGGGTTAGTACGAGGTGAGAGGAAGGGGGGAATGGAAAGGGAGGCAGTACCTGGGGCGGTTTGGAGGAGTGGTTGGCTCGACATGTTGGTTGTGTTGTTGTGTCCTTCCGGAAGGAGCTCTGATCTCGATGAAGTGTCTACTGGCGCCTGTAGGACGCTATAATTGACGTTATGATCGTGACGCCGTCAGTAAACGATATAGATGCTGCTGTTCAGGATAACGATTTTGATAAGGGCAATAGCGACTGAGAGAGCACTCCAGGCGGTGAAAAAGAGGTTAAGAGTAATTTTTGATATCACAAACAAGATGCCTTATACGTATAGAAGACTCTGCTCCGTTAGAACGTTGCTTTGGACCCTCGTGGTCTGCTTAGCTCTATGATGTTCACGGCCTTGCTTCTTCAACTCCGTCTCCAATTGGGCAATGGCAGTTTCTTGGAGAAGCTCTATGACCCTGCACTTGCCCCGCAGCGCACCTAGCTCCAGCCTGTTGATGACGCAGCACGTGGGCCATTTCTGAATGCCCATTCGTTAAAAGGGAAGAGAAGCCTTTTGAAGTCAGGTGAAATAGCACGTGCATAATCTCGTGATACGTAGCTGAAGCCCCGCACAAGCACGAGCCATGTTGCTAGGCACGGTTGCCGTACCCAAACACGGCGAGGCTTCTAAACAAACTCCAAGACAGACAGCCCTATCGAGCCGCATTCCAATACTTGACTCGTCTAGATTTAATATCACTCTCCACACCCTGTTAGTACTTGCCCTATAATTATGATACCTAGGAAGAGTTATTGGACTGACACTAATGACTGCAGAAATCATAACCGATCAGACAAGGATCAGCGCCTCTACAATCAAAGCACGCAAGAACCTCCACTTACGCACAATGGCTACCTCTGCACCTCCCGTATGTTTTGAGCCTCTGGAGGACATTGAGTAAAGTAAGCATTCAGCTAACTCTATGTAGCCTGTTGCACTGAAGCGCTTGGAGCAGATCACATCAGACGTAAGTCAGCACCACGAGCCGGGGCCGAATATCGATGCTGTTCCTTATGCTGACCACTCTGCCAACAGGTCTGCAACAGCGTCCTCGGCAACGTCGAGGCATACGAGCATTCCAAGACCGGGCAATGGAACCAGACCATTATTGTACGTGCACGGCAGCGTCCTACCTCCGAAGCACGGAGGACAAGCGAGCTGACAAGACTCACCCCCAAAACAGGAGAAGCTCCTAAAAGCCGTGACGCAAGAGGCAGAGAAACCATACAAGCTCGCTATCAACAGCACAATCGTACAGCACTCTGTGCCGACGTCGTCGTCCCTCGTCTCCACCGGCACGGACACAACCAACATCAAGACCGAAAAGGACGAAGACGCTAAGCCCGCCTCCGGCTCCGAGAAGAAGAAGGGCCCCGCCGGCCGGCGCGGCATGCACTCCGCGACAGGCGGGTACTGGAACGAGAAGACGGACGGCATGTGGAGCTACAAGTACGAGGGTGACGAGAAGGGCTTTGACGTGGTAATTATGTTGATCTGGATTGGGATTTAGGTGGAAGCATCTGAGACGCCTCGCACAAGGCGGTTGTGTAAGAGCCTCATGGTCAAGTGGAGAGCAGAAAACATGCATCTTTTCGGTTTGTAGCAAAGTATCGTTCAGCGGGGATGTGCTGGAAGAACTTGTCTGTATCATATCATTACGGACTGAGACGACGGCGTCCATAGCGGCGTTTTTGTTTGGTTGTTCTTGCTACTATTGTGGGAAAAAGATCATAAACATATTCAGGTGCCCCTCTGTGATTCTGTAGGAAATTCTACCGGGTTCAACTCCCAAATCTTTCGCGTATGGTCGACAAGAGCTCCGGGCGGCAAGGCGGTCCCAGCCTGCCCGGGATTGTTTGAGGCCGGGATCGGCGACGGCTCTGACGGCCCATTGATGCCACGGCGAGCCCCACTTTCTCGGCCAATGACGACATTGACGGCTGTGTTAAAATCAGGGGACCATCAGACCATCCAGACATTGTCTGATTGTTCAATTTGGGGTCTTGGGTTCGGGATGACTCGGTACTTGGCACATTTCTAGCGAGAAAAAAGACGGAAAAGATAGCAAGATCAATGGGTCGGGACAAGGTACGAGCACAGTGAGACTCGGAACGCCGAGTGAACTCGTAGCAGCATGGTCCTTGTGTTCAAACGACGCCTGACCCTGCCCTCTAAGGCACACATAGATCTGCAAATACCAGTACTCAGCACGCGGGGAAGCCCGACTGGCATTGGGAGAGAAGGTCAGGCCCGTCTTGGGTATAGCTTCCAAGTTGTCCACAACTGCAGAGATAACAGTTTCCATTTCCGTCGTCTCCTGGATACTCGAGCCCTTCAGTCACACATCGTCAATGTTCCCCGCAGACTGGCAGTTGCAGCGGTTTAAAAAAAACCAAAAGTCTGGACTCTGGGGCCAAGCTGCGATACGACCTTTGGACTACGTACTGTGTACGACCCTGGGATCTCGACTCGCGGAACGCATGACGCAAAGTCAGACCAAGGGGATCCTGCCCCGCCATTGGCCGATGAAGAGATGTCAGTTAATGCGGGGCAGTGAAGACGCTACTTTGGTACCTTGATTCGTGCCGGTCACAAAGGCCTCGACACAACACACTGTAAAGACGCAAGACGTAGTCGATCTTTACCCCTTGCAAACAGGGTCGAACAGATTCTCTGGCTTGCCGTTGCGAACCAGCACTAGTCTCACCACCATTACAGGTGTACCGCTCCCGCAACCGCCGTCATATCTTTAAGGCTCTCTGCCCATCTTCCACAGCCGGTCCAACCGCCATCACGCGGGTATTTTTCTTTAGTCGCCCCCCCATTACGTTCGGTGTTCTTCCCAGATACAGCTCTCATATAGTGTCCTTCCCTCCGCGTCACCTCCCCTTCTCTCATGATCTTGCTAGTGAGGGCGCTGCCACGGTCACCCAGTGAACCTCATATCGGACTCAATACTTGACATCTCAGAGCCTCGCCAGTTGTACACTTCACTTATAGCAAAGCACATCACGCATTGCCTCAACAGCATCTCGGTCTGCCCACCATCCATATTCACCAGCCTACTCGCTGTCGCCTGATATAACCAGGGCATTCCTCATTAATCGCCATCTTGACCGATACTCTCCATTGTCCCTTGCGGCATTCTCCGGCACAATGATTGAGATTCTTTACAGCAACCCAGGCACGCCTCAGGGCGGTATGTCTTTCGACTTCGGCTCCCGGCCTTCAATGGGATCCCGACAAAGCTCGACCTATTCGAACCATTCGATGAGCCGAGAAGAGCATCGGCTCAAGGAGCTCAACCTACTCCGCGAGGGCACTCGGAGTCCTCGTCGCTCGCATACCTTCCAGGATTACCAGATTCCGACACCTACCAGCTTCGCCGTGCACAGCCTCCGGCAACAACCTCAGCAGGTTCACGTGCAACCACCAACGCCTCCAACGCCTGCAACACCGTCCCAAGCCCCTGACAGTGCAGATCAGAAGTCTCAATCTCCCGAAGGGCCGAAGCCATCGGAGAAGGAACGGCCCCCTCGTCCTGCACGGCCGGGGCTTGGTCCACCTCGGCGGTCATATAGCGTCATGGACTACGAACCACTGCCACACCATCACCGACCCGCACCGCGCGGCAGTGACGGTTTGTCGCTAATGGACTTACCGGGGGAATTGCACTACGCCATCTTTGACTTTCTTGACCCGATAGACAGCACGTGCCTCGGCTTAACGAACAAGCACTTTTACGCCATCCACAGACGCATGCACGGTACGGTGCCCCTCTCAACTCGACGCGACGGCCCCAACGAGCTGGAGTGGGCCTGGCACTTGCACGTCGCCGCGAAGGGTACAGCAGTGGATCGGAACCCTGCTGTGTTCGTGACCGAAGACGGAAGCGGACAGGCGAAGACGCAGGAGGAAAAGGAGAAGGAGAAGCATGCGCTTGCCAAGCTCAGAGTCAAAGGCCAAGCCTACTGCCGGAAGTGCGGCGTGTGCAGGTGTGAGCTGCACAAGCACATCCAGGACTGGATGGGCGAGGGGATGGAGTACTGCTCTGTCAAGCGGAAATTCGGCCCGGTGGCGCTCGAGGGCTCCAAGCCGTTCTGCTACATGAGCACGCCGCGGGATCCGACGAGGTGCGGCCGGCACCGGGTGAGGAAAGATAAGGTGACGCTGAAGTGAGGGCTACGAGGTGCTTTTTCAGGTGTCGGGACTCGGAATGGGAGGCGGGATGCTTCCTTGGGCGTGAGCGATAAAGGTTATGTGTCTTGGTCCACACGGCGAGGTAGTATGGGTTTGGTGGCCGCGTCTCGACAGGTCTAAGAGACGAGCAGGTGCATTGTACGAATATGGTCGGCTTGAGTGATACAAGGGTGCTTCGTGAAATATACGAGCTGTAAGGTTTCCGCATCGAGACATTCAGACTGTTATTGGTTACGCTAGTGTTGAAGACTGCAATTCTAGTTAGTATGCACTACAATTCAGTACATAGCAGAAACACAGCCAGACTGGCACAATGATAACATTAACAAAACTTGGTATAAGTCGCGATGACGAAGCTCTTGGAGCTCGAAACGCCACATAGCTGGCTCAGCAGAGACGCCAAGCCACAGCAGACACACACTGTCCAACTGATGACGCCACCGGCGCCCGGACCTTCTCAAATAAAAAGTCCCAGAGGAAAAGGAGGAAAGTGAGACGACTTAAGGAATTTGATGGGAATGAGGGATGAAGCACGCTTTGAGTATACAATTGTATTTCGTGTCAAGACTTCTCGCATCTGCTTTACACTCTCTTGTCCCAGAGTAGAAGCATCTGATATCGTTTTCGTGCGGCAATTTTGTGTAGCAGGTTGTACTTTCTCTGAGGTCATTGGTATCCGGACGCGTTCCTTCCCAAGCTGCGCTGTTCCAATTAAACAAGCTTCGTGCCTCTTTTCCTCTTCTTTTCAAGGACATCATCATCTTCTGGACGGTGCAACAAGAAAATCAAGGAAAGGAACCTACACAATCGAACGAATCACTCGGTCGTAGTCAAGCACGCATTACTTTTCTACCAGCAGAGCCGAAACTGCCTGTGGGAGATCCTCGATCAACCAGACTGTCCTGCAGTCCGGCATCCATAACTCGACCCACAATCTTCCCCCCGTTCGCTGCTTCTCCGTCTTTCCAGTCCGTCTTGGCCAAGGAAACAGCTCATCTATCTCGCCCCTTCTCCACATCATACGTGTAGACGACCGGATCACTGTGATCCAATACCATAGATAGGTAGCAGTAATGTCTTCGCCGAACTCGTTGTCGCAGGCCGGGAAGCGCAAACGCACCGCCACAAACAGCACCACCGCCGCCAGTACGAACCCCGAACTGAACCCGGAAATGGACCAGGACCAGATCCTCCAGACCGAGAGCCGGGACGCCTCGGCCGAAGAAGGCGACACCACCGCCCCGGAGACGTCGTCGAGACAGCACCATCACCACGCCTCACACAAGAAGACGGACTCGGCCAGCGGCAACCCGCCTAGCAAGCGTCACCGCGCGAACGAGACACAGGCTGGCATTGACCCCGGCGAACCGAGCGACACCACCGAGGCGAGCGTGGATATCGCAGAGCGGGTGTCGAGGAAGCAGTCGCGAAAGACGAGCGCCGACAGCAATGGCGCGGTTGACGAGAAGAAGGAGAAGGACGCCATGCCCCCACCCCCTATCGGCAAACTCACACATCCTCGCGGATACCGCACAAACGACCCGCCTGTAGGACGGACAATCAGGGTATACGCTGACGGCGTGTTCGACCTGTTCCACCTCGGGTATGTTTCTGGAAACAATCGGTGCGCTTCAAACGAACCATAGCTAATCTGTCCACGTAGACACATGCGTCAACTAGAACAAGCCAAGAAGGCCTTCCCAGACGTCTACCTGATCGTCGGCGTCACCGGCGACGAAGAGACGCACAAGCGCAAAGGCCTTACCGTCCTGTCGGGAGCCGAGCGCGCCGAGACGGTGCGGCACTGCAAGTGGGTCGACGAGGTGATCGAGAACTGCCCCTGGATCGTCACGCCCGAGTTCCTCGACGAGCACCAGATCGACTACGTCGCGCACGACGACATCCCCTACGGCGCCGACGAAGGCGACGACATCTACGCCCCCATCAAGCAGGCGGGCAAGTTCCTCGTCACGCAGCGCACCGAGGGCGTCAGCACGACGGGCATCATCACCAAGATCGTGCGCGACTACGAGAAGTACATCGCCCGCCAGCTCAAGCGCGGCACGTCGAGGCAGGAGCTGAACGTGTCGTGGCTGAAGAAGAACGAGCTGGACCTCAAGCGGCACGTGCAGGAGATACGCGACAACATCAAGAACAACTGGACGACGACGGGGCAGGAGCTCAGCCGCGAGCTGAAGCAGTTCTGGCCCGCCAGCAGGCCGCAGAGCCCGGCCAGGCTCACGCCGCTGGGCGGCAGCGCGGCGCCCTGGGGCCCGCCCAACGGCGACATCCCGAGCTCCCCGCTGGCCGGGCCGAGCAGTTCGTTTGCTAAGAGTCCTTCGGCGCTCAGTCTGGCGCCCGAGGCGGCGGATATCAGGGGTCGGGGCGGCGTGCCTGGGCAGCAGGGCAATACTCCGAATGATTTTATCACGGGGTACACTCTGGGGCTTATTGGTGGTGTGAGGTCTTGGGTACGTCTCGCAATTCTTTTTCCTCTCCTGATGTTGATGTCTCGTTACTGACAAGAGTGCCGTTGTAGATGAAGAGCAGAGTCGACGTCCGCGGCAGTAGCCGGGCGCCGAGCGACGAAGACTCGGAGTCGAGTGACGATAAGGACACTTCGACCGAGCGCCGACGCGGTACTGTACCCGAGGTAGCTACCTCGCCGCCATCCCGGTAGATGGGTGACACAAATAATCCATTGGTCTGTTCAATATATGCCAATCTCCGGGTTCGCACCTTCGACCTGGACGACATGGCCGAACCAGACAATGGTGGTGCACGCCCCACGAAATGGTCATGGTAACCATATTTAACGTGAGCAATAAATGACTTTGCATTGGCGCGTGCATCTTTTACTACTCGTCTACATTGAGTTTTACGGCATACTTTTCATTTTTGTTTCCATCCGAGCCGGCGTGTCCTGCTCTTTCTTTCTACAGCCTGAGAAATGATGTCCAACGGGTGGATGGGGTATGACGGGAGGATCACTGTCACGAGGCTGCTCCGGTCGGGTGGTGGTCCGCTAAAAAGTTAACGGTATAGACGGGTAGTGTACAGTAATATTCCCGGTTTCTTCACAGGCGAAAATGCCAAGAGTGGACGTCCATACAATACAAGTCCATGATAACTCCACAATATTGTACACTCGGCGTTGATCCTCGACAGTTCTCTTCCTCCAGAACCCCACGAACTACACCCGCTCACTAACCCAGATGGCGCCCCGACACCCAGCCCTAATAACCCCAGTCAGCAACCAGTGCGGCTCCGCCTTCTGCGCATCATGCTCGACAGCATGATCCAGATGCTCGAGCTCCTCGTCCCTGATCCTCCTCAGCGTCGCGATCAGCTCCCTAAACTCCCCGCCAACATCGTACCCCTCCTCCTCCCAGGCGGCCACCATCTCGAGCAGCTTGCGGATCTGGCCGTTGTAGTGGTTCCCGATCTCGGTCTCGACGGCCTCGGTGCACGCCATGGCGGCCTCGCGGCCCATGACGGCGGTCGACCACCCCAGCCCCGTGGCCATGACGCTCCACAGCGGGTACAGCGCGGTGGGCCGCACGCGGTGTCGCGCGATCAGGCTGTTGAAGGTGCGCAGGTGGGAGGCCTCCTGGTCGTACATGTGCTGCATTAGGGGGCGGAGGTGCGGCTCGCGGGCCACCACGGGGGGTGTCTGGGCGGTGTAGATCAGGGTCGCTGCCAGCTCGCCTGCTTGGTTTACGCGGAGGCAGGAGGAGAGGAAGGATCTTTGCTCGGCGGTCAGGGGTTTCAGTTTGCGTGGGGGAAGGGGTTGGTTGGAGGAGGGTTGTTGTTTGGCTGGATCTGGGAGTGGTGGTGAGGAGGATTGCGGTGGTGGTGGGAGCTCGTCGGAATAGGAGGAGGACGTCGTGGTGGTTGAGGCCAGGCGGATGTGCTGCCGGGGGAGGGCGAGGGTTGGTGTCCTTGCATGGCTGATGAGGCTGGCGGTTGGCCTGAGGAGGGCTCTTGAGGGGGCCATGGTGAAGACCTGTCTGTGTCGCAGTAGAATTGCACCTCTAAAAGTGTAGCAAAAATGAGGACGTCTATAACGTACAGTACGATCCAAACTCGTACCGAATCGAATGATTGATGCACCATGGCGGATTGTCGAATGACGTTGCAGCACTGTGGTGGGGCCGATGGCCGGAATTACTCCGGCTGCTCCGTTGGATCTGGGCCGGTCGTCGCCAAAAAGCGGGCCTATTGAGGCGGAATGAATGCGGCTCTCAACTGTCGCCCATGGGATTCGAGGCACAGCAGCGCTGTCCGGGGCTGATCAATAGGGAAAACAATAGCAAGTCCATCTTCCAACGGCCTCGCTATTGTCGCTCCTATCAACCATTTGGGCCATTGTTGTCTCATCTTTTCAGGTTAGCTGTCATTTTAGCTTCCTAACCTACGAGCTAATGATCATTTTGGAATCTCGACCTTAGCAACTCTCTTGACCATCTACGACTTCTTCTTTCTGGTCATTCTCGCTATCGCAACAGCCATTTTCATCTCTGATTTTATCGCCATAATCCAATCTTCCATCCATCATGTCCGACCTCGAAGATGAACTGCTGGCTCTCGCTGGCGGCGACGTGTCGTCCGACGATGAGCAGGTAGACGTGAGCCGTGATGCTTCAGAGTCTCCTGCACCCGCTGCCAGAAAGAACGAGACGCCCGCTAGAGGAACCGCCAAGTCAACCGTAAGGAAGGGAAACAGAGATGCAGATGAGTCCGAGGAAGAGGGCCAAGCGTAAGTGTCACCGTCACTTCACCATTCTCTCATCAACGCTCCTACCATTTAGATGCGGCTTGCCGTTCCATACAAACGCCCAATGCCTCTTTCATCCAAACTCCCTCCCTGGTCCTCATTTCGTTGAGTCTACCTGGCTTCAGTCTAACCTGCCTCTTTCTATAGCTCGTCAGCACCTGGCTCACCCGACTCCCAAGGCTCAGCAGCAATGGACGAATCCGACTCAGACTCCGACGCCCCGCCGACCAAGTCACGCGGGGCCGCCGCCGCATCTGACGATGACCTGAACAAATACCCCGTCGAGGGGCTCTTCATCAGCCACGCCGAAATGTCCGAGATCATGTCCATGCGCGAGATCGAGCGCGAGCAGAAGATCGCCGAGCGTCGAGAAGAGATCGAGCGTATCCGGCAGAACCGCATGCTACGCCAGCTCGTCGACAACCAGCAAGACAACAAGAAGCGCAAGGCCGCCGCCGCCGACCTGGATGATCAGGCTCGTGGAAAGGCGAGCCGTGCGCGGACAAAGGGTGACCTCCGCGACGAGCCCACATCCAAAATTGACAGCCTTCGCAAGGCGCGTGAGGAGAGGAAGGACCGAATCCAGCAGCGGGAGTTGGAGAACGACCGCCGCAGCAAGCGACGCTCTCCGAGCTACAGGCGCAGCGCTTCTAGGGACAGCGCTGACGCGAGCGATGTTGAGTGGGCCGACAATAAGAAACACAGGTCGCGGACGCCGGAGCAGAAGGAGACGCCCGAGGCGGACCTCAGAGATGTCGAGCGAATTCGTGTCGGGCGCACCAGGTTTGCCGAAGTCTGCTTCTATCCCGGCTTCGAGGAGGCTATCACCGGTTGCTATGTGCGCATTAACATCGGTCCTGATCGCGATAACCCTGGGGCTGGTGACGTTTACCGGATGGCGGTCATCAAGGGTGAGTGATTACATGTCTTTTCAGGCTCAGTTCCTAGGCCCGACTGACGATGATACCTCCAGGCTTCTCCACGGGCAAGGCATACGCTATGCCAAACCGCCAAGGCAAGCAGATCGTCGTCGAGGGCTATGTGAAAGCTGCACATGGTAAGGCTCAGCGCGAGTGGCCGTTCATCGCCTGCTCCGACAGCCCGTTCACAGAGGTAAAATTCCCATTCCTCCTCTCTGTCTGTCACCTGCTCCCTACTAACGCCCTTTGGTCAGGCCGAGTTCAACCGCTACAAGTCCGTCTGCGCGGCCGAATCCGTCCCCATTCCCAAGCGCCCAGCCTTCGTCAAGAAGATAGCCGACATCAACGCCCTTGTGCAGCGGTCCTGGACCGAGCAGGAGCTGGCGGAGAAGATATCGCGCCAGAACAGCCTCAAGCTCAAGTACTCTGGCATGCAGCGCGAGCGCGTCCAGAAGGCCCTCAACGAGGCCCGCGCCCGCGGCGACGACGCTCGCGCCGCCCAGCTGCAGGAGGAGCTCGACACCATGGAGACGCCCCGGCTGGCCTTCCGCACGAGCCTCACGCCCGCCAAGTCCGGCTCCACGCCCCGCAAGGACGGCCCCACCCAGCAGGAGCGTCTGGCCCTGCTCAACCTCGAGAACCGCCGCAAGAACGCCGAGTCGGTGCGCCAGGCGCAGCTCAAGGAGCGTGCCAGGGCGCGCGAGATGGAAACCCGTCGGACAGCCGCTGCTGCTGCCGCTGCCGGTGGCGAGGAGGGAGAGTCGCGTCCACTCCGCGCCAAGGCCAAGGTCGTCGTCCACAACAATTCCCAGACAGCGAAAGACGACAACGGAAATGGCACGCCTTTATCAACACGGCGACAGAGTTCGAGTCGGAGTCCGCCATCGCAGAGGGACCCGCCCATGGTGCCGCAGCCGCGCGCCATCCCCGCCGATCAGGAGTTGGCGGAGAAGCTGAAGAGGCTGCAGCGAGAGAAGGAGGGCAAGGGCATCCCGACCATCCACAAGCCGTTGATGGACGACGACATTATCGGGGCGCTGGACTTGGGGATCGATGTCGATATTGAGATCTGAGAATGGCTCGTTTCGGTGGGCGGGTACGGGGGTGGATTGATGGTGAAAGGAAAGGGGCGAGGGGTGGGAGAGGGAAAGAGGTATCGATGAGGGTGGTTGTATGAGAGTTGAGGGATATCAGCAATTGCTTGGTCGGGTCTTCTTTTCTGGCCCATGTTAGAAAAGGAGTGACTGTGTCGTACTGATGCATGCAACCATTGCTTATGTATCTGACGCTCTAGCGTTGAAGCTAGAGGCGGTGTAGCAATCATCATGCTGGTGATCTTTGACGACTGCTCTCATGGAGAGTGTGATGTGGGGGCGTCGATGACCTTGGTTTCCTACTTGATGAGAATGACCTTGGCCGGGGCCGGACAGAGCCTGGTTGTATATTAGAGATATACAAGGGAATGGATAAACAAAATCTTGGGACCTGCAGACGAAGTCCTTCGGAGGTACGATATGGCATCACTTAGTCCAGAGACGAGCCGATCATCAAATCATTTCAAACGGGATAGCCCCTTCAGGAAGACCAGTGAAGTGTCCACAAAGTGCTCATTGATGCTGCTTCTATCTACAGACTGCCATCATACTCAGCGCGGAAGTATGGTACACTTTATGTACTGAGATATGCCTGAAGAAAATGCGGGCCATGTATGCAAAAATGAGAAGCAATGAACCGTGATCCAACTGCAAATGCCCAGCAGACCACCGTCTCCAGCTAGAAATACCATGCAAACACATACAGGCTCTGTCTAGGTAGTCTAGATATCTGTCGCTCTTGGCACACGGTCAAGCAGTCGAACAATGCCGTCCCTGCCACATACAATTCCACATCTCCGTTACCAGCTCAGACGGGCTCGGGAAATGATCACCTCTTCTTCGAGCGTCGTCGTCGGACCTTGAGAGTCTCGAAGTATCTCCACTTGATCATCTTACAGCTTCTCCTTGAGGATGTTCTTCATCCTCCTCTCGACAGCATTCAGGTACTCCGTGGTAGTAACATAGTCCTCACGGGCTGTCTTGCCGCACGCCAGCGCCAGATCCTTGGTCATGATACCGTCGATATCGACGGTGTCGACGCAGGCCTTCTCGAGGCTCTCGGCAAAGGCAACGACCTCAGGGGTGTCGTCGAGCTTGCCACGCTGGATCAGACCGCGGGTCCAGGCGAAGATGCTGGCAATGGGGTTCGTTGACGTCTCGCGGCCCTTCTGGTGCTCGCGGTAGTGGCGAGTCACCGTGCCGTGGGCGGCCTCGGACTCAAAGGTCTTGCCGTCAGGGGTGATCAGGACTGAAGTCATGAGACCGAGGGAGCCGAAGCCCTGTGCGACGATGTCGGACTGGACATCACCGTCGTAGTCTGTATACATATGTTAGGAACAGTCGTCGTGAGCGGACTCGCGGAGAAAGTTGACACTCACTCTTGAGGGCCATGATGTAGCCACCGCTGCTCTTGATCATCTGAGCGACCATGTCGTCGATCAGACGGTGCTCGTACCAGATGTTCTTGGCCTCGAACTCCTTCTTGTACTGCGTGTCGTACAGCTCCTGGAAGATATCCTTGAAGCGGCCGTCGTACTTCTTGAGAATGGTGTTCTTGGTGCTCATGTAGAGAGGGAGCTCCTTGGCAAGAGCAAGCTTGAAGCTGGCATGCGCGAAGCCGGTGATGCTCTCGTCAGTGTTGTACTGGGTCTGAGCAACACCGCCGCCGTTCTTGAACTGGTAGACCTCGATCTCCTGGGGCTCGCCGTTCTCAGGCGTGAAGACCATGGAGAGCTTGCCGTTGCTGGGGACGACGAGGTCCTTGGCCCGGTACTGGTCGCCAAAGGCGTGACGGCCGATGATGATGGGCTTCTTCCATCCCTGTACCAGACGAGGGATACGGTTGATGACGATGGGCTCACGGAAGACGGTACCGCCGAGCGCATTGCGGATGGTGCCGTTGGGCGACAGCCACACTTGGGATAGTCAGTGTGAGTTCGAGTATATAGATGGAAACATGTGACGATGAGTTGAGATGAGAGGAGTCCAGTTATCGGATGAGATTCCGTTAAACATGTGATCTTTATCCGGGTACTCCCTCGAGCTTAAATCTCGCACCGGCGGACCGGAATGAGGGGGAGCGAATTACATGTGCAAGCTCAAAACTACATATAAGACCAAGGAAATACCCCAACTCACTTTGCTTCAGGTTGAACTCCTTCACTCGCGCCTCATCCGGAGTGATGGTGGCGCACTTGACACCGACAGAGTACTTCTTGATAGCCTCGGCGGCATCAATGGTGACCTGGTCGTTGGTCTCATCACGGTACTCGAGACCCAGGTCGTAGTACTTGAGGTCGACGTCGAGGTAGGGGAAGATGAACTTCTCCTTGATGTCCTTCCAGATGACACGGGTCATCTCATCGCCGTCAAGCTCGACGACAGGGTTCTTGACCTTGATCTTGGCCGGGGCGGAAGACGCCATGGTGCGTCGGTAGTCCTGCTGGAAGAGAGTAGCCGCAGCTGGCCGGGATAGTGTCGGTACGGCTGAGGAACGGAAGGAGGCGGCAGCTCGGTAGACGGCAGCAGGCTGACCAAGGGAAGCACGAAGCGAGGTTACGCGGACGGGCGACATGGTGAAAGAGAGTCAAGAGAAATCAGAGGGAGGAAGGCGTAATAAAGATGAGCAGCGTTACGGGAAAACTAGGAGCAATGCTAGACCCACGATGGCGCCCTGGGTTTGCAAAGCCGGAGCTAGACGACGGCGTTGGCAGGGCTAACGGCGGTGCGAAGGGTCAATGACGCTGAAGAGCCTCGGGAAACGTCCGGCTAAGTCGTCGGAGCAATTCGAGACTTGTCTTGGTCGGGCGAACACAGCCAAGCAGGAAATCTAGGGGCCGACCCGTTGCTAGACAAGCTGTGCCGTTAGGAGCTGAGCTAGGGGGAAGCACCAAGGAAGATGCAGGGCACAAGATAGTCCGATTGGACGCGGCAGCTAGGTGTCGATGGAGCTGGAGCTTTGAAGATTTGTGTGTTTGCCTTGTTGGTGTTTTTTAGAGCTGACGGAGCTGTGACACCAATTGTTGCGACAAGAGGGGAATGTGGAGAGAGAGGTATTTGGTAAGTAAGAAGTTGGAGCAACGGCGGGCAGTGGAATAAAACGATATATAAGAGGTGGTGGTATTGCTGTTTTCGCAAGGCTGGCCTCTTTCAATTCAGCCAGATAGTCTCTACTGTACAGCTTGATGGCTTATGAGGTTGTCTCTCCTCTCTGTTCGGCAGTGCGGAAGAAGACAGCAAAGACGGCGATAAAACTCGAGGCCGAATATCGCAGCGCCAAACCTCAAAAAAGAGAGGGGCAGGAGCGATGGAGGAACCCAATACCCTTGTGTGTTCCCCACTGTGGTGAGCACGAGGACTACCACGCAGTCAGAGGACCCTGCCCGTTCCTGCTTGTTTTGCCGCACGCAATTGTCCGGAAATGCGGGGTGACCCCTGGCGCTGCTGCTACGGGAAGGAGCGATGCCGTTTGAGTTGTGAAGCCATCACCAACACATTCTGTACCAGGTTCGGTATTTTTTGGATAACATACGATACTTCTCCTATCCCGGACTTCTCCTGCTCAATGTTTCAAATGCTTCGAGGGGAATCACCTGCTCATCATAAATATAAAAGAGGTTGCCGGTAATGAATTTGTTGGTAAACGACAGAACTGAAGAAGCTGGAGATTTCGCCTGCAATCATCTCGTCCCGTGTCGAACCTTCCCAAGACAAATCGTCTCATCCCAATTCCGATCCTCATCTCTCGTCCAAATGACAAATATGAGACAGAAGCTAGGGAAGAAAATAAAACCAAACCAGGTTCGCTGCCGACAGTCTTGCCTGACATGCGATTGACCAAAACTCCGACCGCCAAATCTCATGCTCCATGATATGCCACTCTTGGTAAGAGTACAAAAACGTTTTCCAGATGATGCGCGATCATCGGAGAAGCTCTATGTCTTTCTTTATGATGCCTGTTGCGCCAGCATTGGACGTCTTGGGATGCCAACCGTGTGCCGTCCTGGCGAATGCAGCCCCAACAACGCCCACTATTACCAAATCTTTCCCTTCCCCGTTGTTGAATGTGCCCTGTTGAACTCCTCGTAAAGCATGAGTCGTTCCAAATAAATCGTCGTGTCCAAATGACAGTGATCGAAGAAGAAAGAGCAGAAAACGACAACGCCTGCTGTGTCCCACAAACGCCAAAATCATGAATGAAACAGCGCGGAAGAGGAGGCACCTCACTAAGGAAAGGGCTTGCTAAACATCAGCGTCGGGGAAACCGCCTCGAACAAAAGGAAGACGAGATACCGTCATCCGCGCTGAACGGCAAAAAGCAAGAAGCCAATCCAAAATCACACCTGGTATCACAAACGCCATCGTATCATCAGTCAACCGCTCTCTTCGCCCTCCATCCCGCAACCACACTCAAAACCCACTATGCCACTCCTTCCTGATCTCCTCACATTCGAACCCGCATCGCGAGCAGACAAACCCGTCCACGCTCGAATCGACCGCGTCAAGACATCTCGTACACCGCCACTTAGGGGTATACACCGACGTCCAATCCCTCCCCTCCAGCCACGCCTGGTCCACCAGCTCCTTCTCCCCGTCCTTCCCCTCCTTGATCGGCACGTCCTCCCCATGGGCCCTCAGGTGCTCCCTAAACCTGGCCGGCGACATAAAGCTCTCCTGCTGCCCCTCCCCCTTGATGTCACACATGAGATGATCGCACACCATCGGCAGCCTCCTGGCAGCCTGTCTCTCCGTCTCACACCAGTTCCCGCACCCGCGACTCGAACCGCCTTCCTCCGCGCTCCCGCTCCCGCACTGCCACCCGTCCACCTCGACGCTCACCCTCCTGAAGCACTTACTGCACCGCCACCAACCCCCGTACACCGCCCCGGCCAGCCGTTCGGCCCACCACCGCGCGTCCGGCGCCGACGCCCCCGTCTCCCCGCGCTTGAGCAGGTCCTCGCGGTGCTGGTCGCGCAGGTGATCGCGGAAGTGGTCCGCCCGGAGGAAGGGCGTGTCGCGCCGCGGGCACCGCCTGTAGTCGCACCGCATCTGCGGCACCGACTCCCGGCAGTGGATGAACTTGATGTGCCGGTCCAGGTCCGCCGCGCGGTTGAACTGCTTCTTGCAGTCCTTTGCCAGGCACGGGAACCTGATGCTGCCGCTGGCTGTGGTGGTGGTGCTGCTGCTGCTGCTGGCGGTGGCCGCGGGGGTGATCAGTCCCGGGCCGGAGGTGAGGGCGTGGCGGTGGTGGTGGTGTTTGCCCTTGCTCGACGTTGACGGGACTGTTGTGGAGGGCTTGACGGAAGGAAGACGGTGGCGGGAGGCCGTCTTGGCTGGCGCCCCTGTGGCTGAGGATGTATCCATGGGGAAGGACGCGGTGGGTATAGCGTCCATCCTAGCGACCGATCCCGGTGACATGGTGCCAGAGCCGGTATGGTCATAGTACTGTGTGTGGGCTAGGGGGGTGTCTACCTGGGTTTGCCATAGTGTTTCTTGTTTGATGTCCGATTCGTTGTTATCGTCAGGATAGTAGGTCTCATTACTATCGTCCAGATCAATATCCTGGCCCGCTTCGTAACCGTGTTGGATCACGCTCGTCCTGGGAGTGGAGTCGCCCTGGTAATAGCTAGTCATATGGCTCCCGGCGCCTCCGACAATGTAGTTCCTGTACTGCTGTCGATCGTAAGTGGCTTCCACTCCCTCCATGTCATACTGGTACTGCCAGTCCATGGCACCTTCGTCGTCTTGGTAATCGTCGGTCTCCTCCTGGAGGACGGAGTCGGGGTGTCCATGGTAGCTGGCGGGATTCGAACACCTGGAGTAATATCCAGAGTCCTCTCTAGCCATGTCTTCCGCGCCAGGACGGAATGACCCAGAGGGGAGATGGCCAGACTCCTGCTGAAGAGCAGGGTAGCCTGACTGGCGCCTGTTAGATGCCATCGTTGTAGCCGGCTGTTTCGGCTCTATATATATATCTGTCGACAAGGGCTACCGTGCTGTGGTGCCGGTTCCCCTAGAGGAGAGGGAGTGAAGTCAGGTGTAACTTTCTCTACATAGTAACCAAATGGGTATGAGTAGCTGACGGAGGACATGGCTGGGAAACCAAACAGAGAGGCACGTCCAAGCGCGGTTAGAAACTCGCAATACGTACGGTTATAGGTCAGCGTGGCTGATTCCTCGGGACGACGAACAAGAATATGTCGTCCAGCAACGAAGTAATCATCCCAGGCCAGAGTGGTTGCTTGGTGAAGTTGAGGGTGGGCTGCGTATCCGGTCTGCCTATCTCACTTGGGCGATGTCCGGCTGTGATGTCTCAGACTAGAGTAAGGAACAGAAGGAAGTTGGGCGACAGAGGGTATTATTGTATTCAGCTCCGACAGAGCCAGCGGCCATAAGCCCTAGGTTGTATATGTAGACCTAAGCTTGCCCGATGTTACAGGAACCGGGCATATACACGGGCAAGAAGCGAAAACCGAGGCGAAAGGACATTTTCACCGTGGTGAGGCGAGCAGATACCGTGGCATATAAGTAGTTCACGTGTCCAAAGGCGAAAGCTGTTGTGCACATAGTATGAGTGCTGTCAAAGAAAAGGAGGCGTTTGCGGCATGGCCAGGTACGAAGGCGTCGAGATGGTCGAATAGGAAGATGAGATTTGATCCCGTTCACCTTCGCAGGCATGCGGGATGCTATGGGGGTATGGGCGGTGTCACGCTCGAAGAGGCTCAAGTGAAACGCGGACGGGTCGCACACATGAAGAGGACCGGCTTCGGTCGACTCTTAGGGTATACAGGCTGGGTCACAGCCACACACACCGAGTGTTCCGCTCGAGGAAGACTACCGGTCGAGTGGATGGCGGTAAGCCAGAGTAAGGTTGAGCCCGCGCAAAGTGCCAGTTTCTTGGGCGGCAAGCGAAGCAGAACAGCGGGCATGACGAACGTGGTAAAAAGCAGTTTCAGAGAAATGGTACACAGCTTGGTCCACACCAAGGTGCATGGCCTCGGTGAGAGCCTCCTCCACCACCACACAGTTGTGGTGTAGGTAGTTCAAGCTGACATTAAGCTCGCTCTCCTCGCAGGACGGGGCTTTGATGGAGCCACGAGGTAGACGCGAGACGTCACAACATGCATAACAGCATTTCGACGAATCAGCCTGGCACACACCACCTCGGGAACGACATGCGGAGTGTCGTCGCGGGACTGTCGCTGTCCAGTCCTTGGGCAGCGTATTTTGCAGGGCTGACTAGAAGGCATCTAGTCTCTTGGGACAAAGGAAAATGCATCCTCTGGATTGGACAGCCGGTAAAGATGGGGTCTCATGTTTCCAGATTCGCGTAGCAGCGGGCCAGCGGATATCTCTGGTAAGGTATGAGAAAGTAGGTCACGGGAAGTGGCTTCCTACCTTTGATATTCGGGAAGCGGCATAGGATGCGAGCTCGGTGAGCTCGGTAGGTTAGTTGCGGATGGCCTTCTAGAAGGAAACCCGAGACAGACCAGGATGCCGCTTTGGGTTGGCTTTGCGGTAATTATGACGCTTCTGCCTGGCCTGGCGTCGATGGAGAGCGATGCAATGCTACATGTCGTGCATGCAGCTAGACTTGCGGGCCTGCCTTGCAGTAGGTAGTGTCTGCGCCGCTGCGAAGTGACGATCTGAATATCTAGCCTTATATGTAAAGCGTGGTATTTGAAGACGGGCATCACCGCCGTCGTCGCACACCGCCCTGGCTTGCAAGCCGGAACACAATTCCGGTCGAGACTCAGTTGAGCACTTACTGTGTAACACTCGTAGGAAGACTGCCGTGTGGTTGGGAAAGGCAGTGTCGAGATCTCTTCGTGCAGGCATGTCTTACACCATGTTACGGTTACCTCACGAGGCTCTCGCTATCACCACAACCGCGCAAGAGAGTTAAATGGAAGCTGCTGCCTACCAAGAGCAACGTGAGCGGCTGAGTGCGGAGGTATGCCGTTGAATCAATAGTGCGACGCCGTCAGTCATTGGACATCGGAGCGCGTACCACAGCCACAACAGGGGTCCTGCAGGGCTGTGGCAGACAGACCCTTGGGACGCACCGCAGACAGGACCTTGCAGGAAGAAAGGCCTCATTCTCAGGTTCAGTCGTTCAGAATGGTCAGGCCGATCTCGCAACCTCTAGAGTCCAGAGTCTAGACGTAAGGTGTCTGACTTGGAGGGGTCGATTTGCATGGGCGAACCGTTGGGCAAACCAGCCAAGCTTGGCTCGCGGTCCATCCAGCCAGCCTGGTTAACACGGCGCGCAAAAGCTCAGTCAGCCATCACGTTGCCTTTTCTCCTTTTCTTTTTTCCCCCTCATCCACGAAGAAGAAGTGGCGGATTATTTCTCAGACTCTGGGCGCAGTTGCCTTTTTTGTGTCGAAACGAGGGCTTGCTCTCGTTCCTTCCCTTCGGATCGCTTCCCGTTGGCTGGGAAGTTCCACGTGCGGACGGAATGGAGAAAAGCAGGGCTGTCGCTTGAGGCTTTAAATTTCGACACCTTTACCCAGATCGAGACTGAAATTGGACTTCGAGAAGGGCAGAAGCACAGAGACTCTCACTTTGGGCGGCTATCTTGTGAAACTGTAATGGGAATTGCTTCGTCTTCCGCAATGGTCGTAGGCGGGAATGAGTGGACGGTCGCCCGGTCTAGCAGCACTGCAAAGAGACGTCAGAAAATGATGGACTTGTGAAAAGCGACAAAATGTTGGAGAAAGCATCTGTTACGCCCCTTCTAGACGCCGGGCAGCGGGTCTGACTGTGCCCGACATTGACAACCGCGTCGACGACATGTCTTTGCAGACCGCCATCTCGGCGAGTCCAGTTATTCGATTGAGGCATGTATGGAAGGCGAACATTGTACAACGCGACTCGCATACCGGCTGTAGATCCGTTGATTGTGTCTGTGCTCTTTGCGTCCTTGCATCCATCCATCATGGAGATGGACAGGGATAGGAAGAGATGAGTGATGTTAGATCAGAGCCCAAGAGTCGAGTGCAGATGACTGGAGTTGGTCCTCCGGCGTGACACATCTCTGCACCTGCCACCTGTACAACTCGGTGAATGTTGAGGCCCAAGATGCTGCAAAAGGGATCTGGTGATCTCCGTCGAGCGCATTCGTGCGAGGTTCTGTCCCATATGAAACCACAGAACAAGATGCCGGGAGAACCGAGCATTGGACATGTGAAGGCAACCGAACCTTACATATACCTACATGATCCGGTTTCGCACCAAGAATTTCTCAGATGATGTGAATGATCTGTAGTTGCTGTTGGGTTGTCAGGCCGCAATGCAGCGGCGGGGGCTAGGAGTGTCAATGGAGAAGCTAAAAAATCCTAACAGATGTCACGTAGTTGTGCGAGGCGAGCACAAACGATGAGAGGTTCTAGCGGCTGCCAGTGTGTGTGTGCTACATCTTCTGGGACAGGGCTACTGGACTGGTGCATAGGAAAGGGGATATGCTATCCAACAGCCTCGGAAGGTCAAACTTTCCAGCCGTCACACATGTTAGGCTGACGACAGACAAACTGACCGCCTGCAGCCGCAGAAGCAGCCTTCCTTACTCTGACGGGATTCATTGGATGGGACATTCTTCTGCTGGACATCGATGCTCGAATGCTCGGGTGCTCATTTCATCACGCCAAAGCACATAGCTACCACTGGTAGGGGACACACTAGGATTGCCTAGCATACCGGCTACCCAGCATAAGCATAGCGTTGTAGTTAGGGCAACAACTGTCACGACCCGTGTTCCATGTTGGCAGACTGCCTTGTCCTGTTATCTATACAGCGACCGTCCGTCGATTTCATGCGCAAGCCAACGCACGCATTATACCATTAGCGGCACGCCACCCATGCGCCGCTCTGATCCGTATGCCGCAGTCTCATACGTCGTCCTCAAGGAACTTGTACGCGAACCGGAAGTCTGCTTTCCTGCGATTCATCCTAAAGCGCGAAGGCGGTAAGCGGGCGGTCACGAGCAAGAGAATGGCAACAGCCAGCGGACCAGGTATGGACAGCTCTTAGAGCAGGAAACGCAGTGCGCAATAACAAGGAACAATGAATGGGTCAAAACTAACCAGGTACTCTCATAATCAAAGAACCTATAAGTCCCTTGCTCAAATTCTTCGGTAATCGCCTTTGGCTCCTCGTGCCGCTGAAACCAGGTCTGGTACTGCTTGTGAAACCGCCAGCTCTGGTCCTTCAGCGCCTTAGCAGCGAGATACTGCTGGTAAGTCCCCTGCTTGTAGTAAAACACGTAGAAAAGAGTATCCGGGTCGATGCGCTGGTACAGCTGCGGGTTGTCGAAGATCGTCAGGGGCTCTTGCGGATATTGGGAGTGGCCCGTTGAATAGGACAACGGCTGCTCCGGCCGATAGTGCTTCGGCGGTTCTGCGTCTGATGTCCCTGGTGCGTTGGCTTGTGAGGCCGCCAGCATGCGGAGAGTCGCTGCCGAGTGGATCGGCGCCGGACCGCGCTTCTTGGTCGTCTCGAACGATTCGACTAGGTCTTGGAGTGCTGCGGGCAAGTGGTAAATTGACTCCTCATCCTTGTCTTCCTCCGTGGCCTTGACGCCATTGGTGGCACCGTTTGTTTGCGATTTCGATGCAGTTGAGGGCTCTGACGGAGGTGGTTGTGCTGCTGCCTGTGTAGGAGCCGTGGCTGGCGCCTTTCCTCTTGCAGAAGGGCCGGCCTTCGTGACTTCGGCCTTCTTTGATAACCCCGGTGCCGGACCGGCGGGCAGGCTGACGGCCGCCGACTCGGCAGGCGTCAGAGTCTTTTCCGTGTGTTGTTGCTGTGCCTGTACTTGTGCTGCCGTAGCCTGCGAGGCCATCTGTAGAGTGGACATACTCGGGGAGTTCGTCGCGCTCGTCTTCACCTGTGACCCCGGTAATGGCGGGACGCCGACGGGCTGTTGCCCTGGTGGTGGTGGTAACGGTGCGATGCCTATCTTGTCGTTTGCCGCTGCTGCCGCTGCCGCACTTGCGTACTTCAGCCCCTCTCCTGCCGGTCGTGTAGGAAGCGTTGCTGGCTTCATTGCAGAGCTGCCAGGGGCACTCGTGCCAATCGTAGGTAAAGGATTGTGCATTGTTGCCAGGGTCGGGAGGGGTGACTTGAGCTGTGTTGAGGGCCGTCGTGCTCCAGAGGCTGCCGCTGCTGGCTCCGCGGACCGCGCCTTTGGGTTTGGTATGCTCGCCGGCCGTGTCTCGGGTTCCACTGAGTCGTCTTGCACCGACTGCGCGTCCTGTGATGACCCCTTGTCCCCGTCAATGTTCATACCATACTGGTCCTCCTCCTCTTCCAGGTTAAGGTCGTCGTACATGCCCTCGTCGTCAGCGGCAGGATCCTCATTTACGCCCTGTTCGACATAGTACTTGATGCTGTCTTCGAGGTCGGTGACCTGATCCGGTTCGACGCCTCCGTTCTCCAGGGACCGCCTGATAAGTTCCATCTTCCCTTGGTGCCATTTGTGTCGTTCAATGATGCGCTCGATAGCCGCCATGCGGTCTGCCTTAGCACCGTGGCCCTTGCCCTTCTTCATTGTTGCCTGTATTGACTCGGCTTCGGCCTCGAGTTGTTCGATCTGTTCCTCCAGCAGTGCCACCTGGTCATTGAGAAAGTCGCTAGCTTCCAATTTGGCCTGTTCTTTCGGATCGAGTTTGGCGGATGCGGATAGGCCCTCTTTTGAGAAGGCCTTGGTCTTCATTGCCTTCTCGACGGCCTTGAATCTCTCCATTTGCTAGAAGGCGGGTACGGTATAACATGTCAGCTCTCTCAACTATCACTTTTGGACTCAGCTACAGGCTATGTAGCGGTTGGTTCCCACCCACCGTCTCTATTAGGCGCCGGTGCTCCAGTAAAGGACCCTTGTCCTTGATGTCGTTGCTTGCGGCCCATGTCTTGATCTGGTCTCGCAGTCGCTGTAGCTTCTTGATCTCGCGCTTGAGATTGTCCTCCAGCTTCTCCTTCTGGGCCTGGTTATTTGACGACTCGATCTTTTCGTAGATGCTCTCGAATTCTTGCACGCCTTCGGCGACCTTCTTGAAGCACTTGTCCACCTCTTGTGCCAGCTTCCGGGCGGCCATCTTGGACGTTGCTCGCTGCTGCGAGGGAGGCTAAAGAGTGCTTCAGTGTAGCTCGCGACTATTCGCTAGCCTGACGAGGCTCTAAGCTGTGAGGAGGTCCTTTCAAGACAGGCTGCCTGGGTAGGAGATGGCAGCTGGTGGGGAGGACCGAATGCGCTTCGGCAGGTTAGGTCGCGGGAAAGGTTGGATGATTAGAGTTTCGGGGTGACGTATTGTGAGCGAGAGACGAGCACAGGCCCTTCCTCTGCTTCTTGTCTGATGTGGCTCGCGTAGTGGGTGAGGTGATGTTGATGGAAACGTGCCGTCCGGATTGCTGAAACGAGCAGATGCATGCGCAGGGCTATTTGCTCTTTGATTGCCCGTTTGCTGGTCCACTGTGAGAGGTCAGAAGCCAGTGCTGCATGCCAGAAATCGCGGTTGGCTGCCGGAAAGAGTGTGTGGGTCTCGCGAAAGGCTGACAGCCGCCTGAGAACCTGGATACGGAAGCTGCAAAGCTGAATCACCATTTTTACTGGGCTGCCAGTCTAGGCCAGCTGTCAGATGGACCAGTAGCGCCTGCCTCTTCTTTCATGGGAGACTTTGTCCCATATGAAGCTATTTGCAAAAATATACAGATCCAAAGAATTGTCTACTTCACCAACGCGATGCTCTGCAATTCATTCTTGTTGACCCTGCACAAGATGAAAAGGACAACCCCTACCATACCTTACTAGATGGTAGAGGAAGTCTGATATATGCTTGACAAAGCCATATCCTCAGTTTGTCTATCTAACCCGCTGTCTGGTAGACTCTGGGACAAATAAAGTATGTCTACCAGACACTGACTTGCACTCATAGTACCAATGGAGCTCTCTGATTATAGACTTATCAACCTACCTTTGATTCTCTGGTGGATGATCTGCACCTTGCCATTTCTGCCTTACCCAACCAGGAGGGAAAGCTGCGGCATCCCACCCATTAAGAGCTGCGGGAATCGCATTTCCTGGTGTGGCATTACCTCCCACGAAGGCCACCCATCTCTCCTCCATATCTCGGCACCCTCCCACCCCATGATAAGCAGTTATTGTGACTCGCTATCCATCGACAGCGAGTTGAGAGAGATAGGCCGTAATAGACAGGAGCATCTCAATGGGCATTCAAAAGTGGTGACACAGGGGCAGGCCTAAGGCCGCTGGAGTATAGTTGGTCCTTTGTCATTGAATAGTTGAAAACGAGCAATCACACTCTTTCGAACTGCGATCGGGGATACACATCTGCTAGAGTGCCATTCATACCGTAAACACAAACTCTCTGCTTTACAAAGCTTATCTTGTGTCGTAACATGGGGGAAGTTGAAAAGAAGCGATCACAGCAGCCAATTTTCTTACTAATCATAGGTAGTAAGGTAGGTATAGTCGCTCTCAAGATAGTAGCACCCTTAAGACTACCTAGGAACCGAGAAACCAACTACACAGACACCTTATGCTCGCCGTTCCCCTGAAATACACCTAGACAAGCCAATTTTACCATAGCAACCTACTCCGCCCATATTCCACTTAGACGGCATACAACGCATCACATCCTCCACGGTCACAATGAAAGGTGCGTCCGAGCATAACCCTTCGGCTTCATAACAGCATCCGTTTCAACAAAACCAACTGACAGAAAAGTCAAAAGCAATTCTCCAGCGCGTTCTCAGCGCCAGCGTGACCGTAGACTCAGCCCTAGTCTCCTCCATCGGCAAGGGGGTGCTCGTGTTCGCGGCCATGGCGCCGGGCGATACGGAGAAAGAGGCCGACTCTCTCGCGGCAAAGGTGCTCAAGATGAAGCTGTGGGACGACGAGAGCGGCGGGCGGGTACGTGGCAGCGCACATACCCCGTTTTGACTACCTATGTTGTTCGTGCGGAAAAGTGAGGATGGGACATGTGGATGGACATACCCATCGGCGGAAGCAAAGTCACCCAAGGGAATTAGTCTGCATATTGGAGTCCACTGGCTGACTGGTATCGGCGAGTTATTCAGTGGAAAAGAAGCGTCCAAGACATCAACGGTGAGGTCCTCTGCGGTACGTTGCCCTCAACTAGAAAAGAAAACGTCCCCCGGAAGCTGACCCTGCCGTTAATAAACAGTATCACAATTCACCCTCCTGGCATCGACGAAAAAGGGCAGCAAACCCGACTTCCACGGCGCGCTACCAGGCGAAGAGGCCAAGAGGCTGTATCAGTACTTCTACTCGAAAGTGCAGGAGGGCTACCAGAAGGATAGGGTCAAGGACGGCGTGTTCCAGGCCATGATGGAGGTTGCGCTCGTCAATGACGGGCCGGTAAGTGGCTTTCTAGGTCAGGGGCGCGAGAAGGAGCAGTGAAAAGCTGACGCTGGATAGGTTACGATAGAGGTCAATGTTGCGCCAAAGGTGGATGGTAAGAGGAAGGAGAGGACCGGCGGTGACTAACAAGGCGTGACGACATTGGCGTAAGGAGGAGAGCATAGAGGGATAGAATCATGACAGCATCTTGATGTTCCACAAGCGGGCGAATGCTGTCTCCCAGCGGACTTTCTTACAATATGCGGTGCATATAGACGGGCCGTATCATCTTAAAACCTCTGTAATTCATAGCCAAAGTCTGAACTGAGTTCTCACGGGAGGCCGCACCTCGGCCGCAAAAGCATACAGCATAACAAGCGAGACAAGAATAGAATAAGCCTGCTTCAACCGACTTTTCCCAGAGAATGCCAACCTATCCACCCATTCGTTATTTTCACTCCCGGGACATCACGAAGATTGCATCTTCTCGTACGTAGCCATAAGCGAACCTATCATCATGTCAGTCACTTATTCCAGGACCTCGCATGCCGCGCAAGACATGAACTTACCGATAAACGTAGTAACCAGCCGACTGCGCACCTGGCAGATATCCTCGGGCACGAGCCAAATAGTCGCCCCGAGCTTGCGTGCAATGCTGATGCTCAACTTGGCGTTCAGGTACGCCTCCTCGTCCGTCCTGCCGGGCGTTACGAGATCATAGTCGACGTAGCTGCTCTTCATGCCGTTCAGCACGTCCAGGAGGAACACGCCGGATCCGATGGCCGAGTCCTTGAAGGACCGGATGCTCGAGTTCCGCCCACCCTTGCGGCTCATGTCGTTGGCCCACCGCACCATCTCGGCGTCCGTGATCTCCTTCTTGCCCAGGCGCTGCGCGAGGGCTGAGAGCGTGAGCGTGATGTCCTTGCGCATCAGCTGCCACACCAGGCCTAGAGTGAGTGTGCGTTGCCCGTCTGTGATGTCGGCGCCCTGGATGCCGACCAGCGAGAAGCCGTACGTCTTGCCCAGCTCGATGGCGTAGTTGGTGTTCTCCACCGCCTTGAAGCGGAGCATCTCGCTGCCGTCGCCACGGGGTTTATTGACGTGGCGCCAGTTGACAGAGCCCTTGATGACCTTGTCGTAGGCTTGGAGCAGAATGGTGCCGTCGCGGAGGTCGTCGAAGAAGGACTGCACGGCCGGCTGCACGTCGAGGGAGTTTAGCCAGAGGGTGAAGACGCGGGCTTCGCGCTCGCCCTCGGCGTCGAAGTCTTCGACCTGGAGCTTCTCCTCTTCCGTGATAGGGTCGAGGCATGGGTGCGTGTTGAAGAGGTTGGCGACGAAGGCGAGGTTGAGCTTGGGGTTGCCCGCGACGAGGGAGGTAGGGGTCAGGAACTTGCGGCAGCCGAGCTTGTCGGCGTTTTCGAGGACCTGCTCTGCGCGCTGGAGCAGGTCACGGGTCTGCAGAGGTGCTCTTGTGGCGCCATATTCGGCACCGATCTGGGCAAGCAAAACGGTGTAGTTCTCGCCATCTTTCACATCCGAGGAGAAGTTCGTTACCCGCCGTGGCCAGTTGGCTGCCTTAAGGTGGTAATTGAACCAGCGGAGGAGGATCTGCTCTGGGGGAAGGCGCAGGAACTGCTCGAGGGTCTCGTCCTCCTCCAACAAGCGATACAGCTCGGGATGCAGCTTGATGTCGATCTTGCCGAGCAGACCCCGGCGGATAATCTGCCAGATCAGACCCAAAATCAGATGCTCGCGGACCTCAATGATATCTCCGCTGCCAATGTTCACGACCGAGCAGCCAATACCCTTTGCCGATTCAATGACAATGTTGTTGTTCTCCGTCATCTGGAAGGTGTTGAGGTTCTTGGTCTTCCTGCCCGGCAGGTTCAGCACACGCTCGTCGATGGTGTCGGGCACACTGTCGTTGATGAGCTTCGCCAAGACCAGGCCGTCCTTGCACTCATCGAACATTTCGAAAGTGTCGGTAGGGAAGGGAAGGCGGTTGCCGATATCTGGGTCCCCGGCAAGGACGGCATTGATGTGGCGGGTGAACTCGGTGCGTTCATCCTCGTTGATGGTGTGAGTAACGTTCGCATTAGAGCCTTGGACATGAATCTTGCCGTGGGAGCCTCCGCCAATGCTATTCTTGGAGGCGTGTCCGCCGGTCCGCTGTGATATTACCGCAGCAGGCGAGGACGGCACTGGCCCAGTGGAGGCTTTACTTGCGGGGGACGAGGTATCGCGGAGTTTAGCAACCAGCTATAGCCGACGAGAGTCATTAGCGGAGCGGACTAAGGGGGTCAGGACGTAACTTACGCCGACGTAGTCTTCAAGTTCGACACGTCTTGAGGAGTCCAGGCCGACATCTTTCAGAGCCGCCCGCACGACGTCGTAGGGCTGTCGCTCGCTCTGCTGGGTAGCCTTGATGGCAGTAGCTTCGTCGATGTAACCTTTGTCGTCGACGTCGAGCTTGCGGAATGCGTCAGTCAGGGAGAAGATGTCACCCTGCTGGAACTGAGGATATTTCCTGGCATTCAGTTAGGAGGATGCGCGCGAGAGGAGGAGTGTCGAGAGTGTATCTCGGATCTGCAGCGCCATGGAAATACGCACCTCTGTAGCTTGAGCACGTTCATATCTGCAGACGATCCGGCAGCTGCGGATTAGAGGACAAAAGCTCGATAAATGGTTGTAAAGAGCAGTATGTCAGTCTGCCAACTAGACTGCAAGTAGTGGTCTAAGGTCTCTGGATAGTTGGATAAATAAAGAGCTCAGTTGGTTTTGCAAATCCATGCGATTCCAATGCTGTCGGGCTGCAGAAAGGATGTCTTTGGCGGGGGAGGGGGGGAAGGCACTGATGTCAGCGCGCACCTTCCCTGCTAGCGGACAATCGAATAGGTACCGTGGTATCTGCTAAGGGTACCTGCTGAGCCACAGCGTAGGACACGCAATTGGCCGCGCAAGGTGTCAAGGCAGCCTTTCTTGGCACTTGTGGAGTACGTACCCTCTTCCAGTAGGCCCCTGCCAAGCCACAGTAAGTGATAGAGATGAGGTGACCTGCGTTAAGCAGACATAAACTCCGTAACGCAAACGCAGTGCCAAACGGAGTGGCGCACTAACAGCCATGCAAAGCGAATTTTCATGCCGTTTCGGGCCACCATTGAAGCATCAAGATATCTTCATCTGGAGAAACTAAAAATTAGAGAATAAGGAATACCTTCAGGACCTTGGATAATATTAACTCTCAAGGTTGATCCTCAAGGTAGGCAACTCTCCAACGCTGCGTGGATTTCGTACTCTAGGCATCCTTAATCTAAGTCTAGGTTGTTGAGATACCATGATCATTGGCTTTCTCATTCACTCCCACATATCTCTCCATATCAGACATTTATGAAGCTAACACGCCAATAGACACCCAAAGTACAGCCTGGTCGAGAGCCGCATTTTGTAACCAGATCTTGGGCCTCAAACCTTGGCGCTCGAAGACCATCCCATCTGATAACCACTTCCTCACCACGTGCTCACCATGGCTTCCTCGTCTCAAACGCTCACCTGCGTCGTTTGCCATGACCCCCTAGTCATGCGCGTAGACTCGGACTCAGACTCAGACTCCGAATCGGGCCAACCGGGCCCCTCCTCCTCTGGCCAGCAGCAGGATGAGACAGTCCCGGATGACCTCCACCTCCCCTGTGGGTGCCACTACAACTGGCAATGTCTCCTCGACCTCTCCCCCCAAGTCGCCAGCACCCTCAGCTGCCCCAACTGCTCCACCACCCTGACCGCCGATCCCTCCACGGGCATCCAAGCTCTCTACTCCTCCGAAGGCGGCCAGTCCGAACCCGTTGACCTACTCCCGCTCGTGATGGAGGAAGCCCACCTCCAAGCCCACCCGGAGGACCGCCCCGCCCGGGCCCTGCACACCATGGCCGGCGAGGGCGACGTCGAGGGCATCGTCTCGCTCCTCCGCGACGCTGACTCGGATGCCCACCAGCTGCTCTCCTACTGCGACCCGCTGGCCGGGGGCCGCAACGCCCTGCACGTGGCCGTCGAGAACGGGTGCGTCGACGCCTTCTGGCTGCTGCTCTGGGTGGCGAGTGATCTCCCGACGGATAACTTCTCGCTCGAGATGCGGCAGACGATGGCGAGTATCAGGCTCGAGAGGCGTATCGGTGGCGAGGATCTGAGGTTTGTGAAGGACGCGGAGGGCAGGACGCCCGGTGACTATGCTGCTGTCAGTGGGAAGTGGGATGAGTGGATCAATGGAGGCGTTTTCATGCTGAGGAGTTGAGGAGGCCGGTGTGAACGTATGTTGGTTTCTTGATTGGCGTTAACGGAAAAGGAAAGGCAAGGGTTATGTAGCATTTATGAGGAGTTTACTTGCTAGTGCTGGATAGATGGTGTCGGGGATGTTATATGAAAACATATAAACCGCTGTGTGAACCGTTTAGGCCCGCCTCATCACAATGAACGGCTGGCATTTTGGACTGTACATGACGAGGAGTTCATGTCAGAAACGAATTTGGTATAACCATTGGAATTAGCATCGAACCCCCCCTCCTCCGAGTTAGACCCTGAATGGCATCCACCTTGGTATCGACTGTGGTGATGATACATAAACCAACGTCAGTCGCTCCTCCGCCATATATGCAAATGATAAATAAAAATTACAAAATAACCCGAAGTGGCCGTGAAATCGTGATAAATACCAAAACGCAAGCTTCTCCTCCAATTTTCGACCCCTCTTACTCGGTCGTCATCTGTACATCCATCCATTCACGACGCGGTTAAAACCACTTCCAATTGGCCCCCTCCTCGAGCTTCTTCAGCACCCCAACAGCATCAACATAGAGCCTGCTCCTGCCCCCGACACAATCCCACTCGAGCCTCCTCCTAACCAGTCCCACAACCCCTCCCGCCTCCCTCCGCCCCGTCACACCACCAACCTCCTCCGGCGCCATAGAACTCACCATCCGCAGCCACCCCAGCGCCTCTCTGTCAGGGGACACTTGCTCCCCGGCTCCAGCATCCGTCTGCTTCTTCCCACCGCCTCCCCCGGCGCTACTCCCTCCGCCGTCTCCCCTCCTGGCCTCGGCACCCTTCCGCGCGCCCGCCCGATGTCCAAAAGCCCAGCATATCAGCGCGCAGACGTATAGGCCCCAGTAATCGCTCAGATCGACCATCCACCCCGCCGGCCCCGACGCGGAACTCGACGCCGTGGACGGCGAGATATTCTCGTCCGGTAGATCCTCCCCGCCGCGAGACAGAAACGCCAAGATGGCCCGAGCAGCGTGGATGGTCGCCTGCGCGGCGCTCAGGGGCCCCTGCACTGTCGTCGGACCGCTGGTTGAGGGGGTGACGTTCGATGACCCCGCCAGGGCGGTGCTGCCTTCGGCCCACTGC
Organism: Coniochaeta prunicola; assembly: GCA_007388105.1. Classification (NCBI taxonomy): domain Eukaryota; kingdom Fungi; phylum Ascomycota; class Sordariomycetes; order Coniochaetales; family Coniochaetaceae; genus Coniochaeta; species Coniochaeta prunicola. The sequence goes on from SMOB01000030.1 coordinate 52,874, forward strand.
TTCAGCCGGCGTTGGTGTTCGAGGAAGGAGGTCGCGGGAAGGACCTTCTGGCTGAATATCCAGGTGTCGCCGCTTACGGCTAGGAGGTCGTGGAGGGGCGTGTGGTGCAGCGCGAGGTAGGTTGCGGCCCGGGGAGAGGAGGGGAAGAGGCGTTCTATGCGCTCCTCGGTGGTCTTTTTCGAGGGCGAGGTTCGGAATGGGGTGTAGGTTTGGGAAGGGTCTAGTGCTAAGGAACCGGATATGGGGAAGACGAAGGTGCCCAGGCTGGTGTCGGTTGGGGAGGTGGTCGTGCTGTAGCCCGGGGTCGATTTGGGTCGGATCAGCGGATTGAGGTCCTCACCATCCCCGGCTGAAAGAGTAGAGGATGCGGCGCTGGATACGACACGCGGAAGATGAACTAGTTCGAGGGCGAGAAGTGCTGCTTCGTCAAAGGGGGGCTGAGCTTGGATATCTTCTGCCGTCAAGCTGTCTAGTGCATGGGCAAATTCCGGTATTCCAGCCTCTGAGTCCGATGCTAGGATGGAAGCCCACTCTTCCGCGGAAGACGCGTCCCAAAGTGCTGCGCTGCGCGAGGTCAAGGGAACCATGGGTGGCGCTACTTTCGCGGTATAGTCACACTCATGAGCTCGTTTCTGCTGCTGGTATGCGGAGGTATGGACGTCGGTTATAAAGCAGGCAGTTAAAAGCCTGCGTCGTGCCTCCGCGTCCAGCCATGTGTGCCATTGGTCTCTGGGCTGGAAGTTCTGCTCTGTCGGTGGAGCAACTGAGTAGAACAAGGTCGGATTATGATAGAGGACCTGTGCATGGGAATCAGCTATGAGTCTATAACGTACGTCATCTAGCAGATAGGTGCATTTTCGACGAAAAGAGATGGTTGAGCCAAGAAGTCTTGGAGAGCCCAGATGCTACAGGGGGAGCGTCGTTTACAGAACGGGAGACAGAAAACAGCGCAGCAACTCACCCGCGAATAGACCGATTCGAACATCGTCGAGGGCCTCGTGACAGCCTTGCGGCCGCGAAATCGTGCGAATATCTCGCAGAGGAGAATCGCCTGCATAACCTGAAGGTTCCACTGTGGAATCTAGCATGGTCGTTAGCGTTTGCGATCTGAGACACTGAGAGAGGGGGAGCTTCTACATCTTCACTTACTCTCTTCAGCTCCTGCCATGCGTGCTCGTGCAGCTGGTTGCCCCTCAGGCGGTCTTCTTTGGTATCGAGATACTGCGTTGCCACGGCCGCCATCGCCCAGCGCAGCACGTCTTCTCCCGCGGACTCGAAACTACTGCGATGCACGATCGGATATAGATTGTGGAAGAACCGCCAGTATACCTCCAGGTAGCTGGGAACTGCCGCCAGAACCTGTCTTGGGAGCTGCTGGCTGGATAAGACGATGCCGGACATGCCGCAACCTGTCATTGGGAGGTCTAATGCCGCCAACAAGCCACCTGCGCTTCCACTACCGCCCGGACTGATGTCTCCGAACCCGCTGCCTAGGTCTCCAAGAATGTTGAAGCCGACTCCGCTACTCATAAATGTCTCATGGGAGCTTGTCATGTTTAAGAGGTTCTCTTTCTGTCTGTTTAGAGCCTCCATTGCGATAAATCTGTCAGGAACGCCCTGCAGTGGTATGACCTGCGGCCCTGAGGCACGAGTGACTGGTGTTTCAATGGAGGACAAAGAGGTGCTGTGCCGGTGGTGAGGTCGGATTGTCATTTCCGAAGATGGGCTTGCCGTTTGCCGTCCGCTGTGCTCTGTGACGCCGAAGCCTGTCATTGAAATGTCGAACATCATACCGTAGTTCGGACCTTGAGGCGTGCTTGAAAATTGTGCAGGTTGGAACTGATTAGCAAACATAGAGGGAGGCGCAGGCGCTGACATAGAGTCAACACTGGGTCTTGGTGCGTCTCTTGACGCTACGTTCGGATACGGAGAGAGGAGATGTGTAGACGACCATTCGCCCGTTGGCGATCGGTGTTGACCAAGCCAAAAGCGAGGATTGCGCGCATTGTCGGACGCCGGGGTTGAGTATGTGCTGTCCGATGCCGAGGAAGCCCATGGTGAAGCATCCGGGTGATATAACTCCGGGGGGTTGTTCTCGGGTATTGAAAGACTCGGTAGTGACAGACCCTGCGTGGCGAAGACGGAGAGTGTTGTTCGAGGCTGTTGATGCGAATCTACCCCGGTCGAGTAGCTGTCCGGTGTCATTGACGAGCTTCCAGTATTAGACAGGGGGTTGATGACAGAGAAGGCAGGCGTAGCAGAATAGTTTGTGTCGTGTGCTCTTTGGGACGAGAACCCATAACTACCCGTGTTTCCACTCGCCATCGCATCTGTTGAAGGTGATGGATCACTCGTGATCCCCGGGTTGACTGATCGATGAGGATCCGGCACATTTGTCGAGAGCCCTGGCGTTGACCGCGCCTCTGACGGTGGCGCACTTGGGTTAGATGACATAGGTTGGCTAGCTAACATATCTGGTGACGAGCCTGGCTGATTTTCGAGGTCCAGGTGCGAAGTTCTGCCCATAAGAGAAGGTTGACCAGTGTCTTCGCCCCCACCCGTTACCGCCGAGGCCTTGTCGCCTTCCGGCTCGGTGCTGATATTAAGGTTAGCTGAGGAGCTGGGAGGGGCCGCACACTCGCCCGTGCGCATCCTTGATGATTGTTCGGACGTACTGTCTTGACTGGTGTCGTGCGAGGAGATCTGGCCGATGAAATGCGCGATCACAACCGGGGTAAGTGCATGGGTAGCCTGGGGTCTGATGGCTGAGTTGATGGCGTCTGGCTAGTGCGTCAGCATTTCCCCAACATTTCGGTCGCGAGGCTTATATCTTTCCTACCTGAGATGCTCGGCTCGCGTGAAGGTCTATTGGTGTCAGTACTATTGTGCTTACGTCCCACGATACCAGGATGGAGCACACCTTTGGAGGCCTACATATCTCGCAGATGTGCACAGGCACGCCTTTCCTCGCCCTACTGACTCTACCCGTGATAGGAGTGTACTTGACTGGCATGTCTGAACCTGTTGCAGTAGTCATTGGCCGGTTCGCGCTGTTGGATAGAATCGGACCGGCTCCTACGGACGATGCCGAAGCTGCGGAGCCGTAGCCAGCACGGTCCAAAGAGTCCACGCTGGCCGTGCTGCGACGACGAGTTGAGGATATAGGCGCAGTGGCGAACGGCGATGGCGCGTTCGCGTTCCTGTTAGAAGCCGGCCCACGCCGACCACCCGCACTGGGAGCGATGTGTGTACTGCTAGACTGTCTCGAAGTCTGACTCGAATCACTGACATTACTTGGGTATGCCTGACCAGGCGGTGCTTGGCCTGAACTTCGTGGCGCTGTGCCAGGACGTGCAGGGTTTTGGCTGTCTTCCCCAGCAGGAGGATGTTCGGGTTGGTCGTCGTCGACATCCATTATAAACTTCAGACTGGCCATGGCGGGAGAAGTTCCCTCGGCAGGGCTTTGCGCTAGCGAGGACAAAGTTAGACTTACACAGCCCTGCCAGACTGTCTATAATGAGTGAAGTGTAGCGTTATGGACGATGCATCAGGGCAATATCAGTAAGGTATGTACGGGAGTACATGCGTAGCTGCTACAGCTGAACGAGGCGCCTCGATGGTAAAGACTGTGGGTTTGAAAGAGAACAGAAGAAGGCGAGAGCCTCAGCCTTCTAGTCTCAGCTGTAACGGATGAGAAGGAGGTCTGGAGGGTAGCAGTGAGGATGATGTTCGTGCAGGTTTGGACGTCTCCATGAGTTTAGGGGGTTGGGAATACATTTGAGGTACAGACAAGCCGGAAAACAGACAGCCCAGACAGACGGCGGCAGGTAGGGAAGCGTTGCTATATTCAGATATGCTCTGCGTTCCCCAAGTGGCCGAACTCCACAAGAAAGGTGTGGCAGCTAGCAGCACAAGCGTTGTGAAGATCAACTGAGGTGTCCTGCCGAAGAGGAGGCATTGGGTGTAGTGGTATGGTTCGCTCGCGTCCGGAGAGGGTCCGGGCCCCCTGTCAGCTGGGTTCAACAGGGGTACAGATGGGACCCCCCGGTAGCTTCCGCCTGCCAGTGGAGAGGTGCAGTGGGATACAATGTTGCTTCTGACAAGAATACACGCGCGTGAGGGCCCAGGAACGACAAGAAAACCCGTCAACTAGTCAACCACAACACACCATCCGCGTCTGGGAAGCGGACCTCTTAGCATACCGGCTTGGTACACAAAGGGACACGTCCATTCAATCGAACTGAACATCCCGGCAATAAGGGGCTGTTGTAAGAGGTACCGGGAAATACTCCCGCCCAAGAACTTTGCGGCGATCCTACCACGGTCCGACTGTGGTATAGATGCCAAACGACTTAATGGGCCGAGGACAGCCAGACTCTTAGGTCCCATAGTATCTGGACCGGCTACCCCACGAGAGATCATGAAATAGACCGGACACGGAAAGACATTGCAGCTTGAATCTAGACATCGCCCCCCTTAGGTGGCTCGGAGCTTCCTAGATTAGCATTATAATCGTTACCATAGCATGTAGGCAGTGTTCGTGGTCGCTCGCCATCACACTATTCAGAGTTGTAGTCGAGTGCCGCGGCTTGGCGCCTGGTACCGTTGCGCAAAAGGATTCAAGCGGGTGACACGAACCAGCAACCGCCACAAAAGCGGCATTACGGGCTCAATTCTCATGTCCAGTCTCCTGCACGCTATTGCGACGATGTACGATGGACGCGATGCCGCTGGGGTGACGGCCAGCAACGAGTGAGCGCTGAGAGTGCTGAGGCGCAGTGAGTACTTCGACTGCTCCGCGCCTGCATGCATTAATGCCCCATGTCATGCAGCCTTAGCGGACTGGCGGATACTGATTATGTGATGGCGCGGCACAACAAGCGTTACACAGGGCATAGCCCTTGCAAGCTGCATCGCCGGAATAGGACTGTTTTCACGCAGGATGTAAGAGAGGTGTCCAACAGTCAGAATTTTAGGAGGAAAACAGTGAAATAAGGCTCATTGATCGTAACTCGTAGTCTGTTCATATAAGAACCCGGGGCTCAGAGTTGGACAATTCTCTTGAAGTGCCAAGGGTGAACAGTGCGGTGTTGAGCTGATAGTGCTCTATGTCCCGTCCCTGGGCCAGTGTACAGCACCTTGGTTACTGATCGACATGATGATCAGAGTCGTTATCTTGTCGTTAGCGCAGGTACAGGGAGATTCGTCGGCCAACTGGTACGCTGTGGCTCCAGAATGCTGCCCCGTCATCATGCGGCTGGCTGTTCTGGGCTCCCATCGAGTGTCCAACAGACGGCATAACGACCACCAAGTCCAGCCTTTTTCGACGTTCCTTACCACTTTACGGATAGAGAGGTAGCGTAGCCGATCCGATCGAAGTGTAGAGAATCAATTCCAACGCCAGCTGTTCATCTCGACCCTGGATGGGTATCTGAACGCAGTTAGGGACTGATGGCACGCTGATATTTGGTCCGTTAAGCGCTCTTTAGTTTTTAGACATGCCTCGGTATCGCTTCAACCGCCTCGTGCTCTTCGAGGCATCTCGCTTTGCTGTAGCTTCATCCGCATGAAGGTACCGATAGCTCTAGCCTCTAGTGTCAACTCTACTATTGGTACCGCCCACGGGCCTGGGCTTTGGGCAACCCCACCTCCGAAGGCAGACCCAAAGATCGGCATCGACGGTTAGACAACGCGGCGTCCAAAGACGGCGTTTGCTGGTCCTTGAACAGGGGTGTCAGCCGATTGACGAATCTCAGTAGTCGTTCGAAGACTACCACAATAGGCTGGTCTTGTCACACTATTTTTGTCCTTACGGAAGTGCTAAACTCCAGTGGGGACCATTTAGAGTCGCGGACAAGGACGAGGAAAACGGCAGAAGATTGCTGCCCCGGTGGCTGCAAAATGTGTATGCATCAGGCGTAGAGAGTGACGCAGTCAGAGTTACTGAACGATTGCATGCTGAGCCCCCCGCTGGAACCAGGAATTGTACCCGAGACACATGTGGCCCTGGAGATCGTCATCGCAATGACTCGTAGGGGAGACGCAACTTTCTTCCGTGCTCTTGCGATAAGTACCTATGTCTTGGAGGCTATGGCCTCGTGTTGGACTTTTGCGGAAGGAATATCAGCGAATGGATGAATAAGACACCGACATATCGACAAGGGCATTGGCGTAGGCGGCATCTGCAAGTACGGTACAAATACTATGCATATGCCCGTCTGGCAAGCAGCGGCCTTGCTGGAGGTCCGGTTCCTGGTTACTGAATCGCTTACATACCACCTTTAAGGTAGCCTGAGGAAGCGGAGGGCACATTTGCGTCGGTGGAGTGTTCGTAACAATGGTGAACAGACGAAATGGTCCGCACAGCCTTCACGACCCGTTGTCCGGCCTCGATATGATCGACGGAGCAGATGATATGCAGGGTTCGAAAACAGATGGTGGCGTGCGCTGTAATGGAGAAGTGATGTTGTGGTGGGATGAGGCAGGATCACAGGCTGCATGAAGAGTGACACGACAATGAAGTGTGCCCGAATTGAGCCAAGAGAGAGACTGTACTCTAGACATTTCCCCATCCCCGGATTTCAGGGTGACATTGGGACATTGGATGCTTTTCCTGGTATCTCGAGCGAGCTGGCATCAGCGGCATGACACAAACACGAAAAGGAAATACTGGTCAGGCTTAACAGCGCGTCTTAAGCCTCCGTGCGCTCTTTAAAGCAGAAAGATACCGAGGATGCGGAGGTTCCAGAGTTGCGATACTTTAACAGAAGGCATGACTTTGGGGAAGTCCAGATCGAACCAAGTCATGGGATGCGAAAAGTCGGACCATGAGGGGCTTCCATCTACTGGACCGGAGAATTATGAGAGAAGACGGGAGCGGGATGCTCTTCCCGTCCAGCTTCAATTTACTGAACACGGCCTTTGACCAGAAGGAGCGATGGCATAAAGACGCGATCTCCCATAACGGAGAGTTTAGGTGATTAACCCCTTGTAGCCCCACAAACTCCAACGGGCGTTGCCGGCTACCGTTGACACGGACCACCATAACCTTCCCAAGGCCCCACAGAGATCCTGGGCTGCGCTATCAGTTCACTGCATTCTCTCCAGCGCTTAAGCTATTTTTAGCTTCCCTCTCTCTGGATCGTCAAAGTGAATATCGACAACTTTGAAGCAGGAGCTAGATTCAACGAAATCCGCCCGAGGACGCATATCCAGACTCCACAAAACCGCGGGCTCACTGTACCTTATATTTCTGCTGTCGTAGAGAGGAGGCATGTTACTCGTTCTGGAACCATGAGTCCCCAAGGTTTTATCTCTTAGGAGACTACCTGCTTCAGAGGCATCATTGGCATTGTATCTCAATGGCTACAAAACAGCCACACACTTCATCCGCCAGCGCAGATCCCACCTTGGTCTGTGTCAGCACCGATCTAGCACGTACACTTTGTGGTAGGATTACGCATGTTAGTGCGCAACTACAAGCTCAATGATCAGAAAGCAAAGCAGATAAGGGAACGATTATACGACGGCACGACGGCACGAAAGATGATCACACGATAATAGAGCAGAGGATTAGACTACTACACGACCGTGCAATTACTGTCGCTACTTATATATAGATCACAGTTGTTGAAGGCAGGAACAGTACTGCGCTAACATGCGTAATCTTACCACAGGTGTAAGCCAACACAGAACCAAAAGGGGTGTTGCGGGTTCCAACAGGCGCAAGACAATGTCGAGGTAATACGCGCGATTGACGATGTTACGTCGAATGGGGGGTACGCTGAAAGGAAGAAGCCCTGTACTCCCATGAATCAAGGAAAGCCAATGCAATCAGGGTGAAAGGTAAGGCTACAGGGCAGTCTAGTGGCTCTTGACCCGGACACTCCTAATTCACTTGGTACACAAAACACGGGGGAGCTAGGTAGCTAGGTGAATGTTAATGGTGACATGAAGCTGATAGGCATACAGCATGAAGCTCACTTCTACAGAGTACCTACCTGTATGCTAGAAAGCGAAACTCATAACAAGCACCATTGAGTGTCAATTTCACAACCGCGCAATGCCCATCACATGGAGGTATTGAGCAGGTCCCAGATAAGTACCTGCTTGCAACATGGCGGTCACCTTAAAAGTCTTGATTTTGGTGTAGACTGTTTCTGCTAGTGAGACGCACCTTCTGGTATGGGCTCATTGACACTGAAAGTACCTGCCTGGTGAAAAAGGTAAGAAGGCAATTTCAGCACGAGACTCGGTTATAGACTGTTCCTTCCCAGTCTTCAAGTACGGTGATCAACTGCTCCGAGCAGATATCTCAAGGGGAAGGTGCCACGGTAGGAGCACCTTCAAGTGCCATGACCTATCCTTACGAGGTTCTTGGAGAGCTGGAAGCATCGAACGGAGCAGCATTGCATCGTTGCATATATTCAGGCAGTCCAGCGGTTCAAAGATCCGTTGGAGCTCTGAGATGTACCTCTTTCGATGTCATTTTTTGCAATACGTCTCCCTTTGTCTTGCTATTGAGCACATGGTATGTCTTAGAGTATATATATCCTCACTGCTGACCATTTGTTGGAAAGTGGCATTGTTCCTTCTTGGTGCCAGGTGTTAGTGAGGTTTGCTGAAGTGGCAAGCTGACAAACCAAGGCAATGCAGGGTTAGGGTTCTGTTAGGCATGATGCCGGATGTTGCCGGTCGGCTGGTCTTCAAGCTCAATCGTCACATCGCCATCTTGCCCCGCAGTGACTCTTCCGTCTCCGTCCCTCCAAACTCAACCTGGGGCCCGGTCCCTCCTGGACATCCCAATTACCCTAGGAATGCTTGCCGCGGACTCCTTATGATCTTTTGATATTGGCTTGACTGGACGTTGCGGCTTACTGTAAAAGTCGTTTGACTGGATGTCTGATGAGTGGTCAAGAAGACGAAACGCTGTCGATGAGATCATCCTCCCGGCGGAACCCAATTCGACCCTAAGAGAGAGGGGCAAGGGAAGGAGATTGCTCGAATTGCCTGAGCATCACAATCTGGTGACTGAGCATTGACTGCTTCTACTCTTCTCCAGTCACGGCGTCTTCAAGACCTTACCTTAGGCACTTCATGTCTATTTGAGCTCCAGCAGCTCACATCCATTGTTCTCCCCCTCCTATCGTGAAACGCATAATGACCTCGACATCCTCATCCCTGGGCAAGTCCCCTTCAGCACCACCGACAACAAACTACGGCCCCTCATCCAACCAGTCTGCCTCACAGTCCAGTTTTGACACGAACCGCCGCCCAAGCACGACGGCCATCTCCATCCCCGGGGCACCACGAAAGGGCCAAGCATCCCGCAAGCAACACAGATCTCAACGCCGGCCCGGCATGCCTCCGACCTCCACGTCGCGGGGTAACAACCTCGACCGAGACGATGCCATGGCCGAGCTGCGTGCCGTGCGCAATCCTTCGTCGCGTCGGGGTCAAACATCCATCACCCACCTGCTCAACTACGCCCTTCCTCCGCGACAGGTCTACACGTCCCATAACCACGGCCACAGCAGCTCCCGGTCATACCGGCGCAATCCCACGTGGAGCCATCCGGCTGATAAGGCGCGGTATGTGCACGCAAACTACCGCTTCGTCGTGAATCCTGCTGGAAACTATGCTATCCAGGCGCGAGAACCGGACGAACACCTTGACTGGGGCGACGTGCTGCAGGTCTTGGCCAGCGCCGAGTCGCAGCAGACTGCATGTCCAATATGTCTGGGTGAGCCCGTTGCGCCGCGAATGGCAAAGTGTGGCCATATCTTCTGCCTACCTTGCCTGATACGATTTATGAACTCGCATGCAGATTCTGAGGGTCCTGGTCACGGTCATGGCGGGGGCCAGGAGAAGAAGCAGAACAGGTGGAGGAAGTGCCCAATATGCGACGACACTGTATACATGTCGGATGCCCGGCCAGTGCGTTTCTATGCAGGACAGGAGAGCCCGCTGCCGCGGCCGGGAGATGACGTGGTGCTTAGGCTGATGGCACGGAATGCGAAGAGCACACTCGCACTGCCAAGAGAGGGAGGAGGAGAAGGGCTCGATACCGGAGACGATGTACCATGGCATTTTGCGGTGAATGTGCTGGATTATGCGCGAATTATGAAGGGTACGGGCGCATATATGGAGGAGCACTATGACCGGGAGATAGAGGAGCTCCTGAGACAAGAGAAGGAGGATGAGCTGCTCTTTCATCAAGACAACGAGTGGACACAGCGAGCAATCAGAACCGTCAACGCAGCGAAAGAAAAGGTTAAAGGACTCGGCGAACTGGCTCTCGCCGGATCTGCCACGGCTGCTGCGACATCATCCACGTCACAGCCACGACCGCAAGCGGACCATGACTTCTACTTCTATACTTCTCCGCCCCACCTCTACCTCTCTCCCCTCGATATCCGCATCCTCAAGACACACTTTGGCTCCTTCTCCGCCTTTCCGAGCACCCTCCTCCCCCGCGTGGAGCATTTATCCACCGGCCACGTAGTCGACGACGCAGTGCGCAAACGAGCCAAGTACCTCGGTCACCTACCTCAAGGCTGCCTAATCAGCTTCCTCGAGTGCGACTGGACCGACATCGTCCCGGCCGAGGTGCTGGAGACCTTCTCGGAGGAGATCGGACGTCGGCGGCGCCGCAACCGCGACAAGGCCGCTCAGGAGGAACGCGAGCGGCTCCAGGCGGAGCGCATCGAGGCGGCCGCGATACGTGACAGCAGGCGCGGCGTCATACGGCACTCTCGCGAGGACGAGGAGGACGCCATGACACTGCGTTTTGGCGGTGGGGGCGATAGAGTCGACCTTGAGCACGACTTCTTACCGCTAGGATCGGCTGCTACCACACCCCCCAACCCGAGAAATGGGTTCGCGCAGCTGGCCAATGTGAGTACCAGTCCGTCAGCGGCGAGGACAGTGTGGGGGACACCTGCCATCGTGGGTGAGGGGTCGGAACCCGAGCCGATTCAGCGGCGGAATGTGGATGATGGGTGGCTGAAGGACGACGAGGTGCTGCAGACCTTGGGTGATACGGATCTAGCGCTACAAATGGAGGCTTTGGGGGTTGTTGATGAGGGATCTTCTGTTCCGAGTGGTGGCGGGGCTATTACTCCCGGCGGCGGGAAGGGTAAGAAGAAGAAGCAGAAGATTACGCTTATGAGTACTGGTGGAAGGAGGGGGAACTGATTGCAGGCCATTATATCCTCACGGCTCGAGAGAGGAGATAGAGACAGAGCATAGATACTAAGAGCTTCGAGTGGGATATATCCACCACGACATGGTTTACAGGCCGACGAGAACATGTGGTGAGCTCAAAGACAGAACACAACAGAACATGTGTGATTACCAGGATTGTTATTGCGCAAATGTCTGCGTTCTTACCTTCAGCATATCCATGGTTATAATTCCCTTCCCGTAATCAGCGTTTTGTCGCATACACAGTATGGACGATGGAGTACGCTGAAGGTAGGTACGTACCTCAGGATGGACCGGGGTTAATCTGCCCCTCCATTTCCGCGTCTGCCCAACCCGCACAGACGCGTCTGGATATATTGACAAACTTCAAGATCCTAGGTTACGCTACACCCTTCGACTCACAGCAGAAGCCGGTCTTCAGATGTGACAATATGCCAAGGTTTGTCTGAGTCCTCTAGGAAGCACTGGTGCAGGATCATAGCTTATATCTAACATGCGAACAGAGAAATCATAACCATCCAGGCCGGCCAATGCGGCAACAGCAGTGAGTCCAGAACCAAAGCCCCCGTCTGCCCAAATGACGCCTACAAACTACAGAAGGCAAGAAATAGGCACTGACAAGGGGAAATCAAAACAGTCGGCAGCCAGTTCTGGCAACAACTCTGCCAGGAACACGGCATTAACCAGGACGGCAACCTCGAAGACTTTGCGACCGAGGGCGGCGACCGCAAGGATGTCTTCTACTACCAGAGCGACGACACGCGGTACATCCCACGAGCAATTCTGATCGACCTGGAGCCACGCGTAATCAATGGCATTCAGACGGGGCCCTACAAGAACATCTACAACCCGGAGAACTTTTACGTCGGCGCCAACGGCGTGGGCGCCGCCAACAACTGGGGAGACGGATACCAGACGGGCGAAAGCGTGCACGAGGACATAATGGAGATGATCGACCGCGAGGCGGACGGGAGCGACTCGCTCGAGGGCTTCATGATGCTGCACTCTATCGCGGGCGGCACGGGCAGCGGGCTGGGCAGCTTCCTGCTGGAGCGGCTGAACGACCGGTTCCCCAAGAAGATCATCCAGACGTACAGCGTGTTCCCGGACACGACCAACGCGGGCGACGTGGTGGTGCACCCGTACAACTCGCTGCTGTCGATGCGGCGGCTGACGCAGAACGCCGACAGCGTCGTGGTGCTCGACAACGGCGCCCTGTCGCACATCGCCGCCGACCGGCTGCACGTGCAGGAGCCCAGCTTCCAGCAGACGAACCAGCTCGTGTCGACCGTCATGAGCGCCAGCACCACCACGCTGCGGTACCCGGGCTACATGCACAACGACCTCGTGTCCATCCTCGCGGGGCTAATCCCCACGCCGCGGTGCCACTTCCTGATGACCAGCTACACGCCCTTTACGGGCGACCAGGTCGAGCAAGCCAAGACGGTGCGCAAGACGACTGTGCTGGACGTCATGCGCCGCCTGCTGCAGCCCAAGAACCGCATGGTGTCGACTGTGCCCGGTAAGAAGAGCTGCTACATCAGCATCCTGAATGTCATCCAGGGTGAGGTTGACCCGACCGACGTGCACAAAAGCCTGCTCCGGATACGGGAGCGGAGGCTCGCTAGTTTCATACCGTGGGGCCCGGCGAGCATACAGGTCGCGCTCACCAAGAGGAGTCCGTATATACCCATGAGCCATCGGGTTAGCGGGCTCATGCTGGCTAATCATACGAGTATTGCTACGGTATGTTGCCTTCTTCCATGATTGAGCCATAATTTTTGTTCTAATGTGTATTTGTGTGCGACAAACAGCTCTTCAAGAGGATAGTGCGGCAGTACGACGGCATGCGGAAGCGCAACGCCTTCATCGAGACGTACAAGAAGACGGCGCCCTTCTCGGAGAACCTGGACGAGTTCGACGAGGCGAGGGAAGTGGTCACGGACCTGATCGCCGAGTACGAGGCCGCCGAGAACTCGGACTATCTCAATCCCGACACGGGAGACAAGGGCGGAACGTCGGCCGAGACGGACAAGAGGATGGGTTAGGGTATTGGAGAGACGGTACAGTGAAGTTGATGGAGAGACGGAGTTGGAGGTTCATGATATCCGGGTTTTTAGCAATGTTTATTTTCGGGAGGCATCAAGTGCATGCTCGGGCGTCTTTGGGTTCTAGGTTTAGTCTGATTACGGGTTATAGGAACCCGGTCAATGCTACGAAGTGTTGTGTCTCGTTCTATGATGAGAGTTGAGACTTTGTGTGTTTCTGTCGTGTCTTTGTCTTGTTGCGTATCTCTCTTATCTAGGGACCTATCCGTGAAGCCGTCGTGATACTGCAAACCAAGGTAGTAGTACCTAGCCATGCATCTGGCCGATAAGGCTGCGGTCCCCCAATAGAGCTCCACCAACACCGCTTGTTCGTTAAGGGTTTTTGTTATCTCATATAGCTTGTAACAATGTCCGGAACTCTAGATTATATCTTTTGCAGTTAATAGGCCTGCCGCAGCACCAACATAGCGGCCCGAGGTCTTCTCAACGTTCAGAGTTTGAAGTCAGAGAGATGTCTGATCCGCCGTTCGTAAGGTGGGGTCTCGTCCTCCCGCTCGCAGCCGTGGCCCTCGCCCTCTACCTCGGCCTCGACGAGCAAGTCCAGAACGTCATCTCGTCCCTGTCGCCGTCTTCGCCACAGACGTACTGCTATCAAGGCGTAAAGATACCCAGTTGGCTGGAGACGCCCTCGGCCAACTGCTTCACCGTTCAGGATGGGAAGTTTTCCGAGGTCTCTACCAGGGCGGAAGCGGACCAGGTGAATGTACAAGACGGGTTTGCTTATCCTGGACTCTGGGATGGGCATGGCCATCTGCTGCAGTATGGAGAGTTCTTGCATTCGGTCGATCTGTTTGGGTCCGAATCTTTTGATGAGGTGAGGAGGAGGTTGCTGGATTATCTAGAGAGCAACCCCGGCGTGGGTGGGAGGGACGAGTGGATTCGGGGTATTGGTTGGGATCAGATGGCTTTAGGAGCTATGCCTACTGCGGTATGTTGTTTTTTTCCTCCGGTCTATGACAATACGGTGCTGGAGGAAGAGGAGAAGACAATGCGTGACCGGGAGCTGATAGATGAATCAGGATATGCTGGAGTCAGACTCGCGTCTACATGGCCTGTATATTATGCTCGACCGGGTAGACGTGCACTGTACATGGGTGTCAAAAGCTGTGCTCTCACTGCTGCCAGAGGAGATCCCAGACATCCCGGGCGGTGAGATTGTCCGCCACCCCAGCATGGGCGTCTTTTGTGACAATGCCATGGATGTTGTGACGGCTGTATGGCCGCGACCCGGCCCAGAAAAGAAGAAAGAGTTTGTCAGGTCCGCCATGAGGGACCTGCACAGCGTCGGTCTGGTTGGCATGCACGATGCTGGTGTCATGCCTGACGACCTGAAGCTGTACGAGGAGATGGCGACGTCAGAGGAAGATGGTTGGTCACTCAGGGTGTACGCCATGATTGAGTGCAAGGAGCGAAACACCTTCTGCCCAGGTGACGTGCGGAAAGTTGAGTTGGACAGCGGCCTCCTGTCTATACGCAGCGTCAAGCTGTTTGCCGGTGCGTCATACAGCGTCTATGCACATTAGCGTCCACATGGCTAACTTCAACAGATGGCGCTCTAGGCTCCTGGGGTAGCGCCATGATCGAACCCTACTCTGACCGACCTGACACAACTGGTTCGCTGCTTGTCAATGCCAGCACACTCACCTCCCTCACACGATCATGGGCCGCGGCAGGGTACCAGGTCAATATCCACGCCATAGGCGACCTGGCAAACCGTCTCGCCATCGACGCAATGGAAACGGCGCTAAAGGACCTCTGCCCTAAAGATTGGCTGCTTCCCTGCCAGATCGCCTCGCACCGCTTCCGCATCGAACACGCGCAGATCATCCACCCTGACGACCAGGCCCGCATGTTCGAGCTCGGCATCGTACCCTCCATCCAGCCCACCCACGCTACCTCCGACAGCGCCTACGCCGGCCTGCGGCTGGGCGAAGAGAGGGTCAGGACAGAAGCGTACCGCATGAGGTCGGTCTGGGGCCTGGGGCCGGTGCTGGGCAGCGACTTTCCGGTCGAGCCGGCCAATCCGTTCGGGGGCATCTACGCCGCCGTCACGAGGAGAAAGCCCGATACCGGAGTGGCCGGTCCGCCGGGGAGCAGCGAGGGGTGGTGTACTGACGAGGCGCTGGACCTGGATCAGGCGTTGCATGGGTTCACCGTGGCGCCGGCGAGGGGCGCGTTTTTGGAGGAGTTGGCCGGTAGGATTGAGACGGGCCTGTGGGCTGATTGGATCGTGCTGGACAAGAGGCTTGAGGATATGGATGTGGATGATATTAGAAAGGTTCGGGTGCAGGAGACGTGGGTTGGCGGACGGAGGGTGTACAAGAGGGATTGATTCACGAAAGGTGCGCTGGCTTTTGGACACTGTGCGTGTTTTTGAACGTATAGACTCTAGAGATGAGATACCTGGTGATTTTGTCGAGCTGGACAAGGTTTAGATACGAAATGTTGAATCGAGAGATACGAGGCCTCCTATACCTCCGCCGACACCGAGATCTTCGACCGAACCGACCGAGACAGCTCTGACGGCTACCCCGGCATAGGCCTGTATAATGACATTAGACAGCAAATTACATACCAATAGTTAGGCTATAGTACTTTATTACATCTCAAGATGTCCGCCCGTTCTAAAACAGCTACAGCTCTGTGATCTTATCCTTACGGTGTAAGGCGGAAGGTTGCGTGACTGGCGACATGTGACCGAAATTGGCCGGCCGATGCGAAGCTCCAGAGCTGCCCCGCATTCGGCAGGAGCTATCACCGTACTAGGCCCAAGCTCCTTCCTCCAGCAGAGTCTAGCAAAGAGAAGGTTTTCTCCGTTCTCGTACCTGTGCATGAGCTTCATTTCCATCTTCAAGCTGAAATACAGGTGGTACATTTACGGGATATTAGTGCAGATGAAATGTAATGAAAGCGTCGAGCAATTGTGTGGCCCGTGGCGACGCCAATTCACTTCCAGGAGGTTTCAATGCCCGCCGCTTGCGTAAAGTTTGTAACCTTTGAGGCTTTGAGCCCCTGGAGGATCAATGTCATCAGCGGGACCCACACCTATGACGCTGCTCGTTTAGCGCCTGCTGATATCCCGCTAATAGCCCTCCCCTAATTTACGGCCAGTCAGCCAGCCCTCGCATTTCTTCTGCAGCTTTTGCGACCAAGAAGAGCGAGATCAGACTGAACATCCCATATCTCTCTGACCTCCAGATCACCGATCATTGTCCAGACATATTATTGCGCACTTGCTCTTCGTTGCTCAACACAATATAAAGGGAGATTTCTCTGCGGATTTATAGCGTCCTTGGCCGACCAAGCTGCTTTTGCGTGGATATCGCATCATCGTTATCTTCGCTCTCCCGACAGCCAACAAAACTAGCCGATTGATTCATCGATACCCGCCGCTTCAGCTCCTCAAAAACCTAAATCTCTTCCCCCTCCAATCTCCTCGCCCACCTCTCTCGGTCAACGAGCAGTATCGACTATTACAAAGTCTACGATAAACCCCGATTTGCGACAGGCGAACGAAATGGGTACATTTACCTTCAAGTGGTCAGTCGCAATTCCTTTGGTGGCGGCGCAATCGCATTGGAATGTTCAGAACGGCGCAAGAACCTGGAGAAACTGCGGCACCGACAATGTCTTGCAAGTTGGAGACGCCGTCGCTGCTCCGGCTTGGAAGGCCTAGCCGTGTCTGCGATCCCGGCGCAAGCCGCGGCCCAGCATTGTCGTGCTCAACCACCAATTGCGCCGCCTGAACTTGTCGCTCAGCAGATCACCCCTTACTGACCTGGTTTACTCGCTTTGGCAGGCCTCATGCGGCTCAGGAGGTGTACGTTACCGGTACCTTCGACAACTGGTCAAAGAGCCAGAAGCTCGAGAAGGTCGGCGATCACTTCGAGAAGACGGTCACCCTCCCAGAAACCGGCGACTCTATTTTCTACAAGGTTAGTTCTATCTCCCGTACGAGCAAGTCCTTCAGTTTTCTTTCCTTTTGGCTGCATCTATCCGAGCACGACGGCTACACGACGACATAGCCGGCCGACGACGAGGCGGGGACTTCGCGGGGCTGTGCCTGGGAGGACCAAGCAAACACTCAGCCATTGTGAAAACCCAAGCTTTGGCCTCTGCAGGTTGACCTGCGGGCTATAATGCATATTGTCCAGTTGCTCAGTTCTGAAGCGGATCTGCGGTCGCAATAAAGCTGGAGCAACGGGCCCGTGATCTTTTCACTAAGCGCCTTCTGGCATGTTCCCTGGTCGCACTTGGGCCGATTGGTCACGTCTGACGCTCCTTAGCGTCCAGGCAAAAGCTATGACGCAGCAACATGTCGCGGCCCTCGGAGACAATCAGCATTCAACGTTACAGCCCACCTTAAGCGAGGCGAGCGGTGAAGTCGGAGTCTTGCTGTGTCGGATTGGGATGGAGAGTCCCACGCCCAGTGCAGTGCATCTTTACTTGTATCTGGGATGACGAGTGGAAAGACAGATGGGGCAGGAAAATGGCAGTTGCAGAGTAGCTTCCCACCGACAAATGGCTCGGCATGCAATTTGCACGCCAAAGTTCTGGTTAGCGCAAGCAAGAGCCGTCTGGAGAAGGCAATCAGAGGATCGTGCGTCCGAGAAATTGCACGCGCATCCGCTGAGGTGCCTGCCTTTTGACTCTGGAATAACATGCCGGACTCATACATGCCTTCCGATATGTTCCAACTGCTACCTCCACCCCTGCACTGCACAAGCCGCCCATGGAGGTTCCCCTCTTTCACAAACTGTCGTGTTTTCCGCCAGTCCTCGGCCTTCCTTCCTCTCTACCTTACTTTCTCCCGTCTGCCCGCCGTCCCCTCATCTTCAGGCTTGCTAACCGTCCCATTCCCACCTGCAGTTCGTTGTCGACGGAAATTGGACGACAGATCACACCGCCCCGATCGCCAAAGACCCCAGCGGAATCGACAACAACCTCCTCAAAGTCGAGGATATCCAAAAGGAAGCTTCTCCAATGGCTGCCGTCTTGAATACCGTCTCCCCGGAGTCCACTACTGCTGCACTAGCAGGCAACGTCCCTCTTGAGCCGAAGCACGATACTAAAGATGCTCCTGCGGAGGAGAAGAAGGAATCCTCCTCGAGTGTCCCTGGTACTTTCCCGGAGACCCCGGCAGCGGACCTGGATAAGCAGTTCTCGGTCAACCCTCTGCCCGCTACTGACTTCGCTGTCAACCCGGTCCAGCTGGAGGCTGGTGAAAAGGTCCCCAAAGAAATTGCATCCAATGGTATCCACGATCATGTTACCCTTGATAAGGAGTCCTACGAGAAGAGCGATCGCATTCCGGGACTTACGGGGCTTACAGCACCCACTGACTTGGCACCGACCTCCATCGGTACCATAATTCCAGAGTCTAGTCTGCCGATCAGCTCGGGTGAATTCCTCACAAACAGCGCAGCGCCCCAGTCATCGACTGCCGCTCTCGCCGCCAGTGTCCCTCTGGAGCATGACAAAGCTCCTGAGGTCGTGAAGGAAAGCCAAGAGAAGTCTGGTGATGAGGTTGGCTCCAGCGGTATGGAGAGGCTGGCTGGAGAGAAGCTTGACGAGAAAGCCAAGGTGGAGACCGAGTTACTCAGCAAAGTCCCAGAAGCTCCTTCCGCTGCGGAAGGCACCTCAGGCGAGGGTACCGATAAGTCGGAGAAGACCAAGTCGGCAGCAGAATACGTAACCGAAGGCGCCGGTGCAGCCGGTGTCGCTCTGCTGGCTGCAGGCCTGGCGGCCAAGGATGCTATCGTCAATGCCGCTCAGTCGGAGACCGCTCAGAACGCCGCACAACAAGTTACCGACGCTGCTGTCAGCGCCAAAGATACCGTAGTGGCAAGCACACAGTCCGCCGCGCAGCAAGCTACGGATGCTGCTACCAGTGCCAAGGATTCTGCTGCTGCGACCACTCAATCTGCAGCGGAACAGGCTTCAACTACTACTACCGATGCCAAGGACAGTGTTGTCTCTGGCACTCAGTCTGCCGTTGAGAGTGCCAAGGTTGCTGCTACAAATGCCGCCGCTCAACTACCGGAGTCCGTGAAGAGCGCCCTTCCTGCTTCGGTACAGGAAGCCATCCCCAAGGCTGAGACGCAGGAGGAGTTGGTTGAGAAAATCTCGCCCGAAGTCCCGATCGAGGTCAAGGAGTCCATCGCAGAGTCCGGTCAAGGTCCCGAGGCAACAGTCAACACCGCAGCTGTGGAGCAGAAAAGTGCAGTAGAGTCCGAACTGCTAAAGGAGGTTGAGACAGTCGAAGCCTACAACGACAAGACTGCTACAACTGCAGATAATGTACCTAGCGAGGTCAAGGAATCGATAAGCGAGGCCGGAAAGGCTCCCGAAGCGGCCTCGAGCGAGTCAGCTGTTGAAAACAAGGCGGCCGTCGAGTCAGAGCTGTTGAAGGAGGTCAAGGAGACCAAGCCTATCGATGAGCAGTCCAAGCCGGAGACGCTACCGACCGAGCCTGCTTCGACCTCAGTCGAGGCTAAGCTCTTGGATGGTGCTAAGGATCCTCTCCCCTCGGTGGATGAAGGTTTCAAGCCATCTGGCGACTCGAAAGCTGCCGTGGCAGCACCTCAGGTCGACCTCCCTACCCCTCCAGCGGTCGCTCCCAGGGTCGCCGAATCGACACCCGCTGCGGACGTGAAGACCGAGGCCACCACCGAATTCCCGACCGCAGTAACAAACGGCTCCGAGACCACGTCACCAAAGCCAGCAGAAGGTGGGGCTTCCCTCCCCGTCCTTCCCAAGGCGGTCGAGCCTCCTGCCGAGGCGGTCGACACGCCTGCCAAGTCGGAAGCTCCCAGCACTCCCGCCAAGGCGGCCGCTCCAGCCACCACGCCCAGCAGCAGCAAGGCGCCGGCTGACAGCCCTGCTACGGCGGAGAGGAAGAAGAAGAACAGGCTGAGCTCCTTCTTTGGCAAGATCAAGGAGAAGGTGGCGCACAAGGACAAGCCATAGAAGGGCTAGTCTTGACGGCGGTTCCATTTTTCTTCGGTCAAAGAAAAATGCGCTGTGCTACGAGTGTCATTTCTCCGAGACTTTGGTTGCTGGTAGTTAGAGAGTGTGTCGTCCGGTTTTCCCCTCAATGCTCTTTCTCATTACAAACTCATGATTCCCCATGGGGCTCTGCGCGAAGACGACAGGCGAGGAGTCTTTTAGCCCTTGCTTAGAAATCTCTTGTATCATACGCATTGCCCCCCGTTTATCATTTGCATATTTTGTGCTGTGTCCTTTTTTGGCTGGTTCCCCTCTCCTATCGTTTGTCAGTTGTAGGGTGGAATCGTTGCGCGGTATGATAATGGAAGGGAGGATACCTGCTAAGGAAGACAGGGAGGGATGCGAAGGGCCGAGGGCGCGGTGGTGAGCGAACTACCTACGTAACTGAGGGGCCGAGAGGAATGAGATGAGGTAATTTGTCGAATAGTGGTAGTTTCTAATACATCATTGTCCATACTCGTGGTGTGTTTGTGATGTTGGTGATTTGTCGTGAACGATCCGAAACGGATAGCTGAGCATGTATATTTCGTAGATAAATGCGTAGTCCACCTATAAGTAGTCCCTAAGTTAGGTGTTTACAGTTTATGTCCAAAAGTACCAATTCGCAAGTCATCAATAGCCCAACGTGTAAGGTATATACGGCATCTCAAGAAGTTGTAATAGAGTCTAATTATCCACGCAATCGTCTAGCTGCTCCTCTAGTCGACTAATTGTATGCTTACCAATAAAGTAATGCTTGGTGCATAACCTTCGCCTTGCATCGAGTTGGCTACTTTAATCTTATATTTACATAAACTTCCTACCTCGCGGCATTCCCATGATCTCTATCCAGAATATCAGTCCTCAGATACCAATTTTAGAGACCGAACTGAATTACTCCCAGGCAGATGGTAGTGTCACAATATCATTGTGCTAGGCATGGCACTGTGGTACGGTGGTTCTAAAATTACTCTAGACAAACATTCGGCTTGGGCCTCACATCGTTCCTGTGTATGCTTTCTGAAGGGCAGGGGAGGTTGAGAAGTTCGGCACAGGAGAGCTTTCCATTTTTGTAATTGGCTAGGTCGCTCATTTTGAGATTGCTATGGTAGAACATTGCCTGGCAGCTTTTCTTTTGAACATGTTAGCTAGTTACTGTCATGCACGAGAACGAGATTTTGATAATGTTTTGTTCATGAATAAAGCAAAAGGCAATCATGAAGACAGGAAACATCGAGTTGAAGTTAAATGTGGAGACATTAAACCGTATACTTAGCAAAGTAACTAACGCTCGGACCGTCTGCTAAGACTAGAGTTAGTGGATCCGGAGCTTTGGGACAAAGCAGGGCAATTCAACTTCAACGCGAAAGGAAGACGTGATCATTTCACGGCCAATTGATTCCTTCTGCTGTCATTCCTACACCTCGGCAAAATTTGACGGCTCCAGCAGGAAGAGACTGGCATCTAGCATAGAGACGCAAACCTCTCAACATTCAATAAAGTACATCTCCACCATACTCGGGTGATAACACACACACACACCATGGAGATCGACACGCCCACGAGGCCAGATCGCGCCGTCAAGGCCGAAGACGACAGCCACGACAGCAAAATGGCCGACAGCAAGCCATCCTACCGCTCCTGGAAGAAGAAGTATCGCAAGATGCGCGTCGTTTTCGAAGGCAAGATGCGCGAGGGTGAGAACCTGTACAAGCTCGAGCAGAAAGCCCTCGAGACAGCCAACCGGTTAGCAGTCGAGAACGAGTAAGTCCAACAATCATTCCGAGCAGTGTTCCATCATCTGCTAACGTGTAAATTCAAGCCGGCTGCTTGATCTCCTCCTAGACATCAACAACTGTCCACAAATACCGCCAGACAAGCGCATCGACCTCAGCCTTGACCCGCCGGCCAAAGATGACGACCTCCATCTGCCCATAGACCGACCATCGACGCCCTCCGCCCAGAAGAACGGCACCAAATCCTACAAGCAGCTCCTCGCCGAGGTTCCTCACTTCGGCTTCGCCTCCGCGGCTGGCCGCCTCCCAGAGATCGTGATAAGCGATCTCAACACCGGCCGCGACTCCCCCGCCGACCCGCAGCAAGGCGCACCGCACCCACCCACCTTCCTCACAGCCGACGACATCGACAACTACATCTACCAGATTGACGTACGCCTGGCCGCTCGGCGCGCCACCCGTTCCGAGTCCCCGACGGACTTCCTCCCCACCCTTGCGCCCCTAGCAGGCACCGCCGGCCAACCGCCGGATAAGTCTATCCCGCCCTCGGCACTGCTGCAAAGCATCCAGACCGCAACCAGCACCCACAGCCTCCCCAACCCCTCCAACCCCGCCACCTCCTCCTCCGCAGCCCGCGACCTGGCCCTCCGCAACCCGACGTCAGTCTACAACTGGCTGCGCAAGCACGCCCCCAAAACGTTCCTCCAAGACCACGAGATCAGCGCTGCCGACCACGCCGTCGCCTCAGAAGACACGCCTTCCCACACCAAAGGCGGGTCCCGCGCCTCCCGCGGCGGCGAGCGCGGAGACCACCGCACCACGAAAGCTCCCGCCGCCAGCGCCCGGTCCAGAAAATCTGCCGTCGGCAGCGGTAGCAGCCGCACCCCAAAAGTCAAAGACGCGGAAGCAATGGATGTGGATGACGACGCCACGACCACCACCGCCGCCGAGTTCCTCACCCCCTCGGAGAAAAAGGCCGCCACTAAGCGCAAGCGCGTGGTGGACGACGACCCGGGCTACAGGCCCAAGGGCGGGTCGAGCCGCCCCAAGGCCAAGAAGCGTAAGAGCGTAGGCGGAGGCGACGACGCAGCGGGGACGCCGACCGCCGCCCCACCGCCGGCTAAGAAGGCGAGGAAGAGCGTAACCGTCTCCGCCGCTGCTGCTGCGGAGAAGAGTCGGGAGAAGGACAGAGGCGATGCCGAAGACGAGGACGGCGAGGGAGAAGGGAAAGGGAAAGGAAATGGGGATGACGCGGTGACGATTACGGCTCGGGGGGCGGAGGTTGAGGATGAGGCCGAGGACGAGGTGGAGGTGGAGGATGAGGAAGATTAGGCGTTTTTTCTTTCTAAGGACGAGAGGCGCTGGATCGAGTGGGCGGGCGTGACGGCCGTTCGGAGGGCGGTCTGGGGGACGGGAAACGATAGCAACGCTACTGGTACTGCTTCTGGAAGGAGGGAATACCAGGGGTTTTCTGTTGGCGAGAAGCGCTGGATCGAGTGGGCTGCCTTGGGGGCTTTGAAGCGGGCTGTCTGGGGGAGCCAAAGGGAGCAGTTAGGCTGACGAACTGGCGAGGTGTTTTGGGCGTGGGAGCGGGAGGTGTCTTGCTCTGAGGCGATGGCGGTGGCCTTGTATATCTTTTATTGCAGCAGGGTTTTTCTTTATAGGGTTCAGCTACGGGTGTGGCTCCGGAGGTCTGTCTGCTCTGCAGTTCTAGGTGATAAACAGGGTGGGCGAAAAATGGCAGACTTGTACAGTAATTGAGTAGAGCATTGCTCAGGTTGGTAGTTGTGCTAGACCGGTATGAAAGCAACTGATATTTTTGTTCGTCTCTTAGGTGTGTTGCTTTGTGATAGTTCCTTCTAAAGCAACAAAATGCGGCCCCGTCCAATGTGATGGTGAGAACGACGAATATCGAATTGGACATAGTGAACTGAACAAGGCACCCAAGACAGTAGTAGTAGTATCTAGAATGCCCACCTAGCTAATATATGCTTCTAGCCCCCTTACGCGGCGTAACAAAGTGATGGAGTAAAACAGGTAGTTAGTTATATAGGTACGCAAAAGTGAATCCCCCAAGCCAAGACGCCTCCAATGCTGCTGCTGTCCTGTAGTTGTGTCTCCGTGCCGAACCCAAGTATCACGATCAAGACAATCTTATACCGGCCTCTCTCAATCCTTTTATGTCTAGAAGCCCAGGCAAGCGAGTCGAGTATACACGAAGACACCCTCCCCGCCAAGGAATTTTGGTTTCCTAATTAATTACTGCAGGAGGCTGTTAGCATGTATTCCGGTGATGTCCGCCACCATCCTGCGATCCCAACCCATCTCAGTCCCTCCCGAAAGAGGGAAAACTGGGTTTATGAAGAAGTAGAAGAAGGAAAAGAAGGGAAAAACTCACTAAATCTGCAGCGGCGCCACCTGATCGACTTGAAACAGCCAGTTCCCATTCATCTCCTCCGTCAGCAGCCAGTCGTACGGGAACTGCACCAGCGTGCCCTGCGTCAGGCCCATCAGCTCCTCCGCCTCCTGCCGCCCCAGCACCTCGTCCGCCGCGCTGAACCCCCGCCGGCTGCCCCTGGTAGTAGCCCGCCGGCGGCGCTTCTGCGACGGTTGCGGCTGCGACGGCTGCTGCTGTTTCTCCCCGCCGTTACTGTTGTTACCCGTCGTCGGGCTGCCGCCGCTCGCGGCCGCTGTCGTGGACGACACGCCCGACTCTGCCGTGGTAGGGGGCTTCTCCGGGTCCGAGAATGTGGTGCGGCGCCTGCTTAGGTCAAGTGTCTTGGCGGGCGGGACATCGAGCTTGGCTGCGTCGCTCGGGTTGCTGTGCGGCTGCTGCGTCTCGTCGTCGGCCTCCGCGTTCCCCTCCCCATCCTCTGCGGCAGCAGCCCGCTTCTCCGGGTCGGCGATCGCTTCCCCTCCGCCGACTGGCTTGCTGTCGGGCAAGTTAGCGTCGCTCAACGCCTTCTTCTCGCTGTGCAGGTGCGGCAGGTGCACGTGGTGGCCTGCGACGGTGGGTCCGTCCCCGCTGCCGGCCTTGATGGCTCCTCCGGTGGCCTTCTCTGCCAAGACCTTGGCCACGGTCGCCGGTCCGGGGGCTCCTATCCCACCGCCGGTAGCAGCCTGTTTGGCAGGGATATCGGCCCCTTTACCGTGCTCCGGCTCGTCGCTGCTGCGCCCTCCGTCCATGCTCTCCTTGAACCGCTGCGAGTAGGCCTTGTACTCCTTGTACTCGGCCCAGTTGGTCACCTCGTTGTCGGGCATGCACCGGAACACGCGCCTGTACAGCTTGGTGTTGTTCTCGGCCGCGCGACACCACACCTCGTCGTAGAAGGACGGGTTGAGCGGGTCGCGCATGCAGTCCTTGTCGATGCGCGCCAGCTTGATGTCCGCCGTCAGCGGGTTCAGCTCGTGGTTGTACGACGTCGGGCGCCCGCCGGCGTCCGTCAGCATCGGCGGGCCGCCGATGTCGGTGTCGTCGGCGGCTGGAAGGCTCGGGAGCTGGTTCGCGCGCGGGAGTCCGAGCTGCTCCGTCGTGCGGCGGTCCAGGGCCGGCATGGTCGGTATGCCGCTGTTGCCGACGCCCTCGTCCGCCGAAGCGGCCGTGCTAGACTCCCTCGGCGAGGTGTGCGTGGGCTTAGGGTGATCGAGCGTGCCGCGGCCTTCGGCGAGTATGTCGTGAATCAGCACCTCGTGTCCATTCACGATGACCGAGTCGCGACCCTCATCGAGGCCTTGCTGCTCTGCTGTCTTCCAGTGGTCTGGACCATAGCCTGCTACTTCTTTCTGGTGCTTCTCGCTGCTGACACCTCGATCGTCGTCAGGGGATGCTGAGGACTTGCGCCTGCCTCTCCTCGACGTAGATCGCCTGCGTCCGTCGTACGCCTCGACAAGATCCACGTCGCGGTTGAAGCTACTACTTCTCCTCTGGTTAAGAGGCGGCGGCGGGGGACTGAGCCGCTCGCGAGAGCGGCTCATCCTCGAACTCCGGGAGCTGGCGCCAACCATCGGATCGTCGTCTGACTCATCGTTCTCGTCGTAGATGCGATCCATCTCGGATTCAAAGTCCTCTTTGCCGTCTAGGTCCGCCTGCCGCTCTTCCTCCAGGATCTCGTCGACGTCGAGTCCCAGGTGCTCCCTCATCAGCCGCAGTCGCAGAGTGTGCGCGAATCGACCCACGCGGTAGGGCTTGCCTCCCATCGTGGACCAGAGCATGTCTGTGTCGCGAACGATGGCGGCGCACTCCGAGTCTCGGTTGCCAAGCATGGAACGCTCGTTGATATTGGCTGACCCGATGAGTGCTACGCGGTCGTCGGCGATAATTACCTTGGCGTGTATGTATAGCTGTTCGGTTGTCAGGAGATTATTCCCAATCTTGCCCCACTGCCGCAGACTGAAGAACTGGATGTAGTCTTCTGGTTCGATACCCGCGGCACGGAGACGCCCGTGGATGGAGTGCTCGCCACGGCTGATGCTGCGGAACTGGCACTGGAGGATCAAGCGGACGCTGGTACCGTCCTGCTCGTTGACCTCGTTCTGGAATCCGGGCATCAGCGGAATGAGGATGACAGCTCGCCAGTCCTCGTCCTTCTCGTGGGCGCGGATGGCGCGTTCAACCAAGGCGTCACCGATACGGTTGACCATCTTGTTGTTCAGGGTCTCGGTGCTCGTGATAAAGAACTGGTTCTCGATGTAGACGAAGTGCTCCGATTCCTCGATCATTTTAATGTAGGCAGACTGTATGCTCGACTCGGTGTCGTCGATGCCTAGCGACCAGCCGCACGCCGATCGGAGGATCTGCACCTCGCAGGTCCCCGTGAGACCGAGAGCTTCGAGATCCTCCTTTCTGTAATCCGGAGGAGGGAGCAAGAATGGCGTCGGTCGCGTGGGTTTGCGGCCGCGCCGAACATAATTCCACCGCTGGACAAAATGGCGCGTTAGGTCACGGGCTGGCTGGCCGACGACCTGCATGGAGATATCGTGCCAAGGCATTCTGGGGATCCTGCTCCTGTCATACATCTCCTCGTAGGGCTCGTTCAGCCGGAAGAAGTCCTGGACACGAGGATTGGAGTAGTCCTTGCCTGGGAAGAGCTGGCAATGCTCGGCGTCCTTGGGGTCTTCTGTGTTCTCGAAGCCCGTCGGCTTGTCATCCCCTATCGGATGCTGGGGGCAGTCCCAGCGACCGAAACAGAGGTCGATGCCGCCCACGAATGCGACGTCGTGGTCGACAATGCAGATTTTCTCGTGGTGAGCGAAGAAGAACTGGTTTTTCTTCAACTGGTTCGGGGATCGCTGGACGAAGATATTGGGGTGGAGGTTGAGCAACGAGAACTTGGTGTACTCCGAGTCGATGGGGACGGCAGCTTCTACGTTTCGGTAGATAATGATAAAGATCTTGACACCCTCCTTCGCCTTCTTCTGCAGGAGGCGGTCAAGACGCCACTTCTGGCTGATACACGCCGGACGCCTCATGTATAGCTCCGGGCTCAACCACCAGTCGTGGATGTAGATAACATCCCTGGCCATGTTGATGGCTCGGGACACGTTCCACATGTAATCTCGGCCGTCAACGAGCCACTGGGCGTGCACTCCGGTCCTCACAGGCGCAAAGCTGCCAAAGCGGTTCCTTATATGCCACGGCGTGGCCTTGAGCATCTCTGTTATAGACTCCTCAAACTGACGCACGATATGCTGGTTGCGCGAGAAGAGCGTGACTTTCCTCTCCGACGTGAGAATCTTCAGGGTATGGTGTTTCTCGGGTAGCGGATTGACGGTAAGGTCGATCTCTTCCTCCGCATTATTAGACGTGATCTGTTTCAGTTTACTCTTCTTAGAAATAATCTTAAACTTGGGGTCGACTAGGTAGACGTCGTAGATGTTCATGTTCTCGGGCGACTCGACGCAGACGATGTAGCTCTGCCGCACCAGGAACCACTTGCGAGTGTGCCTGGCAAACACCCTTTGTGGAGTGAGAACACGCCGGAAGTCAAGGCCCTTGGACGACTGGATGTGCAGATAGCACTCTTTCCCGTGGTAGCTGCCCTCTGCGGCTAGCCGTACGCCGAGGGCTGAGAGCTCAAGGAAGCGGCAAAGACGGTTGCTGTCGGCCCTGAATATGAGCCAGTGGACCATCTCCGTGAGGTACTTCTCTAGCATCCGCTGTTGACGCTCGACATATCGTCTCCTCGCGGCAGCAGCGTCTAGTTGCGACAGTTCGGCGGTCGACCCATTGAGGTCAAGTATACCGGAGCTCTTCCGCCTGCCACCCAGCACGTTCATACGGGAACGTTTCTTCTTGGGTTGTGGACGCCCTTCCGTCTCTGTAGCTGTGCCCTCTGCCGCCGTCATCTCAGCAGCAGTTGCCTCTCCGGCGGTATCATCGCAGGCAGGCTGTGGAGGCTCGTCCTCGTCCTCTTCCAGCCCACGGACACCGCGAAGGTAGGGGAACGCCGAAAGCGGGAAACTCGGTTGCTTGGGCCGGTTACTTCCGAGGTTAAGCTGGTTTGTGAGGTATTTCTCGTTCTTCAGAGTGAGCTTGTACTTCCAGTGCATGTTCAAGATCTCCCTTATGGTTCGCTTGACTGTCCATGTCATCCTGCTAGGGCCGCTGCCATACTCGAGATCGATAGTAAAGAGCCAATGACGCTCACTGTCTCCACCCTGAACAGGCTGGCTGTCGCGTATCTTTAGCTTCAGCTGCTCGAGAAGGACCGGTATCCTCTTGTTTCCGTGCTCGTCCCGCTGAATCATACTGGCCAGCATCAGAACGGCAGGAGCTCCGGCTCGGAGCTCGGCCATCAGCTCCGCCGATTTCATGTAGTCAATCTGCTCTGTCTTCTGCTTTCTCAGAGCTTTAAGGGTCCTCTTCACTTGCTGCCACTTCTGTGCACCAAAAGTGGACGCCCTCTCGCCGCCAAAGAATGGCCTCGAGATTCTTGGAGTCATGACGCCGCCATCAGACACGCCCCCGTCTCCCACACCTCTGCCGCCGAAAGCTGATATCCTTCGAAAATGGCCCATCCTTCCGCGGGATGGACTCTCGCCGCCATCTGGGGTATCCACATGGTTGAGGGCCCATGATCCGGTCCGGAACATGGAGTGTTCTCTATCGAACCGGTCGCGGCCCTCTCCCTCCGAGAGCCCTGCGCGATGGTCCGAGGTATCTGCAATAGTTGCTCGCCTGATGAAGTTCAAGCGGCTGTGCTGTATGGGTGTGTCAGGCTCGCCTCCGTGAGAGGCAAACTTAGGCGTTGTCGGCGTAGCCAGAATGTCTTTCGGTCTCCTCATGCGCCTCTTCTTCTTCTTTGTCTTGGCCGCCGCGCCGTTGGCTCCGGCACTGGGGCCGGTGGGGCCTTCGTCGGCGGTCTCCTCGGCATCCGCGTCGGCGTCGCTTTCCTCATTCTGAGTCATGTTTCTGAACGCGGGTATTCGCGTGCTCTGTCTTGTCACAGTAGGTGAGCTTGTCGTTGAGCCGACGCCGAGGGCATCTGGTCCGTGACCACCATGCGTTCCGGGCACGGCTAGCTCTTTCAGCTTGGCCATGAAGGCCGAGCTCCGTATCTTGCCGATGGCATCTCTGGCGTCCCAGCTGCCATTGCGCGCATGGCTGTTTGTCTGACTTAGAGACGGTGGCTGAGGAAGATCGTTGAGGACGGTGTCGTTTCTAGCAAACTGTACGCTTCTGCGGCCCAACACCGGGGTGGACAGTTCGGAAGGTTCGGCGGTGAAGCTGGCGGGATCTGCCGTTCCTCTAGTCACATCTGTGATTATTAAAGGAGCTGGAGCGAGCGTGGGAGTCGAGACAGCGGAGGGCGGGATCAGAGTTGCTGCGCCGTTTCCGTCATCGTGGTTCGGATTATGTATGGGCGCTACGTGGTCATGAGGAAGGCCACCATTCATATAGTCTTCTGCGGGAGGAGTCTGGGTGTCACCATCGATCACATCGTGTCTATGCTTGATCGGAGAGCTGGGATGAGAGCCAAAGTCGAAAGTGTCAGAGCCGGAGTAGGTTCGGCCGACGGGGCGTTGTTTCTGAAATAGGCTCGAGGGCTCGACGAGCTGGCCGGACGACAGACGGTGTTCTTCCTCGACCGCTGCTAGCGGCGAGTCTGTCCTGGCTATCTCGGTCATGGTCGCATGTGCTCGAGTGTTTCAAGGGCGCTTTGACGAGGTGTTCGAGGGGGTGGGCGAACTTGGACGAGCTGGACGAGCTGGACAGGATCAAGTCACCTCGATAGCGAAGCATTACAACATGGGTGACAGCCCAAGCAGCTTCTCAAGTGAAGGTTCCTCTGGTGAAGAGTAGACAGGAAGACTACAGCGTGTAACAGGAAGCTCAGACGGGGTAGGAGGTGAGGATGAGGGTGAGGCCGAGTCGCTAGTCGAGACGCATGTGAAAGGTGGTGGCGTCTCGGCGTCGTCACCGGACAATGGCGAATGTGTGGAAGACAGGATTGACAGAGCTATTTTAGCTGGCTGATAGCTCTTCAGAGCTTCTGTAAAGGCACGATGGGTAAGATTCCCGATGTCCTTGTCCGCCGCTGGTGTAGGTGCGTTCCGTTCCCTCGGATCCGGATACTGCGAAGCTGAGGTTGTTTAAGGTTCGGATGCAGACATGTCAAATCCAAAGTCCAAAGGGGAGTATGATTGTGACCCCATCAATAAACCTGGAAGTTACAGGGGGCCAAGGCCAGCTAGACCCGGGATCGATATTAGAGGGCCCACACCACCTAGCGCCTAAAGTGACACCATGACAGCATTGGGGACGCGCCAAGACAAGCCCTTTGTCCTTCCCGTCCCTCTCCGTGACGGTATTCAATTGAGTGCACATAAATTAACTGAGCAAAAGCTGCAGGTTCAATCGAGTGCAAGGTCAAGAAGACAGCTCGTCTGCTCTTAAATATATAAAATCGCTGGCTGAATGTGAAGAGTCTCTGAATTGTGCCAAAGATACAAGTCAGTCGTGACGTACCTTAGGGAGCTATATCAAGCTTCAACAAACGTCCACTTTCAAGCAGAAGAGCCCAGTAACTAGCTTGAGAGGTGTGGTTCCAGAAGTCTACTCTAAGCATGGACAACCGTGTATGTGTCTAATGAATCAAGTGCCCCGCTGTGTGACGCCAGCTTCAACATGACTCTATACCATAGTACAGCCTGAGGACCAACATAGGTTCAACAGGGTTAGGAAAGATAACCACCGGCTCTGGGAAGCCATCCCCCTTCATGGCTGACCCTACTCCGTCTCCTCACTTCGCCTTGGGACTCGTAGCCTTCGGCGTCCTCGCCCTGCTAGCCAACATCTGCGACAGTGTGAAATGCGCCACGTCCTCGTCTTGCCAGTACGACATGTGTGACGCAATCACGTTCATAGGGTTGAAGTCGAGCACGCTCCTAGTCACACTGTGTCAGCATCACTCTTCCAATCGCCATCGACAGAGACAAGCAGACAGGGGGGAATAGAGAAAAAGAGAGAACCCACTCCTGGATAGTATAATCAACCCTCCCATTCCGATTCAGCGCCCGGACTTTCAGTTCCTCCCTCCTCAGCTTCGCCGCCTTCTTCTCCTCCTCCACCCAGTCCACCTTGACGATCTCCCGCTTCCCATCCCCCTCTTCCTTCCCATCCGCCTCCCCTTTCGCCAGATCGACCCTCTTCTTCTGAAACCTGCTAAACAGCGTCTCGAGCTCGTCATCAATAAGCGTAACCTCGTTCCCACTCTCGCTCACCCTCTCCCCAGCCTTTCCAAGCCCCGTGTTCCGCCTACTCAGCGCCAGCTCCCGCTTCCTCTCCGCCGCCTTCTCCGCCCTCGCCGCGTCGGTCGCCACCTCGACGGGCGAAACGACCCCTCCCCCGAGAATATTCGTCCCCGCAGCCGGACTGGGCACGTGTGCAACCACCTGCTGGTGTTGTTGTTGTTGCTGCTGCTGCTGCCTCTCCAGCGCCGCGACGTCCTCCTGCGTCAGGCCCAGCGACCTATTGAGCAGACTGCTCGCGATGCCCGCGCTGAAGCTGGTCCACAGCCCGCTCACGCTCTGGCCCACCTTGGCCCCGATGCCCGTCAGGCCCTGCGGCGCCACCGTGCCGAAGATGCCTTTCTTCGTGTACGGCAGCGCCTGCGGTTTGAGGCTCGACATGGCCTTGGAGATGAGCGGCTCGAGCCGGTACGCGATCGGGTCCGACGGGTGGAAGATGTTGTACAGCTGCTGGATCTTGGGCGACGACACGCTGTACGGCAGCCCCGTGATGGGCGACGCGCGGTGGTGGAGGTCGCTGCTCGCGCCGTGGCTGTAGTGGTGCTGTGGCGGGCTGAAGAAGGGATCGTCCGTGTCCGGGTTCAGAGGGCTTTCCGACGGTAGCGAGTTGGGCAGGTGTCGTGCCGCGATGTTGCGGCCTTTGAGCATCTGGAAGAGCCCGATCGGCGAGCCGAGGCAGTAGAAGTCTTCCACGTCGAAATCGAAGGCTAGGTCCTTGGGGTTGCTAGGCTCGTAGCGGTCTTGCGAGGGCCAGATGCGCAGAGGGTTTCTGGCCGGTTCGGACGCCGTCTTTTCTTTTTGGCGGCAGAGGATGTCGAACATGATGGCCGAGCCCAAGGAATGACCCATTATGTGCACTTTCCCTTTAAAGTCGGGGTTGCGCTCCTTGAATAGGTTGTATATTCTGTTCGACTCCTTGAGCACAATCTCGCATATCTGTTCGCGGTACGCACTCTGGTACAGGAGGATGTCCAGCGCGAGATCCGAGACGAGAGACCGGGCGAAGGCCATACCTTCGACTGTGATGTCATCCAGCGATGGGTACTCGTCTTCGTCATTGAAAGTGTCACTCAGGTCGTGCTCGCCCTTCCTCTCTCTCCGCTTCGGAAACTCGAGTAGGTGCCGCCAGCACACGGGTAGCACTTGTACCCGACAGTTGCCGGGACCGCTCTCACCGATTTCCGAATTGAGCGCCCGCAGATCGTCGGAGCTAGAGTAGGTCGACTTGAGCGTCTTCCGCAACATGTTGACATCGTGGACGAAGTTCAGGCTCTCCATCCGGAGACTCAGGAGTTGGCCAATGCCGTGCGTGATGAGAATGAGATGTTCGATTTCCCGACCCTGGGTTTCGCCGACTTGTGCGGTATAGTCCTCCTCCATCTGTTCTTCCTCCCTTTTCCGCATGGCCTCCTCTTCGTCCTCAGAAGTTCGAGCCTCGGCTCCCGGCATTAGGCTCGATAGCTGGCGTGTCAGCAGGTTCTTTTTCGGCTCGGCCACTTCCTGTTCCTTTTCTTTCTCCTTTCTGAACTCATCTTCTGCAGTCTTGTCGGACCTCGCAGTAGGAGGAGCAGATCGCCTCTTAAGCAGTTTCTGCTGCTTCTCGTCCGCTTCGCTGAGCGTAGATTTTGTTCCGGTGGGTGTGGACGGGCGTGGAGTCTCCTTGGGCTTCTTCGGTTCTGTGTAGCCACGAACCACCTTCACACCACTCATATAAGCCCCTCCAGCGAACTTTTCGTAGACGGTAGACGTGACCCAGGACAGCACACCATCAGAGGACAGCCAAGCCGTGTTAGCATCCTGATATGTGGCGACACTGTTCATATAAGTGCCAAATAAGCGGTATGTCTGCGGCTGGTGCTGATGCGGTGCGGTAGCGGCTGTGATCTTGGCAGACCCTTGTCCATCCGTTGGACCCGTCGCGTCTGCTTTGAGGTTTTCAGAGGAAGCCTTGGGTGTCACGGTTTTCCGTGGTGGATACCTCCATGGCTTAATCTTGAGATAGCCCTCCTCCAGCTGGGCCGCAAGATTCTCCTCGCATGGCCGTAGGGTTGAACCCTCTTGGTAGAACCAGCTTCCTCGACGGACGTCATACACGGGACCTAGCCAATACACGGGGCCAAGCTCACGAGTCTCTATCTCAACGTCGAACAGAAAATCTTCGTTGACCGGCACCCGAGTACTGCTCTTGGCCGGGCCTTCGTCTCCATCTTCGAGACTGGTGTTTGGCGCATCCTCTGCCGACACCGCGCGTGGTCTCTTTGCACCTGTCCTGACACCGGCTATGCTGGATGATGCTCGTCCATCTTCGATTTCTTCCAGTTTCTTCTGATAGGCGGCTTCGATAGACTTGGAGTCGTTCGGAGAGAATGCAACGTACTTCTTCGGCTGAGTTGGCGTTTTCTTGTCGTCTGCGTCGATGGTCTGCAATCCCTTGCGAAATTTGGGCTTTCGCTTCGGTACCTGCGTACGTTGTGGTCAGTAAGAGACAACTAGTAAGTCGCAAAGGATGTGCACACACATCAACAGCATGGAACCATTGCACATTGAGTTTCGGGCAGTCAGGCGGGTATCTCCTGAAGCTCTGGCCGTACAGGGGGTTGACGATGTGATCTCCGGGGTTGACTGGCGGCTGCTGAGCCGCTTGAGGGTCCTTGGGTGTCGGTGTTGCGCTCCGACTCCCTCCCCAAGGGTTGATTGAGTCGACGGCAGAAGCCAGGTAGGACTTCTCGGCCTTCTTATCCACCGGTGCGGGACTCATGGCGGCGGTTTGGCCGGACGGCCACCCACGCGCGCATCCAGGGATGAACAGCCGTTTGATAGCGGTCCGGGATCGAAGCTGGCTCAGTGCACGTCTCCCGAAGCTCTCGATGACGGCCTTGTTGAGGAGCGCCAACGTGAATACCTGGTTGGGGTACTTGCGGGGAAGGTTGAGGAAGGTAAAGAGAAATAAGGAGCTATAACAGCCTGACCATTTAGGGACAGCGTTTGAAATTAGGGCGATGTAGGTGGCAGGTGTCCGTTTGCTCCTTTAATGCTCGAGGTAAACCGGTCTGTGTCTGGACATGTGGTCGCGTCCTGGGAGCTCCAACCCTGCAAGCATGTGAGACACAGAGCTGTCCACTGTCAACTGTCCACTGTCAGGTCCGGAGCAGCTCCACGTTGCACAATGACGCACCCACATGGGCATTCACAGGCGATAAGGCCGCCCCACCCCCGCTATCGCTGCCGAACTGTGGCCACCAATGCTCCGCTGATCAAAGTGCTTTTAGTGATTACTAGTGATAGGCACCTGAACCATGGTGGGGTACGAGCTGCGAGGGGAACTTTTAACAAAATATTTCCAGCCTCGCCGTCGAGTCAGAGCTACACAATAATAACATTCCCTCTTTTAAATTACCAGCAGCTTCTTTTTTTTCCTAAACTACGAACACTCCGGCCGGGATCGAGACATTATTGACTACGGCCTTGCGATAAACCTAGGCTTCTGCATGTCAGAATAACACTGGAGGGCGTGACACTACGCGCAAGTGTCCGTCAACCTTTAACTCCTTCTTCTCACGACTGCCTTTGCGCCGTAACACGCCACTATCATAATCGAAAAGCCACCCACATCCGTAACTCTCAGTGACTGGTCAAGCACTGTCAGCCATGGCGACCGCAACTGAGACCCTGACCGTGCCGGTCAAGCAGCAGGTCGTTGATCGCCTGCCCAAGCGCTTCGCCAGTCTGAAGTTCGGTATCCAGTAAGCTCGCTCCCTCGTCAATTCTATAGTAACCGCGCGCAGCAGTCACTAACGTCTGTGTGATAGGTCCAACCAGGATATCGTCAACCAGGCCGTGCTGGAGGTCTCAGATCGCATGCTCTACGACATCGAAAAGGGCAGGACTCCTTCACAACACGGGCCACTTGATCCGCGACTCGGAACCTCGAGCAAGACTGGCAAGTGCAGCACATGTCTCCAGCCACTGCAGCTATGTTCCGGTCACTTTGGTCATGTCCGGCTTCCCCTCCCTGCCTTCCACATCGGATACCTACGATACGTCACCACAATCCTCCAGAACATCTGTAAAGATTGCGGAAAGGTCCTGCTCACAGAGTCCGAACGGAGGCAGTTCCTAAAGGGACTGAGGAAACCGGGCATAGACAACCTAAAACGGACGAGCATCCTCAAGCAAATCAACGAGCAATGCAGAAAGACCAAAATATGCCATTACTGCGGCGAAGTCAACGGCCAGATCCGGAAACAGGGTGTCTTGAAACTCGTGCACGACAAGTTCGTGGCGTTTAATAAATCTACAGCCCAAAAGAAAGTTGCACCGGAGAGCAAGCTGGCTTTCGATGCCTCCTTCACCGAGGCAAAGAAGTTCAACCCCGAACTCGAGAAGCATTTCCGAAAGGCCATGGAGGACCTTAACCCCTTGCGAGTCTTGAATCTCTTCAAGAAGATCAGTCCGACAGACTGTGAGCTCCTAGGACTGAACCCGTCCGAGGGCCGACCAGAGATGTTCATATGGCAATACCTGCCAGCGCCACCCGTCTGCATTCGCCCCTCCGTCCAGCAGGAGAGCTCCAGCACGGAAGACGACCTCACCACCAAGCTCGCTGAGATCGTCCTGATCAGTGGACTCATCCGAACTGGTCTGCAAAAAGGTGTAGCCATTCAGACGATTATGGAACAGTGGGAATACCTTCAGCTTCAGATCGCCATGTACGTCAACAGCGATATACCCGGTCTGAATCAACCGGGTTTCGGTAAGGCTATAAGAGGTTTCTGCCAACGGCTCAAGGGCAAACAGGGTCGATTCCGTGGAAACCTGTCGGGAAAACGTGTGGACTTCTCTGGAAGGACTGTCATTGGCCCAGATCCTAATCTCGGCGTTGACCATGTTGCCGTTCCTCAACTGGTTGCCAAGAACCTCACCTATCCTGAGCGAGTACAGCGTCAGAACATCGAGAAGCTGCGGGAATGCGTGCGTAACGGACCTGACGTCTGGCCAGGCGCGCAGGCTCTCATCAAGAGCGAAGAAGGCGGTTACAAGATTAACCTGAAGTTCGGCGATCGCGAGATGCTCGCTCGGCAGCTTCACTACGGCGATGTCGTTGAGCGGCATCTTGAAGACGATGATATCGTACTCTTCAATCGACAACCTTCATTACACAAGTTGAGCATAATGAGCCATCTTGTCAAGGTTCGTCCTTGGAGGACATTCCGTCTTAACGAGTGCGTCTGCGGACCGTATAACGCCGACTTCGACGGCGACGAAATGAATCTACACGTGCCCCAAACCGAGGAGGCGAGGGCAGAGGCTATCAACCTGATGGGAGTCAAGTATAACTTGGCAACACCAAAGAACGGCGAGCCCATCATTGCCGCTACCCAGGATTTCATCACAGCCGCCTACCTACTCAGCAGCAAGGACAGGTTCTTCGACCGCAAGTCGTTCACATACATCTGTATGATGATGCTGGGTGGCGATACGCAACTCGACCTTCCGCCGCCTGCTGTGCTGAAACCTCGAATGCTGTGGACTGGAAAGCAAGTCTTCAACATTATGATCAGGCCTAACAAATCCTCGCCAGTCTTGGTGAATCTCGACGCGAAATGCAGAGAATTCAATGCAAGACCAGGACATGCGCCCGACATGGATCTCAACGACGGATGGCTCGTCATTCGGAACTCGGAGATCATGTGTGGCCGGATGGACAAGTCGACGGTTGGAGCCGGCAAGAAAGATTCGGTCTTCTACGTCATCCTGAGAGATTTTGGCCCGGACTACGCAGTCGGGGCCATGAACCGCCTGGCCAAGCTCTGCGCCCGGCAGTTGACGCAGCGCGGTTTCTCCATCGGCGTTGGGGACGTCTTTCCGACTAAGACTCTGACGGAGGCAAAGCACGAGCTCGTTGCTGTTGCTTACAAGCAGTCCGACGAGCTAATCGCGACCTTCAAGGCGGGCAAGCTAGAGAAGGCTGCCGGATGCAACATGGAGCAGACCCTGGAGAACGCCATCTCCGGTATTCTCAGCAAGGTCCGGCAGCAAGCTGGCTCTTACTGTGTCGAGACGCTCAGCAGAAACAATGCACCTCTCATCATGGCCAAGTCTGGCTCGAAGGGTTCCGAGATCAATGTCGCCCAGATGGTGGCTTGTGTCGGACAGCAGATTATCGGCGGCCAGCGTGTCCCGGATGGATTCCAGGACCGAAGTCTGCCTCATTTCCACAAGAACGCGCGGCAGCCCCCGTCCAAGGGTTTCGTGAAGAACAGCTTCTACACTGGCTTGGTTCCGACCGAGTTTCTTTTCCACGCTATCTCTGGAAGAGAAGGTCTAGTCGATACCGCTGTCAAGACAGCCGAGACGGGTTATATGTCACGTCGTCTGATGAAGTCCCTCGAGGACCTCTCGACTCAGTACGACAACACCGTCCGGACATCTGGTGGAGGTATAGTCCAGTTCCAATTCGGCGCAGACAATCTAGATCCCGTCGATATGGAGGGCACAGCCGTCCCAGTGCACTACGACAGGACGTGGACACATGCCGAGAACATCACCTGGAACAATTCTGACCGCGGCCTATTGCCGCAGGAAATCTTGGATATCTGCGATGGAGTTCTCCAAGGGGAGCGCAACAAACTCATCAGGAAGAGGCTAGGTACCGACGAAGTTCTCGACTACTACGACCAGACCGACGTCGGCATCGACGAGCACGAGGGTGCTCGCAACTTCATCGAGACAACGCGGAAATACATTGCTGCCCGGGCGTCCAGGCTAGAGAAGGCCCGCAAGCTCATGGGACTCGACACAGTGGATTCCCTCGGTGATATCATGATGGAGGACGACGCTAAGCCCGTCGCCAACGCCGCCGCCCAGGCCTACGTGGACCGTGTTTACAAAGTCTCGGAGGCCACACTCCGCACGTTCCTGCAGATGTGTCTCACCAAATACCACAAAGCCAAAGTCGAGCCCGGCCACGCCGTGGGCGCCGTGGGCGCCCAGTCCATCGGCGAACCGGGCACACAGATGACGCTCAAGACGTTCCATTTCGCCGGTGTCGCCGGCATGAGTATCACACAGGGTGTTCCCCGTATCAAGGAGATCATCAACGCATCCAAGACCATCTCAACGCCTGTCATCACGTGCCCGCTGCTCAACAACAAGCAGATCGAGGCGGCGCGCATCGTCAAGGGCCGAATCGAGAAGACGTACATATCGGACGTGCTCGCGTGGGTGGAGGACGAATGGCACGCCAACACGGCCAACATCGTTCTGCAGGTCGACATGCAGGCGCTGTCGGACATGCACCTGGGCATCGGAGTGCAGGACATCGCGGACGCCATCATCAAAGCTAAGAAGCTCAAGATGAAGCTCGACACAACCGACCTGCGGGTGGGCTACGACCGTATCGAGGTCGTGGTGCGCAACGACTACTACGACGCGTCGGCGGCCAAGAAGGCGGCCAAGGCTCGGGCGGCGGCGGCGGAGAAGGGCATCGCCACGGTGTCGTCGGGCGGCGGAGGCGGCGGTGCCATGGACGAGGCGGGCGACATGCTGCTGCGGGTCAACTACCTCAAGCGGCTGCTGCCGACGGTGCCGATCTCGGGGTACGCGGAGGCGACGCGGGCCATCATCCAGACGAGCGAGACGTCGGAGCACGCGGTGGTGGTGGAGGGGTACGGGCTGCGAGAGTGCATGACAACGGAGGGGGTGGTGGGGACGGGCACGCGCACCAACTCGGTCATGGAGTGCCGGGACGTGCTGGGGATCGAGGCGGCGCGCACGACGATCGCGCACGAGATCGGCGAGGTGATGGGCGACATGGGCATCGACCCGCGGCACATGCAGCTGCTGGCGGACGTCATGACGTACAAGGGCGAGGTGCTGGGCATCACGCGCTTCGGGCTGAGCAAGATGCGCGACAGCGTGCTGCAGCTGGCCAGCTTCGAGAAGACGCCCGACCACCTGTTCGACGCGGCCGCGGGCATGAAGACGGA
The DNA here is from genome assembly GCA_007388105.1 of Coniochaeta prunicola. Taxonomy (NCBI): domain Eukaryota; kingdom Fungi; phylum Ascomycota; class Sordariomycetes; order Coniochaetales; family Coniochaetaceae; genus Coniochaeta; species Coniochaeta prunicola. The sequence goes on from SMOB01000030.1 coordinate 92,648, forward strand.
CCGCATCGAGGGCGTGAGCGAGTGCATCATCATGGGGCAGACGATGAGCTTGGGGACTGGGGCGTTTCAGGTCGTGAGGCGGCTGGGCATCCCCGAGACGATGCTGGCTCCCAAGGGGACGGTGTTTGAGGATGCGTGGAAGAGGGCCGAGACGGAGCGAAAGAAGGCGGCGAGGGAGAGGGCGGCGGCGGCGGCGGGACGGGGGATGGGATCGTTCGAGCAGGGGAGGGTGGCGGTCGCTGCTATGTGATGGAGTGTGCCTAACTCGGTGCTCTGGATGGTTGTAATGTCCTCTGATAGAGACCTTATTTGTATTACAACAGGCATAGAAAGCAGAATCAAGCTGTGAAGCCTGAATAATTGTGGCATTTCATGATGTGGATAGTGGTTTGGACTGCCATGGGTTACTCATATGCAGGAGATATATTCTATGCATAATCCTCGGCGTGGAGTCGTAGTATGCCAAGAGCATAAATGAAAGGATGATGAAGGTCTAGACTTCGCAATGAATTGTCTAATATTGTTCCACTATCAGTGGTCTAATTCTCCGCTGTTCTCATCGCTCCATCGTCGGATACCTGATCTCTGGTGGCATGTTAGAGTATCTTGTTACATTCAAATTCAATTTATGTGTAGTCTAATCCTCTGCCCAGTTGTCTTCTCGTATTCTCGTCCCCTGATCTGCTTTGCTCTCTGGTCATCGAGCCGCTGCTACTACGCTGCTTGTTGTTGCTCACTAACATGCGTACATTTAATACCACCACAAGTGTAGATGGATACAGTGGGTATATGACTGTTACTGAGATGCAGCGTTATTGTCCAGATCTGGACTAAGCGATGCCCAAAGATCGACTGTCGGGTGAGGTCAAGTGACCCGATCTGCGTCCATCATGCCGGCAAGTCCCAGTCTTTCCACATGGCGATTATGGCAGCTCTCCGGACGGCATAGCTGCACAATCAGTTTTCTTTCTTGTTTTTCAAATGATCCCTTAAATATGACGCTGGCTCGCTGGACTTCTCAGTTGGGCAGCAGGCATAGCTCACTGCCATCTCTCAAGTAATCAAGCAAGCAACAGGGTACGCAGATGGAGCCCGTTGACCGGCAACAATAACACCTTGGCCCTGGGACCCTTGTGTGGACAGAATGTTTTGGTTGCTGAGTGGCTGCCGGCAGGGTGCTGCTATTATACCCTCCGTTATAACCTCAATCGGCCCACCGTAGCACTGTAGATGTTGGCGAGCAGGGCTGCAGCACGGCTCCCTCCGCCAGCAACGCTAGCAGCCAGTAGAGGACCGAGATGGGGAATTCACCTTGGCAACAGCATGAAATGTTAATTTTGTTTCAGTGTGTGTCATCAATGAGGGAGCAGCAGTGATCAAGTCTCTTTTGTTTTGGGGCCAAGCATTCCAGAGGCATCCATCTGCCTAGCCCGGCACCTTATCGATAGGCTCGGATATCTCCCCGCAGAAGTTATAGACCAACTTTCAAATAGCGGGGCAGCAGCACCTCCAACTTCAGCCAGAGTTGACAACGACGCACCATCATCACGTCCCGAGCTAGGCTAGACCTGAACTGAACCACCACCCGTGATTAAAGGAGCTGTTACCCTTCGCAAGAGTTTTCTTCAGCTTTGCTTTTTCTGAACCGACGACAGACTACTCAATCAATCCTCCATCCTGTCATCGAACTCCCTCCACAACAACTGAGAGACCACACGCATCAGCTTCCCCAGCGACTTGCTTTCGCAATCCATCAGCCAGACCAGACCCAACATCTCGTCAAGAAGCTATCAAAGGCTGAGCTCGCAACCATGAATCCCCACCAGAAGAATAAGATCGACGTCAGCGTAAGTATCCTCACTCTCCCCCTTCCCCTCAGCAAACCTATGTCTCGAGATCCAGAGCCAGTAGGACTGACACCAAGTCTCAAAACACAGTCCCTCTCCCCAGAAGAGCAGCGCCTCTTCCGCCTCTACGGCAAGCTTCCCTCCCGCTCCGACCACTTCGCCAAGCACCTCAAGGAGCGCAAGTACTTCGACTCGGGCGACTACGCCCTCTCCAAGGCCGGCAAGGCCGACAGCGTCGACACGGGCTCCGTCGGCTCCGAGCACCCCGTCCCCGAGAACATCCCCCACCTCTCCTCCCCCGTCGGCGCCGGCCCCAACGGCGCCGTGGCCGGGTCCGCGGGCGGGTCCATCTCCGGCGTGGCCGGCGGCGTGGGCGGCGCCCCGCTGCTGGCGCCCCATCACTCCCACCAGGCCCACCAGGCGGGCAGTCCCGTCAAGGAGAGCAGTTTCCTCAACCGCGAGACGAGCGCGGCGGATGATGACGAGGGGGAGGAGAAGAAGGGGAGCGAGAATGCGGAGGCTGCGGGGATTCCTATCAGGCGGTAGGATTGAGGGTGGAGACTGAATGATGGATTTGGTGGGAGAGAAAGATATTTGTTGTTTGGGGGGTGGAACTCTTGATGATGAGATTGCGGTGTGCACCGATCGATGGAACTGGAAGCTTGTGGTCCGGCCCGAATGAGCTGTGTTTATTGATGGGGCCGGATAGTTGTGACTTGCGACAGGAGTCTAGCTTTCCTTACGAGTATTGCGTCTACGAGGGTTTCTACTGGCGTTCTTGTTAAGGGTGCGTGCTCTGGGTTATGGACGCGAAAGGAAATGGACTTATGAGGTCACGTCTGAAGCTATCTCTTTTGCCTTTTCCTTATCGAGGCTTGCTACGTTGGTGACAGACGCTCGTTCTATCTGGTGTGATTTTCCGATACGTGGTCCTTCATACATCTAACCAGGCTGGTGTCTCGATAACAGATACTTGAAGGAGATCAAAATCAGGAGAAATATGTTAAATCTCTCTGTGGATTTCAAGCAGCGTGTCGCTGAGTAACATTCATGAATGCTTTTCTCTAACCCCAATCCCAATCCCAGTCCCTTGGTTCATAGACGTGATCATAACCAAATGCTACCATCCGAATCCCTTCATTTTGCCAATTTTGAAGCCATCTTCACGACCGCCTCCAAAGCCAAAGACTCGAAAGCATACGCCGGTCCATTCCACAAACGGACATATGTCATCCACATATCACATCAAGTCCCGTCGCCCACGCACACCCTACATCTCCAGCGCCTTCTTCGCCATGGCCAAGGCACCCTCAAAAGTCTTGTTCCCGCCGATAAACCCAGCAGCATGCACAAACACCCCGCCGGGAATGCCCGTCTTCTCGCTCAGCTCTTCGTCCCGCACGCCCCTCCACGCCTCGGGCAGCGGCTTCCTGCTCTGGAAGCTGTCCTTGGTGAGCGGCACGGCCTGCACCCTCCACTTGGAGTCCGGCCCTGGCTTCTCCGGGTACAGCACGTACAGCACCTTCTGCTCCGTCTCGCCCTCGGCCTCCTCCAGGGTATACAGGTGGTCCTTCCACGGCACCATCTGGCCCATAAACACCAGTATCCGGCCCGAGGGGTCGATCTCCTTCCGGCCGCGGAACGCGCCCTCGACGATCTCCCGCGCCGGCAGCCAGCTGCGCACGTAGTACTCCAGGTCGCGGTCGAACTCCTCGCCTACCCTCGCGCTGGCGGCCACGAAGCGCTCGTCCTCGGCGGCCTGCGCGGCGGCCGCGTCGTCGGGCACGGGGTCGTTCCAGTTGGGGTTCAACCGCGATACCATGGCGCCGAGCGTGAAGCCGCCATCCGAGAAGCGCTTCTCGATGCCCGCGGCCGCTATGGCGGACGGGTCGTAGACCGAGACGCCGTTGTCGTTGGCGTCGACGGCCTCGACGAAGGAGGTGTAGATCTTGTTCCAGACGAGGTCGACGGTGGCGGGGTCGTCTTTCGCTGCCCCTCCCGCCGCGGAGGAGGAAGAAGGGGAACTCGAGGACGCCGCGAGGGAGCGGGACACGATCTCCTTGCCGAAGTGCAGGTAGACCAGCCCCGCGGAGCTGAGCTTCGTCTGGCGACCCGGGAAGACGGTGTCAAAGGTGCGCTGGTGGTGGTCGTAGCGGTTCTTGGCCGGTTCGTACTCGCCGCCGACGTCGACGACGGTGTGGCAGGCGGCCAGGGCGGCCGGGTCGCGCGAGCGCACCAGCTTGGCGTGGGCGTAGGCGGGGATGTGCTTGCGCAGCATGTGCACGGCCAGGGCCTCGTCGGCGTGGAAGTGGCCGTTGTGGGTGCCGATGGTGATCGGGGCGCCCATGACTTCGGTCTTGAGCCGCTTGGCGGCGTTTTCGACTGTTTCGAGCACGGCGGCCATTCTGGAGGACAGGATCGGGGATGCGGAGAAGGGGAGACGGAGGAATGGCATGCAATGGGCCTGGTTCTTTATTAAGGAATTGGCGAGAGAAAGACCCAAGATATTTGATCGACTGGTTTGGATTTCCCAGTGATGATTCTGAATCCAGATGAGACTTCCAGCTGCTAACAGATTCAAGTAAAGCTTCTGATTGGAGAGAACCTGTTTTATCACGTGAGTTTCCTTGAGCAGTCCCTCTTTCCTAACGATAATGAATGACATACCCGAAAATATGGGTCCAGCCGGCAAAAAGCTGTGGAGCAGAATTGGCCAATCAGCGCCACCACTTTGCTGCTTAGCGGAAGCTCTTGACCGGGGCGGCGAAAGTCCATCAACGTCAACCGTCCAAGAGAGACTTCCACTCTACTCTCCTCAAGGGACACTCGCCTCAATTCGCCGCGACAGGCACCTCAACTGCCCCTCAGCCTTGAACTCTCGCGGCACTAATCTCCCCTCTATTCCGGACACCGTCACACAAAGATGCTATCTTCAGCAAGGACAGGAGCCTCGCTGGCTCTGCGAGGTGCGTGCTATTCGTCCCCATCATGAGCAACCCCCTCCTCAGGCGAACAAATCACCCATTGCTAACTCTCAAAACAGTCAAGCCCTCCTCCGCTATCGTCCCCTTCCGCGCCGTCTCAGCAGCCAGCATCTCCTCCTCCTCCCGCAACTCCAACGCCGCCGCCATCCAACCGCACGGCACGCGGTCCGGCCCGCTCGCCAACCCTTTGCCCACCTCGGTCCCTCTCCCCTCGCACGACCGCCCCAAGGGCGCGGTGCAGTACGCCCTCACGACTCTCGACCAAGTCGTCAACTGGGCGCGGCAGTCCTCCCTCTGGCCCATGACCTTCGGCCTCGCCTGCTGCGCCGTCGAGATGATGCACCTCTCGACCCCGCGCTACGACCAGGACCGCCTGGGCATCATCTTCCGCGCCTCGCCGCGCCAGTCCGACGTCATGATCGTCGCGGGGACCCTTACCAACAAGATGGCCCCCGCCCTGCGCCAGGTCTACGACCAGATGCCCGACCCCCGCTGGGTCATCTCCATGGGCAGCTGCGCCAACGGCGGCGGCTACTACCACTACAGCTACAGCGTCGTGCGTGGCTGCGACCGCATCGTGCCCGTCGACGTCTATGTCCCCGGATGCCCCCCCACCAGCGAGGCCCTCATGTACGGCATCTTCCAGCTGCAGCGGAAGATGCGGAATACCAAGATTACGAGGATGTGGTACCGCCGCTAAATGCACGCGGTGTATAGGTGGACGGGTAGTGGATGGAAGTTGGGAACGTGTTGAAGGAAGACAAAGAATGACTGGCATTGCATGGTTTCCCTTTGTTGAGAATGGGTGTTGTACATATTTATTGCTTGGCTGGTCGTGGCGAAATGCAACGGGCTGTACAACAGGCTTCTTCTACCTGCATCTCCTGACTGGTGCTTATCACTGTGTCCTCAGGGATTTTGAGCTCGATGGTACTCCTGAAGTGCGGTGATGCGTAATAACTTGTCGTTCTGTGTGTGATCCCTCTGAAGAACACAGTCCGGACATGTCTTCCGCCACAGACACCAAACACAAACCCGCTAAATCTTGTCAATCGCTGGGAGACGCGACAGTCGAAATATGCAGCCATACAGACCTCATCAGAGACATGGAGTCAAGCAAAAGCATCAACATTCTTAAACTCAATGGTCATATAGCAGCTATCCGGTACCGCAGGCTCTATGAGCTCTTGTCGGACCAAGGCAATCACAGGCAACGAATGGGCACCGGCAAACACCCAAACCCAAATAAAATGCCCAGCAAAAGTCCCATCAGAGTTTTCATCCGGGTATCATGCAAAACCAGTGGCATGCAAAGTCGAAGCGAATCAAGAAACGAAGGTCCTCTATCCTAATGCAGAAATAAACCGCAATGTTCCAAACCAAAAACAGAACGCGAACCAAGTCCCCCAACTGGACACCACCACCCCAACCCCCTAGGAAGTAGGCGGCGGCGGCGGCGGCGGCCGACAAGTCCGACAGGTCGGACCGGGCAGCGGCTTCCCCGGCATTCTCCGATCCGGCATGACCAGCAGCGCAAACACGCCCCCAACAACCGGCCTCGCGCAGAACGTGTTCTTCGTGTGCGCCGCCCCGACGCCCCTCCTATCGCACGAAAAGCCCTTCTTCTGCTCATCATCCGGCGGCCTTTCCTCCTCTCGCCCCCTAGCGACCGCCGCTCTAGCCCTGGCAGCGGAACTACCACCGCCACTCCCCGCGCGGCACTCCTACGGCAGCGCGAGCAGGGCGCACGAACCCCCCATGACGGGCCGGGCCTTGAACTGCGGGCCGCCCGCGGGCCAGCCCCCCGTGCCGGCGTCGAACAGGTCCGTCATGGCGAGCTGGGTTGTCGTCCGACCGATCCAGCCCGCCAGCTTCTTGATGAACATGGTGCGCGTGTCCGGCCCCGCCACGGCGGCCGCGAACATCTCCCAGTCCGACTTGGTCCACGTGTGGCGCGTGTCGAGCGGCACGCCGAACTCGAGCGCCACCGTCGGGTAGAAGGCCGACTGCATGTCGTAGACGGCCTGAGGGACAAAATTGAGCCCCAGCAGCCGGTCCGCGTACAGGTTGTACAGCAGGCCGTGGCTGTCGGCGTCGCCGTACGAGAGCGTCGTGTGCGGCACCGCCGTGTTGGCGTTGATGGCGTACCCCTGCCACTTGGCCAGGTAGTCCGCCGCCGTGGTCCCGAAGCTGTCGACGTTGCCCGTCAGCATGGCGATCTCGCCCATGGCCCGGAGCCCGATGATGCCCTTGAGCGCCAGGTTGGTCTGGTTGGCCAGCGTGCCCGCGAAGTCGTCCGTGCTCAGCTGGCTCGCCGGGATGAGGGCCTCGTCGACCAGGAACGACGCCCACTGCGACAGCTTGGGGTAGTGGTTGGCCAGGTAGGCGACGTCGCCGGTGCGGTTCGCGTAGGCGAGCGCCATGATGATCATGTTGCCGCATTCCTCGAGGGGCATCGGCTCGTCGTTGCCGGCCGGGTAGCCTTTAGCTACCGGGAAGGTTCCGAGGTCGTGCTCGGCGTACTGGTTGGGGTACCGGCCGCTCGTCTCCTGGTTCTCGAAGAGAGGGTCTAGGAGGTACTTCAGTAGTTCCGGGTTGAGGTACAGAAGAATGGGATGGGCCGGGAAGATGACGTCGACGGTTTGAATGTCGCTGTTGGAGCTGATCTCCTTGAGGAAGATGTACGGCTTCTCGGACGTGCCCGCAAACTGGAGCCCACCGAACGTCTGACGCACGCTAAGAGTTGTGATGGTGGCGTAGTCCTGCGAGTGGGCTGCAACCGAGTCTTCCTGGATCTTAGCGTCGAGGCCATTGGAATATGTCAGGGCAGCAGCATAGTCCTTGTAGAAAGCAACTACAGCATCCACGTCACTGCTGTAGAAGGCAGACCATAGTCCCGGTAGAGACGTCATGCCGTCAGCGGCACCGGCAAAGCTGATGACCGCGTCCTGGACGATGCCTAGTGTGTACACGACCTCAACCTCCGTCGTACCGACGTTGCCGAGGTCGTTGGAAAAGGCAAAGACCGGCCTATTTCGGGGTCAGAAAGAGGGCATTGCACATGGCCAGCGTCAGTACGTACCACCTGTCGCTAACAGCACGGAAGTTGGGGTCCTTTGTGTTGTCAAGGCTATGATTGCTCGCAAACTGGGCGCGGACATCGTCGGCGAAACCAGTACGGAAACTCAACTGCAATACCAGCGAAGATTAGTAAGTGCAACCACACTTGACCCGGTGCTGTCTCGAGTGGCATTACGCCAGAGTTGGGGGGTGTCACTTACACCATCGCTAGCGCTGGTAGCAAGGTACCATGTTCCCCAGGCGGCAATCTCGCCTACCTCGCCGAACACAACTTGGTTTTGGCGCTGAAATGTGTGATATGAGACACCGTCGGTAGTGTTGTAATCCCAAGTGATCACTTGTGAGAGGTCCCCGCTTGCCCACTCTGCGACACTGGTCAGTCACAACACGCCTAGTGACATGAAGTCCAATCCACGTGACTCACCTCCAGTGACGTCCATGTAGACCTGCACGCTGTGAGAAGCGCCGTCTGACGAGACGGCCTTGGCAGAGACATAGGAGAACTGCTGTGACTGCTTCGCCAGGTCATCCGGGTAAACTGGGGAAAGGAACGTGACCGTCAAAGTAACCTTGCCCGCAACATTAAAGGTAAAAATTGTTTTTGTAGAAGTGTACTAAAGCATCATAGTCAGCGGCTTTGTTTTCGAGGATGAGACAGGTCCACTTCGCCTTCCTGTGTCTCCAAACCGAAGAGTACCAGGAGCTAGGGCTGCTATCGCAAAGCTTGAAAGAGAGGAACTCACCTCAGCACTAATCTGCTCAACGTTTGCAGGGCTGGGCGCTTGGCCCATCCAGTTGTACTGTTGTTTGAGTCAGCATACAAGATCCTGCATGACATAGATCGTCTGAAACTCTCGGACGTCCGTCAAACCAAGCGGCCCTACGCCGACTTTTCACAAAGTCGAACCGCCACAACACAAATGCTGAGCGAGTGCTAGGATCTGGCCACTCACAGCAGTACCACTGTTACGTAGTTAGCTTCTGTTACGGTACACCGAGGAAGGAAACACTCACTCAACTGATACAAAACCCTGCCAGCCTAGAATTTGAGATCTGTGTATCCTGTCAGCGACATCGATCTCCTGCATATGTGATGAAGACTACTCACGTCCAGTGTCGCGGCCAGTTACCAGGGAGTAGGCCGCCACTGTCGCCCTGAAGCCAGGCGTTGACGTATGGCGATTTGACGGCCAATGGCCATGCTGGTGCTCGGGTGGGCGTGAATGTAGATGCTTGGACCAGAGAACCGGCCATGGCGACCAAGGTCGCGATTAGACTGAAGGGACGCATGCTGTCAACCAAGGCTCTAATACGAGAACGAAATGGGTGCGTTGACGTTTATGATAATGTTGAATTAGTGTATGGTTGGTCTTTGGGCCGCTATAATACCATGGGAAGAGGATTGTAGAAGGAACGATGTAAGAGATATATAAGTGCCATGGACCAGGAGAGGTGAAGCGAAGCAATGGGCACGGCTTCGAAGCTTATTGTCTTCACAAGATTCAGGTGACCAAGAGAAGTGCATATGAGATTCTGCCAAAGTCTATCATGTGGTAGACTGATCACCGTGAGAAGTGACAGCCAAGAACTGACTGGGGCGATAGGTAGCAGCGAGGTGGCAGAGAGGTATCAGTGCTAACAGGAAGAGTAACCAAGTAACCTTTATAGACGGTTACAGGAAGAGAATCAGATGAACTACAACGGGTGATGTCCGGCAGCCAGGCTTAGAAAAGTGAATAGTTGCGGTATGGATCCTTCATAGTGCGAGTGAGATGGAGTGAGGGAAGACAAGGAAGAGTTATGCAAGGTCGGGGGCTTGAGACCTCTACCTCCCACAAAACGGGGCCGCCAACTAGTCACAAGAGGCATGGCCCCGAGTCTGTATGTAGGCCAAGCAAAGTTGGAAAATGGGTATACGTGGTGTTGCAGCCCGCCAGTGACATAGAAATGATCCGGCGTGGTTCGAGTACATCGACAGAACTGACAACCGAGGCGACGCTGCGTGCACCGGAGCGCCAAGGTTTGGGAGCGAGATCGACAGCCGTCACGCACACGAGTACTTGCGGAAGGAGACTGTGCTGTCACTGTTCCTTGATCGGTCCCTTGACTTGGGACATGAAAGAAGCTGAGCGCATTGGAGCGCATTTGGAGGGACTTGGGCGAGCTTCCAGTCTTCCCACGCCGCCTGGGCATGTAAGATGACATGGAGCCAGATCTGGCAGGCAGACTTCTGCCCGGAGCACATGCGGATCCCTCGGTACACGGCCGTACATAAGGTTCGATACCACCGGAAGTCCATGCGTATCAAAGTATTCTGTTGAAAGTATGTGTGCTACGTACCGTACGAGCGAGGGTAAGGTGAACTAAGGCAATTTAAAAGGTGACACGGACGGGCATGGATGCAATAACCTGCTGTTGAGAGAGGACACAGCTAAGCCCACGTCAGCGTCCGGATGGAGACAGTTTTCAAAGAGGTTCGCGTTTCAACAGGACTAGGTAGGTAGCCTGAGATGCCACAAGCCCGGGCAGTTGTCCATTTTACTCGAGCTGTTAGTTCGTCTTGCATTGCTTGCTGTATTGGTGGCTGAAGGAGGGTGCAGTTGGAACATGCAAACCTTGATTTGTGGTAATGTCCCGGTACAGCAGGTACTTACAGAGCGTACCTTCCTTACATAAGCCGCTAAAGTCACAGTCATCGAAATTGGACCATGCAACCACTTTAGCTCTCAATAAGCTTCCTCAAGTGGAAGGAACGATCGTACTGACAGATCGTGTTGGCTTCCGACCACAGCTTGACAGCCTTGACAGGAAGTTAATATCTTGGAGTCGTCAATGACAGCTCGTCGCCTATCTCGATCGGATGACGCCCGTGTCTGTCACTGATGCGCTCTTTTCCTTAGCCATCCGCCTGACGCCATGACCCTCAAATGCTGCAAACTCGCAGCAGCATCACAAGGCGACAGCCCAGCACAAGATACCATTCCCACCCAACGAGAAAGCTCCTAATGTGCGGACAGGAAGGACGCCAGCTTTCAGAATGCTTCAGACTGATTGCCAAGCGCACGAGAACAACCAACGAAGTTCGGTGCATGACGTTGATAATTTGGGCATCAAGGCCGAAACACCAAGCCTGGCACCCCCCCAAAGTCACCCGCATCGAACCAAACCAGGTCCACATCACCCCCGCATGCACGACATGAACTGCCGGCTCAAGCGCAAGCCACTACCGCATACCGCCAACTAGCGGTGCAGGGTTGTACTTCTCCCCTGCTTTAGCTCCCCTCTTATTGCATCTTATGCGCTGGTGGGCTTGACCTCCAATCTAACAAGGAAGCCTATAACATCGAGTAGGCGACCGGAGCCCATCATTCATGCTACGTGTCACTGGCACCCTCACCTGCTAGTTAGGGATGTTGTTTCAGGCGACTTGACGTCAGCCATGAGCCCCTCTGATCCTTCGGCCTCCTTAACCATTGCGGAGAGAAAGAACAAAAATGGCCGAACCGAGTCATTGATGGAACTTCGCGGTCCAGCACAGTCACGCTGAGAGATTAACCACAGCAAGTTGGTGGCTCAGCCGATGTAATATCACGGTCTCACCGGCGATAGACCGATGGTAGCCTCCGTGCCCGCTCAAAAATCACCGGCATCATTTCGGGGATTTCCCGGAACCGGCAGCCTTCTCCACCTTCGTAGGAGCCGGCTGCTATCGATGACCGAAATGAGCCAGATCGTGATCTCAAGATCCTCACCGCTCTTGCGAGTGGCCACCCTCGGATCCTGACCAGTAACTCGCTGGTCTTGGTCTGCGTTGTCACGGCCAGTGCAGCGACCTGTGTCCAGATGACCTGCCCATCATGGAAGATCTTGAGCCAAATCCGGGGTATCAGCAATCTGGAGAACCCTGGCAAGAGCCGAACATCCAGACTAGCGCTGCCGTACAACCCTGTGTTCCCACCCGGCGCGTGCGGCGGTATCGATGTCGATTTCCGAGCGCACATCATCGCCTACCTACATTAGCCACCACGTGCCTCGGCATGCATGTCTCAGAGCTTCTGGCTGACCTTCTATGTGGAGTAGTGTGCACGTTAGATGGGAGCACAAATGCGACACCACATGTCTAATACTACACCAATCACTGTCAAACAGCTTGATCCTTCGTTGTTCATTTTCCCCGCCGCCATCATCATCTGCTTTCCCATCCCCGCATGGCGGCCAACCCGGCATCCAGCACAGCGTCCCCGTGCCGGTTTAAAATGCAACATCTCCTCGCGTCCGGGCCAGACTCGGCCGCAGATGTATCGTTGCGTATAGGACAGACCTTTCTAAGGCAGATCCACTCTACTGTACAACCCGAGTTCAGACGTCTTTGCAGGCTGCTCATTGTATGAGATGCACCAGTGCGTTTGGCTAAGGCCATCTCCATGATATGTTTCGCCTCTTATCCAAGTGTGCCGGCCAGCAGCCGATGAACTCCTGCCCCATTCCGTCCTTCCTGTACGGGAAAGCGCATGAAGAATCTTTGGATTTCGCGATCAGCATGGACTCTTCCCTTCAATACCGTTACCTCTACGGAGAATGTATTGACAACCACCCATCGAGTCACGCTTGCACTTTGACCTCGGCGCCGCAACGCTTACGCTTAATAGCTGTCCTAATACTGGACAATGTCCAAGAGTTGTGGTGTTAGTGAGCCAGAACCTTGCCCAATATTTCAGTAACTTCCTAAGAGGCTCAAGAGACAATAAGATCTCCGAGACGAATCTGGATGTAACCTCCGCATACCACGTGGCGTGGGGACAGCCTATTATAGTAGGCATGACGGAGAATTTTACAACCATACATACCTAGTGTAGTCCTCCGGAAGTGTCCATGGCCGAATGCCACACCGCGGGATTCGTGCTCCTCGGCTACAAAACAGCTCGGTTCTTCCATCACATACATACCGATGACTGGCTCCAAACTCATGGTGCCCTCCCGCAAGACGGCCCAGGTCAAGGTCACCGCGTTGTGTCTTATCTCTGTTGCTCCACGGGGAGAACCTAAATAGGGATGTGACATTGCACGAGACAGCCGACGTTGCTCACGAACTACATCAGACCTATGTGTTCAGTGTACAAGGTTAAAGATCATTCCGACTGCGTTATACGGGCTTCCCGACAAACAATCCTTATAGTTGCTGTTTTCAGTTTTTGTCCCGAGATATTCCGGACTTGGCCTGCAATGAGAGACTCCCTGATATCTGCATTTGGTTCCATTGCGTCCGGCTGCGCCTCGCTATAATTCAACCATGGTTATGCTCTCAATACTGGATGGGTGTGCACCAATCAAGAGGCTGTTTCTTGGTAAGCCTCCCACGCTGCGTCACCCAGCTAGAGCTGTATCTGTTCAAGCTGCTCGGCCAGCTTCCCAGTGTTGATCCACCGCAGGCTCGGCCATGCTGCCCCGGCTTTGTCTCTACATGGCGGAGAGCTCGACGTGATACTAAGGGCATTACTGCTCTTCAGTCTTCACGATAAAAAAAACTGGCCTTCATTCCCAAAGACCAGCCGTCTGGGTAGAAATCAATCGTTGACTGATTAAGCCCGTGAGGCACGGTCCCTGCCATGCTCGCTAAAACTCGAGTAGCATAGGCCAACACTGGCTCTCGGTTGTATATGGGCAAGTGTACGTCATGACCTGGCCATGAACATCTTCTTACGTCTCAACCCAGTTGCAAGAGCACAAGACGTATCACCTGGTGGGCCTTTTGATACTTACCAGAGCATCTAGAAATGTCGGACGGTTTCATAGCATCATGATTAGTGTGAACTTCAGTCTTAATGAGAAGCTGATCCACATGTGACTCCATTAAGGCACTCGCCAGGACGCCAAGAATAGCAGCTTACATTAAGACTGCGATTCTCCACTATAGCAATTGTAAAATGGGGGACTAGGTAGGGTGATTATAAGACTTGAATTGTGATCCTACACCGTACTGCCTGCTAGACTACACATTTGCTCCCCGCCTTCGCTAGCAATCATACCTCTCTACCTAGTCGCTATCGTAATCTCGATGAATATCGTCATCTTGCTGACTATAGTTGTCGTATTGAGGATCACTGTCAACGTCATCCTGATTGTCTTCCTCTTCTTGACCATAGTCATCGCCTTCCTGATCGTCATCTTCTTCCTCTTCTTGACTATAGTCATCGCCTTCCTGATCGTCATCTTCTCCCTGATCGTCATCTTCTCCCTGATCGTCGTCCTCATCTTTACCCCCTTCCACTTCTTCCCCTTCATCTTCATCCCCTTCGTCTTCATCCCCTTCCTCGTCATCCCCTTCCTCATCATCCCCTTCCTCATCATCCCCTTCCTCATCATCCCCTTCC
>SMOB01000300.1:0-20443 GCA_007388105.1 Coniochaeta prunicola
AACATGCGAAGAAAATCTTTCCTTACTCGAAGCTCTTCCTATCTCCCCCATCCAGAGACTCGAGACTAACACCAGCATTATAGGCAACTTGTGCCTTTGTCGCCATCGCCATTCAAGCAGCAAGCCCCGTGCGACACGCGTACTACGAGATTTTCAAGATCATCCATGTCCTGCTCGCAATCGTCGCAGTCGTGGGCGTCTGGTACCACCTCAAGCTCAAGCACCTGCCCCAGCTCAAGTACCTTCTTGCCGTTGTGATCATCTGGGGCCTCGAGCATGCAGCGCGCTTCATTCGCCTGACGTACCACAACGTCGGAGCGGGCGGGACCAAGACGCTCGTTGAGGCCCTTCCGGGCAACGCATGCCGCGTGACGGTGACAATGGCGCGGCCCTGGAACTTCAAGCCCGGCCAGCACGCGTACCTCTACTTCCCGTCGATCGGCTACTGGCAGTCACACCCGTTCTCCGCAGCCTGGAGCGAAGAGGCGGAGGCCATGTCGGGCGAGAAGCTGCCCATGGACAGGCAAGACGTGCTGGCCATGACCAAGACGTCGACGTCCTTCGTCATCCGCGCGCGCACCGGCTTCACCCGCTCGCTGTACCGGAAGGCGGCCGCCTGCCCGGACGGCAAGATGCTGACCAGGTGTCTCGTCGAGGGGCCGTACGGCGGCCACCACCAGATGCAGTCGTACGGCACGGTGATGCTCTTCGCCGGCGGGGTGGGCATCACGCATCAGGTGCCGCACATCCGCGACCTGGTCATCGGCTTCGCCAACGGCACCGTCGCCGTGCGCAAGCTGGTGCTCGTGTGGATCATCCAGAGCCCCGAGCACCTCGAGTGGATCCGGCCCTGGATGACGGAGATCCTCGCCCTCGACCGCCGCCGCGAGGTGCTCAAGATCATGCTGTTCGTCAGCCGGCCGCGGTCCACCAAGGAGATCCACAGCCCCAGCTCGACGGTGCAGATGTTCCCCGGCCGCCCCAACATCGACACCCTGCTGGGCATCGAGATGGAGAACCAGATCGGCACGCTCGGCGTCTCGGTCTGTGGGCCCGGCGCGCTGAGCGACGACGTGAGGAGCGCGGTGCGGAACAGGCAGTACCAGGGCGCTATCGACTTTGTCGAGGAGTCTTTCTCCTGGTGATTGGCTTTTTCTCCCGTCCTCCGTCGACGGCCCTGCCTTTGGGTATTTTCTTGAGCCAGGGTGTCCGCAGACTTTCTTCGCTTGTACATGTCTGTTATTTTTTTGGTTTCGCATGGTAGGACGACATTGGCCGCCCTTAGATACCTCGACCACTGTCATTCTTGTGTATATGGGTTTTTTTTGCTTTAACTTGGTTTGATCTACGAGCACGGAATGTGTCGAGATACAATCTTTCAGAAGACGGGCATTTTCCCGGGAGTTTTGCGGAATAGGTAGATGGCTCGGCATATGAGCCCATCACGGTAGACGTACAATTCTGTCCTTACATACCACGAAGTTAGATGACAATGGATGGATCCGTGTTGCATCAATGAGTCTGTGCCATGAGTTAACCGCTGTCCCTAACCTGTCTCGTTATCTCCAATCCCCGATCAAGGTCTGTGGGAAGGCGTGCGGTCTTCACTTGGAATCCTGATGTGGCATCAGACAAAGCTGGATGTGAGATGTGGTTGTCCAATCGCCGACGATAGCACCCATCTAATGATCATGTCATCTTTATCCTACAAGAGACAAGGCCCTCCCCCAAGACATTTCCATCCGTCCTTTACATATCTTTTTATCTCCTGAAATCCAGACTTTACACCAAGTTACGCAGTTGCCCGCTCCCATGCACTCTCCAGACTCGCAGCAGGATCGACAACAACCAGACTCTCCTCACCCGACACAGCCCGAGCCCCGGCCTCGGCCTCAGTCTGGTCCCGTTCCCTGACCGTATCCGCCGGCGCACCATTCTCTCCCGGCCCGGACACGAACCCGCCCTCCTCGTCGGGCCGTATCTCGCTCTCCCAGTTGCTGGAATACACCACCGCCGCGAAGGCCTCCAGGTCGCGGACGCCCTCCATCTCCTGGAGGTACTCGTTCGGCATGCCGTTGCCGATGGCGTGCGCCTGCCGCGTGAGCACGGACAGGATCTTGGGCAGGAGCACCGCGCGGCTGCTGGGCGGCTGTTGTGGGTCTTGCTGTTGCTGCTGCGGGACCAGGGATAGGGCCGGACCGGCGGGCTCGAAGGCGCCGGAGACGACCTTCTTGTCTAGGAGGAGGGAGAAGCCGGCGTCGAGGAGTCGGGTGAGCACGTGTGCAAACTGGGGCGATTCGATCAGGTCTGCCGTCTCGTCTAGAAGGCGGCGGAGGGAGGTGGTAGTGTTGGTCGACGACGTCGGGGACGGGGGAGAGGTGGAAGAAGGCGGTGGGGAGTCGAGGACGCCCGACTCGCGGAGGACGAGGTCTTCCATGTTTGCTGGGGGGAGGAGGTAGGGCAGCCAGTTTGTGCCTGCGGGGCCGCCGGGTTGGGTGCCTTCTATGAGCTGCCGGCACTGGACGGTGAGGGTGGAGAAGGTCTCGAGCGTGAGGGTGTCGCGCGGGCTGAGGTGGCCGAAGACCTGGCGCACGGCGGCCTCGACGCGCTGCATGACGTCGGCCCAGCCGCGGTTGAGCAGCCACCAGCTGAAGGTCAGGTATTTGCGGTTGATCTCGAAGTCGCTGCCGTACGAGGGCTGGGGATTGTCGTCGTCGTTGTTCTCGAGGGAGATGGTCGCCTGCGGGCTGCCGGTTGCGAGAGACACGACGCTCGAGAGGTAGCTTCGGCGGCCGAGGAGGTTGAGCTGGATGCGAGTGAGCATCGTTAGGAGGGCGAGGGTGTAGATTAGAGTGTATGCCCTCGTGATAGCTAGCCAGGAGTAAAATTAGTTTCTTGGCCTATTCCTAGTCTTTTCATGTCGCAGAGGATAAGGGTATGTCTCACAGCTGATGGTCAGATCGTCCCACAGTTGCCTCTTCGTCTTCCGTGCCCTGGGAGCCGCGGAGGCTTGAGGCGCATCGGGTTTGCTGCCAGCCGCTGCTGCCGCCTCGGTCGACGTAGAGAGTATGGGAGTGGACGCCGCGAGGGAGGCTTGACTCGCATGGACTGCGCTGTCGGCCTGACTTGGCAAGCTAACTATGCTCCTGCCATCATCGTCGGTAGTCTGTGTCTCGGATATGCTTGGTGGGGTGGAGGATCCGATGCTCTGGAGGGACTTGGATGTTGTCGAGGAGCTCTTCATCTGCTGGATGTCGTATGTTATCTTTTCGGTGTTCATGGCCTCGAGGATGTTGGTGGTTGCTGTCGGCAGCAGTGCAAGGACAGTAAACGTGCAGTCTTCTTGGTTCTGCTCAAATCGCCGGCGCAGGCTGCGGTACAGGTCGAGCTGTCAGCAGGTATTACGCTAGGTCTATACTCGAGGGAAGGCGGCTTACTTCTCCTTGGCTATCCTGTCGCTGCTCATGCGCTCACGAGCATCGTTGATCTTGTTCAGCACATACTGGGTGACGACGTAGCCGGCGCCGACGACACCCAGGCCGACGGCTAGAGGAGTGCGGTTGCGGCGAAGCCATCGCCGTGTTCCCGCGAACATGGTTGCTAAGCTGTCGCTAAGAGGTAGCTTTATGTTGAATGTCGCATCAGCAAGAAAGTCGAATGAATTGTGGCCGCCAACATGTGCAGGAAATTGTTGGTTGTGGCGCAGGGCTGAAGCTTTACCGTCGAGATAGTGTCGAGGTCCGGATACAGAAACGCAGCACAAACACGGCGCGGGTGTGCAGTTGTGCCTCGGTTCGCGGTAGGACTAGGGCGGCTGGCTTACACGAGTGATCTCATTACGTACCTGTATGTAGACTCTAGCTCTGCCTTTAGAAGCGTGTCTGAATGCAGTACTGCACTGCGCGAATAGAGCTGCCTTAGCTCCCTTAGTTGTCTAAGTACAGGGCATGTAGCTGCCAGAGCTGCCCTTGTTAGGCCAACAGATATAACCGCGCAGAACCATCGCCACAGAATGCACCAACAAGCGAGTTATCGTTGAGTTTTATATACATACTAGTATAAATCTAGACTGCTCATATACTCTCGGCATATTTAAACCACTCGTGCTGCAGCGCATCCTCCGCGCTGATCCGTTTCTCCGGGTCGTAAGTTAGCAGCTTGCCAAGCAGGTCTGCAAACAACTCCCTCTCCCGGTACGATATCTCTCGATGGCAGTCTTTCTCACCGGAGAGATACCACAGCCCCGGAGCGAGCTTCTCCAATAGCGACCGGGCGCCCTCCGCTACGGAGGGGTGGGAAGTCACCTGAGCGTCCGCCCCGTCACGGCGCTCCTCGTGCCTGACGGCGACGGCGTTGCCGGACTCGTCCGCCCGGTCCTCATACATCCTTTTCCTTTCGGTCCAGGTGGTGGACCACCACGGCTCTGGCATATTTCCTAGGACCTGTACCATGGCGATTAGGTACTCGTCGTCCTCGTCGTCAAACACGTCAAAGAGCTTCCTTCCCGTGCGGATCTCGAAGAGTGTGCAGCCCAGCGCCCAAAGATCAGACCCGTATCCGGCCTTCTGCTCGAGGATGAGCTCCGGCGAGCGGTATGGCCCGGGGGTTCCGAGATCTTCGGGTGGCTGTGATACTGCGAACGATTCGCCGAAGTCGATGATGCACGGATCGCTGCCGATATACTTTGAGTCGACGGTGTGCCAGTCTATAGGGTACACGAGATACTGTGGAGCCGATGGGTTGTCGTGATTGTCTGAGTCCAAGTCCGGATTGTAGACCTTGTTCACCTTCGGCTCCCCCAGTGCCCTGAGCATCGCATCTTCCGGTAAGCCGTCGAGGCCCGAGACGCGATGAAGGATGTTGCTGGGTGTAAGGTCTATTTAGACGCTGTAAGTTAACCCTCTGACCCTGTATAGCGTATTTTGGAGGGACGTAGACGAAGGCTGGGGTGACACATACCATCATGGCATATTTCATGTGCATGAAGAAAAGCGATTGCTTCGACGACCTTGCGACAAACACGCCGAAGCACTAGATCAGGGTCTTCAGAGCCACGGCACAGCCCAAGCGAGACCTTCGGCCCCAGTACAGGGTACACAAAGCAGTAATGCGTGCCGTTGGGACCGTCGATATCGAACTTTTCCAGAGGTAAGCAGATGTACTCGGCGGCCCTACTGCTTGCACTCTCACTATCGCGCC
The DNA here is from genome assembly GCA_007388105.1 of Coniochaeta prunicola. Classification (NCBI taxonomy): domain Eukaryota; kingdom Fungi; phylum Ascomycota; class Sordariomycetes; order Coniochaetales; family Coniochaetaceae; genus Coniochaeta; species Coniochaeta prunicola. The sequence continues at coordinate 5,200 of SMOB01000300.1, forward strand.
ACGCCTTGAGCTGCATCACACGGAGCTCAGAACAATCCTCAACAGAGACATCGGCCATCAGGATCTTGAGTGCGACATATCTCGCTAGAGGTTGAGCTCGTGTGTCTTGGCATAGCCAGATGTTTGCAAACCCACCGTGCCCGAGCTTGTGCACGACCCTGTACCTGCCGTCATCGCCTAGGCTATCCCCCAGCTGCACCGGGTGCTGGCCGCCAGGTTCGTAGTCCGACAGGCGCTCGAGCTTGAACGGCGCGAGCTTGAGGCAGAGCCCGTTGTCAGGTGGGAAGTCAGCCACGTCGAGGTCATCAGCGTCGGACCTGGGCGAGGTGTCGGACCTGGGCGAGGTGTCGGACCTGGGCGAGGCGGCGTCGTAGCTATTGGTAGACATTTCCGCGGTCATGATTCTAGCCGGCAAAGCAGCAATACACCGGCCAAGGTCACTTCTATGTCGTATACGGCAGTAATCGCATTCCACGCCGCTTGGCTCGAGTAAGCGAGATACGTGTGCGCGTCAACCCCGAAATATGGGACCGTCAGACTGGGGCGCTCATCCAAACTACTGGCGAATAAGTATTGCGACAAGGTTGTTTATCACTAGGTAGATAGATACTGGTTCTGTCTTCCAGTCGTCATTTCCCTGGCAAAGCCTTATTTCTTAAGCATCATATTGATCTAGGGCTAGGGAGACCAAGATGAGCAGTAGAGTTCAACGTGGGACTCTTTAAGATATATGTGTACAATAGGTTATGAAGTCTGGTACTTCTTTTCTTATATCAGTAACTCAAAGAATTCATTACGGTAGCTAGAGCGAGAAGACACCCTTCGCTCAGGCATCTGTCAAGTGAGAGGTATCACCTAGGCTGCTTACAACTGTTCCGGGGCATTCTACGAGTAGTTGTTAGATAGGCGTCGACAGGCATACAATGGCAAACACACGCCTACTCACGAGCCGTATTTGCACCACGTCCTGTTGGCCTCGCATACTATACAGCCGTGCTGCTTCGTCATTAGCGACTGCCTGCTTCAGCCGCCAGGGATCGTGACTGACGTCAGGCTGGACCATTGTTCAGACGACGGCCGCTCCCACCAGGTCTCGGTCGCGCCTACCATCATGGCTAGACAGAGCTTCTTGGCTTACCTAGTAGTGCGGCAGACAAGGACATACCGCGCTAGGGTAGAATTCCGGCTCGAAGACACTCTTATGCCTCCTGGCAATAGCACAACCAACCGCGGAAAATGGGCTAGCAGCTACACTCCACAAGCTGTCGAGACACACCTTGCACTTGCTGTCGAGCTGGTCTTGAGGGCAGGTTAAGCAGACCTTGGACACGTCGAGAGCTCTAATTGTTCATCAAGGCCAGAGAGCTCCCGATATCAACAAACAAGGAAGGGAGAGAGAGAATGGCACAGACTATCTGCTATTTGGTCGGACTCACCAGCTGTCGATTCTGCGGAAGAGCTTCTTCATCTCGTCGTGTCCACGGGATGGTTTTGGTCACGAAATGCCTACGCATGCGCGCGTCCGTACGTCTTTCTTGGCTGGAACAAGGCCAGTGAAACAGAAGGGAGTGAAAGGAAAAGGAGAAGATGGAACGGACGGTGGTACTGTATTACCAAGAACAGCTACTGTGTGAAGGACGAGAGTAGGGTCCGTGCGCATTCGACCTGGAGGGGTATCTTGCCTGACATCACTCCATTCAAAGCCCCTCATCCACCAACACAGAGCACAACACCGACGCCGAGAGATAGCAGCTCTCATAATAGCTTCACATGCGCATGGCAGCACCATGCCCATGGTTTGGACCTAGTAATCATCCTCCTCTCCGGCTAGGCTATAGGCTAGGCCAGGTCCCTCCATTGTCGAGAACGAAACAGAGTAAAAAAAACACAAAAAATGGACCAGCGCTCCGCCCCCGAGTTCATTCTCGAGGCATTCGCCGACCCGACCTCGGTCCGGGACGTGGTCCGCGGCATCCTGCACACCATCTTCTTCAACCGCTTCTTCCCCTCCATCCTGCCGCAGACCCGCGACGTGCTGGACCTGACGCTCCCGCACGTCGCCGACGTCGAGCTCGAGACCATGATCGACCAGCGCACCGCCGCGCTCATGCGACAGCTCGACGCCGACCGCAACCAGCCGCACCAGCACCACCACCCCCACAGCCAGCACTCGTCCAACAACGGCAGCGGCCGCGGCCAGATCGTCGTGCAGTTCTACGAGAGGCGGCGGAGGAAGGCGTCCGGCTGGTACCCGCTCGGCCGCGGCGGCGAGGAGGAGGTGTGCTGGGAGAGCTGGACGGTGAAGGTCACTGTTGCGGAGCCGAGGACGGAGAGTGGTGAGTGCCCTCGACCATATCTGCCCTTCTCTTCGCGTCTGCTCTTTGAGGGATACCTGTCTGAAAAGACGGTCGAGCGAATGAGGGCGAAAGCAATGGTGCCGGCCACCCGCTGACAGGTTTAAACAGAACGAGCCAAGGTTCGGAAAGCTATGGAATCGACGCTGTTGGCAACAGTCATGAAGATTGTCACATACGTCAACTCACACAAAGACCACATACCGCCCATCACCACGACCGAGTCCAATCCTTTCCCTTACCAGATACACATTAACCAGAAAGAGGCCGGTTGGGCGACCAGGATGGGCATATATTGAGGAACTCGGTACAGGACAGTGGAAAGTCTCGTATATACATGGTGTGATATGTGCCATCTGGGCACGGAGACCGCTAGCTGCTAGTAGGTCTCTGGTTAGTGATGGAGGGATGACATGGTTCGGCGTTCTTGGATAAGGTGTCAGACAATATCTGTTTTCTAGGGTGGCGTTGGATGGTTAGATAAACGTCAGACCCCGATCCGGAGAGATCAAATAGCACAAGATACCCTTTATGTGAAGATTCTAGTCCCTTGACGACTGCAAACGCCCATACACGGTGTCTAGTGAGGTTATAGACGGGGACTTCGAAGAGCTAGGCAGTGAGGAGGTCGTCGTATGTGACGTAGCAAATAACGTAGTTCTGATTGTTCTTGAGATAAGGACGGTGCTCGTTCAGTCCAAGAGCACTCCGACGAGCGCATACACAAATGATCCCACAGTGCTATCCATTCTTGTGGCCGAGAGTGCAACCCACGAGCTTGCAGACGCCAATTCCACCATGAGTTATCCTAGGCCGTTGGCCGTTCCACGACTCCGTTCGAAAGCATGCGACAGAGACGAAACACAATCTACCAAACCCTTACGAATAGCGAGGCAATGAACCCTGACCCGTGAACCAAAGGAGACAAACAGAAAAATCCTACAGACTTCCTACAAAAGCAAAAAAAAAAAAAAGAACGATACCCCGACCTCGCAAACACACCCACCCAAGCTATGTACTCCGACGTTTCATCTCATCATCGTGATAAGGAAATGCTAACTTATAGCCAAGTGCCGCGAGGCGATATCGGCTATCCCGATGGTACTCTACTTCAGGTTGTACCAATCCATCCAAGTGANCTCGCGGCACTTGGCTATAAGTTAGCATTTCCTTATCACGATGATGAGATGAAACGTCGGAGTACATAGCTTGGCTGGGAGGGATAGCGAGCACGGGGAATCTTCATTTTTTTTTTTTTTTTTTATTTTTAATGATGTATTTTGTATTTTAACCCTTACTCGTTTAATAAATTTTTTTAAATTAAAAATCTTATATATTTTTTTTAAATTTAAAAAAAAAAAAAAGGACGATTCCCCGTGCTCGCTATCCCTCCCAGCCAAGCTATGTACTCCGACGTTTCATCTCATCATCGTGATAAGGAAATGCTAACTTATAGCCAAGTGCCGCGAGGCGATATCGGCTATCCCGATGGTACTCTACTTCAGGTTGTACCAATCCATCCAAGTGAGGTAGAGGAAGAGGTTAAAGGTGGTATAGGTAAAGTGGATAATAGCGCGTCCGTTCTGATGACAGCGCCAGTCGAATGTGAACATAATCTGACAGTGATATGCCAGCTCAAGTAGGGTTGATGTTTTTTCATCATTCGTTAAGGTTTCGTAAAAGTTGTCCGTCAGAAGACATGTCCGTCAGAAGACGTGACAACATTGGATGCGACAGGAAGATGAGGATGCTAATCATCAAAGTCGAGTCGAGCACAATTAGAAAAGGGTGCTATGACTCCGCCCAAGGCCTGGCTTCTGGGACTGCTTTGAATGGCCAACTTGAGGCTGTGAGGAGCTGTGGTTGGATCCAATCCTCTCAAATCCAGCAAGCATATCGATGCCCCCGAAGTCGTTATCCTCCAGAAACTCGCCGGGAAAATCGCCGGCGGTCAGCTCATCGAATGAGATCCATGGTTCCATGTTTTCCACGTCCGTGTTGGCTTGAGACGGCATCTTGCAGGGTGACTGCATGAAGAGCTTCAGTGGAGACGACGGCAGCCCATGGAACACTTTGCTAGGCGTCTCGTGCGACAGCGACGGGGTCAGATCGGGTACCTTCAAGAAGTTCGAAAGCATTGCATTTGATGCCGAGTTGCTGACATCGCTTAAAGCTCCCGTGGAATGACGAGAGCGATCTAGGCGTGGCCTCTTGACCGAGCGCTTGGCGGGCGAGCCATTGGCAAAATTCGTCGGATTCATCGGGCTCATTCCAAGGTAAGAAGCAAATGGATTGCTATCCGGAAATATGTCAAAGTCACTGGGACCTCCCAAGAGGTCGTCTGCCCTGCGGTCAATGCCGTAGAAGACCTCCTCAACCTTGAGGCCTGGAGTGAGTTGCAACGCAGCGTCATCTTTGGGAAGCAGATGCGCGACGCGGCGATACGGCGACTCGATCATGGAGCGGACATTCTCCCGGTGAATACGGAGATTCGTATTCGGAGAGACCGACGGAGGTGCCTTTGGAGGCGCCTTGAGCTTCATCGCCGGGGTGAGTGGAGGAAGCATCTGTCCAGCACGGGGCGAGTTTCGCATGGGAGACGACGAGTTGACAGCGAGCCCGTTCCGAGGCCGACTCTTACTCGGGCTGTCGTAGGAGGATGATCGTAGACGCGCAATTTCCTCTTCAGCTCGGCCACGCTTGATACGAGGACGGTCGGCCTCGGATGTCAGAAGTCTGCTATGAGGATTCGGGCGCATAGCTGACGACTCCAGCGACGAAATATAGCCGCTGTCATTCATCGACGCAAACCGGCGCTTATGAGACCGAGATTTGATACCAGATGAGCCATGGTGGTGACGAATAGGGGGAGGCGGGGTTTGGCTGTGATCAACATTGATATGTCTGGGAACAGGCGGCGAGGAATGCATGGCAACCGGCAGAGGAGAGTACAGGTCGACATCGTTGGCTGTCCCATCCTCAACATGCGTCTCCTCAGAGATCTCCTCGATTGTTGCACTATCCGACGGTGCCGGTATTGTAGCATCGGACGATAGCTCGGGCTGCGCTCCATCTGCTACCACTTGAGAATGCTGGGAAGGCAGAGGCGGTAAATTTTCGCAGACCGGAAGCTGAGGAGGCTGTATAGGTTCCGGGAACATAGACATCCGCGAGTGCTGTTCCTGCTGTTGATACTGCGGGTGCTGGTGCACATGTTGAGGCGCCAAAGGCGGTGGAGCAAGCTGAGCATACTGAGGAAGCTGAGGTTGTTGGGGTAGCTGTTGTGGCTCCAGGCGGGTTGACATGACCGGGAGGTTCTCTGCTGTTGTTGGCGGCTTACGGCTAGGCTTCTCCTTCATGAACTGCAATTCCTGACCTGGCTCAATCATCCAGTAGTTCCCTTTGCCCGGATCATCCTTCGGTCGCTCCTGCTTGATGAAGTGTTTGTTCAAGCTGAGGTTGTGTCGAATGCTATTTTGCCAGCCGGCATCATTGGCGCTGTAAAAGGAGAATGTATCCGAAATCCACTTGTAAATCTGTGCAAGGGTCAGCCGCCGTTGCGGGGATCTGAGTATAGCCATGCCAATAAGTTGTGCATAGCTATGTCCAGGCTTTGATCCGTCGTCGATGATCGTCGGGAAGGAGTCGGGTGGTGGAAGTGGAAACTCCTCGAGCTTTGGCTTCTTTGCTGGGCGCAGCTCTTTGATCGGGGCAGCTTCCAAGAGCACGCGCTTTCCCTGACCCTTCGAGCCGAACGTTTCGATGGCAAAGTTGAGGGGAGGTGGAGCAGGACATATGGTCGGATGGCTATTTTCCTTGCCAACGAACTGCATGTTGATCATATCCTGGCCTGGTTTCTGGGCGACAGTTTTGAATCTCGACATTGGCGGTTGCTTTTTCGTCAATGAATCTGTCGACTGTGGCTGACTTGTTGGAGGCATCATCTGGACCATGTGGAACCTGCTTCCTCCTTTGGCAGGTTTGAGAGGCGTTCTGGGCTGGAGCCCTCCTATCTTCGCGGTCGATTTGATCGGTGCTTGCTTGACTGAAGACGCGCTCGGAGGGTTTAGCACAACGTTCCTGTCTGCAGCCTGGAGGGGCTGTCTCGGTTTCGGCGTTTGCTGCATGACTGCGGTATTCTGGGGATTGTGTTGTTGGTAGGACTCGTCCTGGAATATGTGAAGCGGTTCGGAGCCGCCGACGCGCGGATGTTTGACCATTACGGCCCTCGCGATGTCAGATTGATATTTGGGTTGAGCAGTCAATCCTCAGTCGGCTTGTATAGCAAGATGTTAGCAACTCGGATTGTCGCTTCCACAATGCTTTGACTGCGGATAAATTTGCAAACTGAGTATACCTGGGCTTCCACTGACCTTGACAAAGATTGTCGTGTACTCGAGTAAGTGACCCGTGGGGCTGATGAGAGAATTGCGTGGAGACCGAGAGGATATATTTCAGCTGAACTAATCGAAGCCAGTGTAAGGCAAGCCAGCTGAGCAGTTATCGTGGTAGCAAATATGAAGGTTGTACTCTGGTATCCAAGAGACTGATACTCATGAGAATAGCTCGAGTCGAAAGGGATATGTTGTATGATGCAAAAGAGAAAGAGGGGGAGAAGAGTTGTGAAGCCTCTGTCTCCCTTGCTCGGCAGCAGCGATAGTGAAGAAGGATGGGTAGGTTGGGGGGTTAGACGGAGATGACGGAGCGAATTGGTTGGTAGAAGAGCGCAACCGAGACGGCAGAGGGCAGTTTGTGCACCTGAGAAGCGGCTCACAGGCCACCAGCGCAGCGATTCCAAGGCCGCACTTCCCACGCAGAAGCCCACTTCTGACGCCTGGAGTGGAGCAGCTTGAAAGAGACAGGGTGGGCGAGGAAGCAGAACGGTTGGACACGCGGTGACACGTCGCAAGGATGTCCAGGGTATGAATGGCGTCGGGCGAGCTGACCAGGGTGGAGTTCTCCACGCCTAGTGCTAGTGGACAAATGCCTTCGGGCTCGGCGATGTCGTCAAGATCTCGTCCAACTGCACGTTTTTCTTGCACTTTCTTCACACCAAGATGTGAAGGTTCGCAGCCGGTTGAGGTGCTTGCCGTTGGCCGTCTTTGCAGGTCCGAGATGCTCAGAGCACCTGGGGCAGTGCAATATACGCTGCAGAAAGCTCTCTAGGATTGATAGTAGTTGCAGCAAGAGGGCCGGGGAGACAGGTCTGTCTGTGGGATAATTGTACGCAGCCGGCCTGCCAGAACTGTTCGAGATTGAGTGAAAGTCCAGACCTCTCGCTGGGCTTGAGCGTCGTTCGCTAGACCACCTACGTTTGGCACTGGCGGCTCGAGAGCGATGCGGTAGTCAAGAGTGAGGGGGATCGTCCGACGTTGGAAAGAGTCGCGTCGGTCTCGCGTCGCGCTTTGATAAGGCGACGAGGGGTGTGCATCCTATCCGTCTACGATAAGAACAAGATAAGAACCGTACGGCCCCTGATGCGAGTCGAAGGGGTGTAGTCAGTGAGAGCTCCGCTCCAGGAGTGGAGTCTCTTTAACAAGGTCTCATTGTTTTGGCTTGAAGACGCGTAGTCCAATCAGACGGGCGAACTTGACTTCAATCCAACCACAGCGGCTCCTTCAATTATGCCTTGACGCGTCCGAAGCTCTTCACCACCACTCGTTTGCCCAACACTTCAATGATACGAGGAAGAGGGACAGGAATGAGACTGCGGATGAATGATGGCGGAGCACTTGTCAGCTGAACTGGCTGGAATGGTTGCGGCATCCTGTTTGCTCATCCGAGTCTGCTTCGGACAAGGCGTGCCGTGCCAACAGACGATTCCATGCTCCGGAGTCCCGAAACGCAACTTTTTACTACGTACTATGGTACTGTGATATCTGAAATTAAAGATGGAGAGATCTACGATTGCATATTCGCACCGGTGTGTGAGGTGGCCTTTGGGTCTGCTCAAGAACCGGATCTACATGTGCTCGGTGACATCATGGGCGTCGGGAGTGAAAACCAAGGCACTTGAGAAGCCAACCTTCCATGCCTTCCAGGGTTTTTTGAACCGTTGAGCGGCACTCGATCTTTTCACGCGTTCGGCAGTGTCTCATTCGATCGACGATCCATCATCGGGCCTTTCTAACATATCCCCCTGTCCAGCGTAAAAGACCTCTCTCATGACACGGATCACGACAAGCTTACTTTACTGAGTCCTCTGTATGTATCATGATTATCAACGATTCATTACCGTATCACAGTATGAGGGACCACGACTGAATTCGATCCTCTCTGAAAACCCTTCTCGTGCAAATTCTGTCCGTTGGCCGATTCTCGCGGGCAGGCCATCCATCCCTTGCTTCGAACATGGAGGATCACCTCCGCCTCCTTCCCCCACTTCGCTCTTGAGTCTCGATCCGGCAGTCCGGAACCCAGCAGCTCGAGTGATTAGAGGGTCCCGCGTCGCGTATCCCTGTTCTTATCCCAAATCTTCGAAATCCCATTAAGATCCCGGCATTTGACCCTCTCTCCTCTTCCCACATGTGGTAGTCTAGACCAACGCTGTTTTGCTGAGGTTACATGTGAGTGCGATAGACCGAGACACGCATTCCCAAAGGGCACTTATTCATGCTCTTCCTGATCTTATGATGCGGCCATTACATGAGAAACGATCAAAGGACAAGGACAGACATAGAGAGGATCATATGATTCAAACCGTCCACAGCTTGCAAGTTAACTACATAACCTGCGTGCCGCACTCCCGCCGCAAGTATGGCCTGTCTCAAGTCCTTGTTGTAAGCTAGTCTGCATGTCCTACATACGAGGGTCTATACTCAGCAGCCGAACGTACCGCAAGGTATGTTTCAAAAGCTGCAGTGCATACAGTAAGACTTAGCATATGCGGGAAGTGAATAGTGTCAGGTAGGGAAGGCAATCATGCAACACTTCGTTCTCCTGCCAGTGCCATGTGGCTCGAATAGAGGAGCCCCCCCTCCCCCGGGAGGAACTACTGCAAAGTACTGCAATACTGCGGTAGAATATCCTGCACGCTACGGCACACGATGTCTCCCCCCGCTGCTCCCTTCGCTCGCTCCACCATAAGGCTTACGACCATGCACCCTTTCTGTAGTTTGCGGACTAGTCGCCTTGGCCGAAATCACATTTTATCTTTACACATGCTAGACTTAGTCTCTCGTGAGCACATAATCATGACACGATTGAGGCAGTGCTCATCCCTTCGACAGACCCCATCTTGACCACAAGGTCCACACTCTAAAGGCTTGAGTAATACTGTATCCCTAGTTGTCAGTATCAGTGGATGTGCTCGGTGCTTGGCTTCACAGGCAGGACAGACAATGGGACTTCTTCGCAGAGCTCGAGCAAAAGCATACGGTTGTGTAAGGTAGACAGGGTATCTAGTAGTTTAATTATTGAGGCTACATCTCGGCCAGATCCTCGGATAGTCTCCAGTGCTGTGATATTTCAAGTCACCTCTCACTGGCGTTTGTTTACTGCTGGACGATACACGATTGGGCATGTAGGTTGAAAAGTATCGTATGTATCTCCAAACTACCTATAAGAATAAGATGGTGTGCTTGTTAAAGGGTCCCAGTCGCAGCTCGCACGCATACAGCCTGATGTCTTTCGCCCGACGAACACGCTGTCTTGCATATTGTATGCGTGCAGCAACACCATTGGTACCGCATCCCTCCTACTCTCCCTTGTTGGACAAACCCTCCTCCCGCCACAATATAAAAACATACCCAACCCAGCAACCCGTCTTCCCCACCCCACACGCACGGCATGAAGCAGTATATTAATCAAGGACACGCCCCGCAACGGCAGCCTGACTCTTGTCCTTAGTCTGCGTCTTCCTAAGGGCCTTGCCCATCTGGATCTCGCCCAGTAGCGCGGCAGGCCGACCCGCACCGGTCGGTGGAGCTGGTGCCGCCCCTGGCGGTGGCGGCGGAGGGGCCATGCCCGGCATTCCGGGCGCGGGTGGTGGCGGAGGCGGAGGGGGCGCGCCGGTAGATGGCATCGGAGGCGGAGGAGGCGCGCCGGAAGACGGCATCGGAGGCGGGGGTGGTGGAGGAGCGCTCGGAGCGCCTCCGGTCGGGGGCATGGGTGGCGCTGGCGGCGGAGGAGACGGCGCCGCGGGAGACGCGATGGTCGGGGAGCTGACGAGTGGCGACGAGGTGCTCTTGTCGCCGGCGGCGGACAGGGGCCGGGGAGGCGCCATGGTGCCGAAGAGGATGGACGCGAGCTGGGCTGCACTGTTGCCGCCCGGTCTCTCGTCATCCGAGTCGTCGTCTGAGGAGTCGTCGTCCTTGTCCGTGCCCCAGTCGTCCTCTTCCTGCCGCTTCCTAGACACCGGCCCGGATGGGGCTGACGAGGCTCCTAATGCTGACCCGACCGCGCTGGCTGCCGATCCAGCGGCGTTTGAGACTGCCTGTGTCATGCGGAAGAAGGGGTTCGTGGACTCGGCAGGCGGCGCTGGCGGTGATGTAACAGTAGACGCTGCTGGAGTAGATGCGCTTGCAGAAGACGTCGCCTCGGAAGTCTGAGACATCATCCGGAAGTAGGGATTGCGGCTTTCTGTCGTCTCCCCACCGGTGCTGGTGATCTGCGGCGTGGCAGCAGCGGCTGCAGGAGCAGGCGGAGGAGGGGTGGCCTTGCGCTCTAGCTCCTGACTACCGGCTTGGCTTCCCCCGTGAGTAGGTGTCGAAGCCTGAGGGGTGATCTGCTCAGGACCTTCGTCGTCAGATGAGGTGTCACTATCTTGATCCATGGCCTCCAGCTGCCGACGGAGCTCCTCTTCGCGCTTTTTGGCGGCTTCGATCTCAGCCCGCCTTGCTGCCAATTTGGCTTCCTCTTCCTTCTGTTTGGCAAGCGCCGCCTTCTTCCTCTGCTTCTCCTCTGCCTTCTTCAGCTTGCCGGCCTTAACCTGTTCTTCCAGGGCTCTAAGACGAGCAGCGGCCTCCTCACGCTCCCTGGCGAGATCGTCTTCCTGATTGCTAGCTTGTCGCCTGCGGCACAAATAGTCAGCGATAAATCCGGTAGCATATGATAGCTGAATGGAAAAACATACTCTAGTTCTTGCGTAGCCTGCTCTTGCTCCCGATGTTCATGGTGAAGACGCTCTTCCTCGGCCTTACGCGCTGTTTCGGCCGCTTGTTGCTCTTCCTCGGCCTTTCTGTCATCCTTGGCACCCTTCCTCGAGGGCGGAGGTGGAGGCCGCTTAGAATCAGCCTTCGGCGACTGGACGGCCGGAGCAGGGGCGCCAGTCTCTTCAGCCAATCTGGCCTGCCTCTCGGCCTCTCGACGAGCATCTTCCTCCTCGGCCTGCCGCAGCTTCGCCGCTCTCTCTGCCCGTTCCCGCTCCATTCTCTGCGCAGCCGTCTCTCCAGGCTTGGTAGGAGCCTTGATACCAAGAGCCGCAAGACGTTCCGCCATACGCTGTTCTGCCTGCTGCTTGATGAAAGCAGCCCGCTCCTCGGGAGTCTTGTAAGAAGAGTATGAGCCACCTCCGGATGCCGCCGTGGAAGGCGGCGTTGCAGTCCGAGCCGTCGACGCCGGACTATCAAAGCGAGCGACAGGTGACTCCTCGGCCTTGACCGGCTGCTGAGCAGCCTTACGTCCGCCATGACGATCTTGAGCTCTGATCCGGGCGGCGCGGCTCTCACGCTGCAGATCGAAAATAAATTCCTTGACCTCGTCTTCGACGCCAAGGCCATCTTCCCATCTTCGTTTCTCATGCTCGCTGGTGGAGTCCTGGCCGCCTTCCTTCAGGTTGTCCTCGATGCTCTTGGCGAAGTCACGGACGCTATCCTCCACGTCACGGACCATGCGCTCGTTGTTCTCCTTCTCGGTCCGGACCTTGATGCTCTCTTCTTCGAGACGCTTCGGTGCATCAAGATCATCACCCCCAATGTCGACCTTCTTGCCTGTCAGAGCAGCCGTCCGCTGCTGCATCATGGCCTTTGCCCTGGCCTTGAGCCTGTCAGACTCAGTGATAGCGCCGCCAGGGCCGGTCCCGATGATCGTGGCGGCACTGCCTGGATGCGCTTTTGCGTCCCTCAAGCGGAACAATTCTAGCCTAGCATCTGCGATGGCCTTCTCAGTCTTTCTGACCTCGGAGGCGAGAGCCGGAATTCTGTCCGTGAAATTTTGTAACTGGCGCTTGAGGGCCCGCCTCTCTGCCTCAGAATCACCGCCAATCAGACCAGCATCAGGGTGATTGTCAATGTCCTCTTGGATCCTCCTGATGCGTCGGTAAAGCTCCTCGGCCTCCCTGCGGTCCCTCCTATCGAGTATGTCGTCTTCCTCCGCATGCGCCTCATCTTTGAAGTCCATAGCATCCAGTATCACCTGCTTCTCTCGGATCTTCTTCTTCAATTGATCAACGGTCAAGTCATCGTTAGAGGAAGTGACAGAGGACGGAGAATCAGGACGCGGAGATCCAGTGCCTATCCTACGGCGTGCAACAGAGCGATACCCAACCTCGTCATCATTGTTCTTGAACACCGTAGCATCTTTTCGGTTCGGCGCCCCAGCACCCCTGAACGAGTGGCTCTTCATATAGCTCACACCGGTTTTCTGGGGGAGCAGAACAGCGCCCGAGTTTTTACGAAAGTCCGACTCTTGGTGCAGTAGATTCTTCAAATGGCCGATGGACTCGTTTATGCCCCGCGTGGATGGCGGAACGAGCTCGGCAGGGAGTTGGTTGGGTAAAGGGTAACCGTTGAGCTTGCGGTAAATCAAATGCATAGCTACAGCGAACTCGTCCAGGTTCAAACGGCCTTTGTTGCCGTTATCCGCCAGAGTCCAAATCCGCTCCAGGTCAGGCTTATCGAGGCCGCTCTGTCCAAAGATTTCAATCGCCACGTCGCCACCGATATAACCCTTGTTCAGGCCGTCCCACGCCTTGAAGAGGGAGTCATATCGGTGCTTTTCGTCCTTGGTAATGGCCCAGGGAATGACGGCATTGCCCTGTAAGCCCGCGGTCGTATAAGCCCCCTGCTCGCGGCCTTGTTGTGGCATCATCCGAGCTTGCAGAGCATCAATGTTTGGTAGCCCCGATGCTGGAGTGTTGACCAGACCCCACTGGCCAGGACGACCGGTCGGCTGAGCATTCAGGGGCGCCATCATGTTCGCACCGGCATTCGGACCAAAACCAGTAGGCATCGGAGGCATGGGTGGTCGCGGTCCCGTGTAACCCGTGGCCTGCGGACTCGCGCCTGGGAAGCCAGTGGCTTGCGCTTGCAGCCCCTGCTGACCCATGAACCCGGGCTGCTGGCCGGGGAAGCCCGTCATTTGCTGCTGGAGGATTACCGAGTTCGAGGGCTGGGGCTGTGGCTGCTGTATGACAGGCGGTGTCGCGGTGTTCTGTCTAAAGTCTGGTGCATTACCTGCTGGAGCAGAGCTGCTGCTACCAGCAGCGGCGTCCTCGGCAAGGCTGAAGTTGATGATGTCCACCATACTAGAAACTTCATTCTGAATATTCTGCGGTAAAGTTGTGGGCAAAGTCTTGCCGGTGCGCTTGAGGTTGCAGAGGTACATGGCAAGCGCAAACTCGGGGAAGTGTAGCTGGCCAGAGCGAGTCGTATCCGAAAGCATCCTGTCAAGGCGGCAGTTAGTGTGTGTTCTTCGGACAAGATGGTGAAGTGAAGTCAACGTACCAAATATGCGAAAGAGAGTCGCCGTCCAGCCTGGAACGCAACAGCAGGTCCCGGGCTTTCTCTCCCGTCATGGTAGTCTGGCCGTCTCCAACTGCTGACTTGAATAGAGTCTCAAACTTGGCCTGGTCTTGGGCCGTGATAAACGACAGCCGGATATTAGGGATCTTGTTTGAGGGCTTGTTATCTCTTCTACCCTTTGGCTTCGGCGTACCCCCCGTCTGAAACGATGCAGCCATCTCGCTGAATCCCGTGGGTTGAGGTTTCATCGGCACGGCGGGCGGCGGTGCAAGCCCACCCGATGGCTGTGATGTAGCCTGCGGAGGGACGGATGGAAAGGCTGTCTGTTGAGGTGGAGGCGGCTGAAGTTGCTGCTGCTGCTGCTGTTGCTGGAACTGCTGCTGGAACTGCTGGGGAATGGCAGGCATTGGGGGAGCGCCGGTCTGGAAACCTTGCTGCGCCGGAGCTTGACCGAAGCCGGTGAACTGAGGCTGGAGCTGGCCACCGGGTGCCTGCTGTTGCGGCATACCGGTAGGTTGAGGTTGCATTCCCGAGAACCCGGTATACTGCTGCTGCAGCGGAGCTTGACCGAAGCCAGTAGGCTGAGGAGCAAACGGACTCGGCTGCTGCTGTTGCGGCTGCTGGCCAGCTCCCAGTCCTCCGAACGAGTTGCCATATTGTTGGGCACCGGGGCGCAGGTTGTTATCCCCGCCAAGGAACGAGTTGGAGTTCGAATACATCGTTGTGGTGGTGCGGTGTTATGATAAAGCGAAGGGCCAGGAGAGAGGAGATTACGCTGATGGAGCACCGGAGCTCCTCAATGACGGAATAGGACAAGTCTCGGAAGGCGAAAAGGAGGTGCGCACAAGTGATGGAAGCTGATGACGATGAAAAGACAAAAAAAGAACGAGTTAGTTTGCTGAGGCTGGAGGCTCGCTGAAGACGATAGCTCCAGCTGCCAGGACACCAAAGATGCGATGACGAATGCTGTGTGCGAGGCTTTCCAACCAGCAGTTGTGCGGTTCTACCAGTTAAACTTGGAGGTCGGGCAGATCGGGTTTCTACATTCTACGACAGTTCAGGTACGTAGGTACGGACGCAGACTTCAAAAGTCCTGCGCAACGTACTAAAACCGCCACCCCCGTTACGTGCATACCTACCCCTGTCCTACTCCTCGCACATCATACCTAGTAATTTTGCAGGCACAACGATTACTTCAGAGGCTTCTAA
>SMOB01000301.1:0-182620 GCA_007388105.1 Coniochaeta prunicola
CGGCCTGAGGGTGGTGGCGGCTCTGCGCGATGCCACGCGTTCCCGAGTCAACAACCATCGGGGACGCCATCGCAGGCTGCGTAGGCGCTGCGCGCCTGATGCAACTGCGTAGCGTAGGGTAAACGACGTCGCCGGATTGAATTCCGGCGTCAAAATTGAATTATCTCGCGGTTCCGATTAGCAATGTCCGAAACGGCATAGAAAGTAAGTAGTAAACTACTATTATGACGGGATATAGTTGTAGTATTTGTGACGTGATCGGTTCCTTCACCGACCACATATCTTTATTTCACAGGCATTGAAGAGCGTTCTTGTTAACTCTGGTGCTTAGACCGCCAATACCGTATATTGCGAATGATAGGCCATTTGCTCTGTAACACTGACTATCGCGAATAGCGTTTCGGTACAGTCTTCACAACCCATGGTTAGCTCGGTCTAACCCGAAGCTTCTTGGTTTTGGTCGACATCCCTTTTCGGGGCTCCAGAGCAGAGAAGCGTCAATCAATGCTTGTCTAAGATGTCATCTCGTATATCCGATCCATCCTGCACTTGGACATGAACCAGTCGTCGCCTTTCCGCTTGTACGTCTCGTAATAGTGACCTCCACCCGTACCCGTCACCCCCTGCGTCGAGGTAGCCGTCTTGGCGAGTGCCGAATAATACACAAGGGGAAAGATGGCCTGGACCTCGTTCATTTCGGTGGTGGTGTACTCAAACTCTCCGGGCCCAACAAGATGCATGGTCTGCAAGGTTTCGAATGCGACGGAGAAGAATCCCGTGAACTGGACTGTCGAGCCCCATGAGTATCTGAAACCTTTGTCGACGAGTACCTCGCCATGATCACTGTACTCGTAAGTGCACTCAGGCAGCGCCACCTGATCGAACTTGGCCCACTGGTGGGTATCAGCGAACCGGCAGTATTGGAGTTTCTTGGTGGTGATGATTTGAGCAATCTCTGGGGATACTGCAAGCATTTTAACGGCGGGGATATGTTCAACTGTTCTCCGCTCGGAAAAGATGGAAAAGAAGATCTAAAGAAGAAATGAAGTGTAAGAGGAAACAGGGAAAACTGGGGCGTTCAAAGGGGTTTGTGCTTCATATACCCCTCATCCTAATCCTTGAGCATTACGGTTGCATTGTCATATTGCCAGCGTGGCACTCGAGTCTGGAAAGACACTTCATTGCTCTGTCTGTGATGTGCAGATAAATACTGGGATTTTGATAGGCCAACTGATACTCTCGCCGCATTAGCGCATCGAGTGTACGACTAGTACTGCAACTCAATCCTCCGGGCCTTGGCAGACTTGCTGGTGAAGTATTATTGACAAAGATGTATTAGCAACTGCCTAACCCTCTCTGTATCGTTCGTCCCTTCGATGAACGACAGTGTCCGCGCGTTCCAGCGGTACTGGTTGTAGCAGGCGATTGGGTTCATGACGTCGGTGCAGTCGTCCGTCACGACCAAGTCTGATGTGCACGTAGTCGCCTGTTGGACGTGGGCTGCTGCGACCCAGAGAGCTATGCTGAGGAGGGCGAGAGGAATTCTCATTTTCGGGTGTTCGTACTCTGCGCCGGGCGTATGATTGTGTTAGTCGTGGGAGATAGGAATCACGGACTTAGTGGTTTGACAAGAAACGGCTCGTGGGGAGGCGTTGCAGGAGTCTAAAGACAGAACTTGGTTGTGTGCAAGGTATCTGGGTTTAAGAGACCCAGCCCTGTCCTTCATTAAGCCACAAGCGCAGCTTTAACCAAGCTACGCGGCCTAGGTTCAATCCAGACCGTTGCCTGTCACAAAATCTTACCAGTGAATCTTCCACCACTTGACCATCTTGTCAACCAATCCGCTCCCCGTGACGTCAAACCCTTCCTTGATAGTCTCACTCTTTTCTGCAGTTTTGCTTGTATCAAATACAAGACTTTGCCTTCCCGGACCATCGTTGTCATATTTGTGCGTGAAGAAGTCGAGCAACTTGAAGGTTGGGTTCTTAATCGGATCGGGGTCCGACTCCCGCAGTAGGCGTACCCACTCCCGCTGATTGACTACCTTGAAGTCCAAACCTGCCCTTTGGAGAGCCGGGAGCAGATCGCGTGTCCAGTGGAACAAACGACGATTTTGAACCTGGAAAACGACAGAAGGGTCAAAATTGACAGCCTCCTCGCCACGTTCAGCCTGTAATCCGCTGTCGCTCCGTTTGGTTAAAAGGTCGGCTAGTTCAATGCAGGCTCTTGCCATTAGGTCGACAGGCATCCAGGATGGAGTCTGTGATCGAGCAATGTTAGCCTCTTTCTACCATAACTGTCGAAACCAAGAGTAACTTACCTCATCCAGGGCCGGCAAGGCCCCAAGAGTGTTTACACTCTGTATCATAAGAGGGATTGCTTCGGTTGTGTTCCACATGCCGTGCTCCGTGTCTCCGATGATCTGGCCAAGTCGAAGCACCTGCGCCCTTATTCCTGTCTTCTCTACGGCAGCTTTGATAATGTGCTCCGTGACAACCTTTGATCGTGCATAGCCCATATTCTGCGCGTACGCTAGGTTTTCGATGTACGTCTCGCGAATCGTTGCAGGGAGTGGAGTCCCGGCCGCCGCCGAGATGGACGAGCAGAAGAAGAGCCGAGCGGGCTGCACCGTCCGCGTATCAAGGCAGAAATTAAGCAAGTTGTACATGCCTCGGATGTGGTGGGTTTCGAAGCTCCGTACACCAATGTTGAAGTTGACGGCCCACGCGGAATGGAGCACGGTGGTCAAGCTGTTCTTCAGTTCGTCAACGGCTTCCTCACTCAGACCAAGAGTCGGAAGGCTGAGATCTGCTGGAATGCAAGTAATCTTCCCTAGTTCCTTTGCACTTAGGCCAGAAATTGCTTTTGAGGAAAGGGTGGACAAGACGCGCATTTGGGCCGCTAGCGGAGAGGAAGCCCTGACGAGACACCAAACTCTCTTGACATGGGGCTTCTTCACCAACTGGCCCAGAATATGGGAGCCCAACGATCCAGTCGCCCCGGTGAGAATCTATCGCAATTGTCAGGTGTTTTTATCCAAGAGCGTTGCAATGAGCGGTATGCACTTACCACTGTCTCCTCTTCCGGCTGGGTATTCCCAAGCCGTCTTGGACCGAATTCTGAATATTTGGCAATAAGCTGCCTCATAACCTCGACCTCGTCATCCTTGTTGACTGTCCCACCACTGCGTACCGACGATATATGCTGTGCTAGCAGTTCGACACTCGGGTATTCAAAGACGACGTTCTGGCCTAGACTCTGGCCGCCCAGGTCAACTTCACGCATAATGTACGCACGAATTGTGATTGCCTGGAGGCTGTCGATGCCGGCATCAAAGAAGTCTGTGGAATGCTCCAGCGCTGTGATTCCAGTCTTTGCCCGGAATAGACTGAGTAGGTAATGTACCAGTTCCTCTCCGTTGATTTTGAGCAGGCCCTCGTTATGATTGTCCCCTATCGCTGGAGCTTCGAAGCGAGAATAAATACTGTCAATGAGCTCCGCGAACTGCTTGTAGAAAACTGCACGGATAACAGTGCCTTTGTCTGTTCTAGGATATTCAGAGCCGTATTCGAGGACCTCAATCATCTCCGGGGAGATACGGCCGAAAGCCTCGGATTTGGCGTTGGCTTCCTCAATGGTAGGCATCACCCTGTCTAGAATTTCATTCTTGGACATGCCTTTGGCGTGTTCACTGGCGATAATGATAAGACCCGGAACATCTCGACCTACTCCAAAGACTATGGCCTCCTGTACCAACTCGTTTTGGCGGATATGGTGCTCATAAGGAATAGGAAGTACCTTCTCTCCGTTGACAAGGGTGACACGGTCGTCCAGGCGGCCAAGGTACTTCCAAGCGTCAGGGATTGTTGGATGCGGCGAGAACGTGTCTCGAGTATGATAAGAGTTTGGTGGGTCATCCGAGTTGGAGAGAACCTTGGAGGGTAAGCCATCTAGCACAACGAGCTCGAAGACATTCGACCCAATCGGGATCATCTTCAAGTACTGCTTTGTTGATGCGAGTGGTCTCATATAGTTCCAGGCTTTATCGCTTGGCTCTCGGAAGGACGTCATTAGCTGTCCCAATTCTGTTCTGTCGAAAAGCGTCAGTGAATCGTCTCATTCACCATATTATCTTTGACAACTTACGCTCCGTAATGACCGACCAGATAGACACCTGCGGCGACCAGCTTGTCCCCAAGGTCATCTGGGCAGCTGCTGCCACCAAATAAGACCAGCTTGCAGCGTCTCAGCACCTCAATTCCTTTTTCCGTCTCTGCCATGAGCTTGAGAGCATACGGCACACAATGTAGACTTTCCGGCTGCACCGCCTCCATGGCAGCTATGAGGGTGCTCCCAGACAGGGGCAGATTCGCATTGTACAGCGCAATTTTTCGCCCAGCCACGAGAGCGCGGAAGAGAGTGGATATACCATGGTTATGGAATAGCGGTAGTGTGAGGAATGCCCTGTAAGGAATACCGCTTGAATAGTTCGATAGACATGCCGCGTGCGTTTGGAAGATGGGCTTGGGCAGACCCGTTGAACCAGAGGAGTGGATGATGAAAGAGACACGCTTGCTTGCGTTTGGCCCCTTCAACACCGGAAACCTTGATTGTCCGGGCTGGGGATTCTGATATTCGGACTGCTGAATGATGTTGAACCCTGAAAGAGGATATTCGTCATGGATTTGGTCGGCCGTCTTGACATACTGGCTGCCAACAACGAGCTTCCGGCAATTGGTTTTCTTCAGTAGATTGATGTAAGCTTCGGTTGACAGCCTGTTGGACAAGAACAGAATTGCGAATCCGATTCGTGACAGCGCAAAGATAGAAACAACATAGTCTAGATTGGAAGGTCCTAAAATTGCGACAACCTCTGCATCGTGGCCATTCGGGTGCTGAGTAAAGGTTAGTAAAGGGAGTAGATGGAGGATACTCGGCATGTCATAACACACCTCTGGAAGCAGACCGCTAGCCACATACTTGCGAGAAGCCTCATCTACAAACTCGTCTAGCTCGGAAACGCTGTAATCGACATAGTCACTCTTGCCTCTAGCTGTAGCGGGGTAAGATAGGAAGATTGAGTTTGGGTTATTCCGGACTTTACTAAGGAGTAGGTCGTTGATGGTTTCGATATGTTCCTCGACAAACTGCTGCTGTATCTCTCGGTCTGTGACCTTCGGTTCAATGGAGGCTTTACTGTTCCCAATGGCCGACGGGAAAACGGTAGGTGTTATGACCTCCATCGTGTTCGAAATGTCTAGAGAAGCCAGAGGCTAGATGATTGTGAGTAACAACTCTTTTAGGAGAGTGGGGAGCTTATATCCCAATTATGGAGGACTTCGTGAGGTAGAAGGATAACAGCAGGATATAGCAATGTTGAGTGATCCAGTGACTTCTAACGGAAGTGGCGATGATGAAGAACGTGGACTACCGCATGACCCAGCAAACATTCGCCCACAGCTGCGGCCTCGGATACCCGTCCCGAATGTCCCATGTTTGGCGTCGCGAAACGGGTCGCAGGTGGAGCACGGCAAACCCATAATTTTGCCATTTCTTTGGTTCATGTTTTCCGACCGCGGGACGACCACCGGAAAAGCGATGAGGAAGTGGCTGGATCCCGACCGGAAAAGGCACATGTAATTACCTAATACACGGGGCCCCTTACCGCACAACAAGTCGCAAGCGTGATGGCGTAGCACTTCATGCTGATCGTCTTGGAACATATCTGATGAGAAAACATCTGATGTCAGAAGAGTAGAATAATGTGCATCACTTAGAAATATCCGAGCCGATCCACAAAGGCAAGGTAGGTGGTGTCTGCACCAATACAAAGCTTTGTTACCACCCAATGTGCTACCAGTCCTTGCTTGGAACCCTCTACGCATAGCCGCCATTTAGACCCAAGAACCCTAGTGAAGGCATTCTATTCTTTAGTTGTTATATTGAACTTCCATGATTCGGTACGAAAAAGTTCCATCACGCAGCCCCTCGTAATTCCATCTGCTTGGCTCGGAATTCTTCTACCGCCTTCTTTAGAACGGCAGGATCTGCGTCGCCAAAAACGTCTATACCATATCTTGCTGGTAGATTGTAGCGAGATTTTCTGTCTAAACGATTGATTTTGTCGAAAACCTCTGCTGGTAGCTCAAACACTGAGAGTGAGAGTTAGGACGGTTCTGCGGTTTCGAGTCGTGCGTGTAATATCCAAGGGCGACTACCATCAACATACCTTGGAAGTTCTGTTCAATTCGTGACGGGGTCACAGATTTAGTCAAGACGACAATACCACGTTGGACAACCCAACTCAGGATAACCTGCGCTGGTGACCGTCCCAGCCCTCTGGCAAGAGCCACAATTGTTGGATCATCCACGGCTCTGTTAAGACATTAGTTAGAACTTGCACAAATATTGAGATGAAATGTACATCATGTCTTACTTAGGTAGTCCGTAGATGTTGTTACCAAGGGGGCTGTAAGCCTCAAGCAGGATGTTCTGGACCAAAAGTCTGTTAGATAAGCTTTTCGAAAGCACGGGCTGGCGGTTGTC
This sequence comes from Coniochaeta prunicola, assembly GCA_007388105.1. Classification (NCBI taxonomy): domain Eukaryota; kingdom Fungi; phylum Ascomycota; class Sordariomycetes; order Coniochaetales; family Coniochaetaceae; genus Coniochaeta; species Coniochaeta prunicola. The sequence continues at coordinate 6,547 of SMOB01000301.1, forward strand.
ACCTTTTTGCTGCAATAATCAAAGAGTTCCTTTTGCTGAAAGTAAGGATGGAGTTCCACTTGATTCACCACCGGCTTGATCTCTGCGGCATCCCATACGAGCTCCAAGTTTTTGATTGAGAAGTTCGATACTCCTATGCTCCTGATCTTGCCCTTCTTCGCCAGGGCTTCCAGAGCCTTCCATGTCTCGGTGAGGGGAACATCTATGATGTCCAGGAGGTAGGTCTTCTCGTTGATCGGAAACCGCTCCGTCTCATCCACCCTTCTGAATGCCACAGGCCAGTGAATCTGTATATTCTCAACACAAGTTCCAGAGATAGAAGATTGAGAAATATAGAAAGTAACAAGAAGACCCACCAGATATAAATCCACATAGTCGGTCTGCAGATCCTTTAACGAGAGATCCAGCTGCTTTTCCACATCTTCGGCCTTGTGGTGAGTATTCCAGAGCTTGCTAGTAAGCTTCAGGCATGTATTAGCAATCTGTGTCATCCTATAATTCTATAGTACTCACAAAAATATCTTTACGATCCACTCTGGACGCCTTGATACCGTCACCAACTTCCTTCTCATTGTCATAGCCGGCGGCTGCATCGATGTGCCGGTAGCCGGCCTTGAGGGCAATCTCCACGGCATTCTTTACCTCATTGGGCTTCGATTGCTATGTGTTTCGGTTATCAGCCACACTCAGTCCTGAAGTTTGTGTTCGTCAGGGGTGTTAGTGAGAGCTTTTGATTACCCATGTACCAAGTCCCACAGCAGGGATGGACAAGCCATTGTTCAACGTGAAGGTCGTGGCAAGAGGCATCGTGAAGGCGGTGCTCAATAGACAAAATGTTAAAGCGCTTATAGAAGACTGACGGTCAATCTTCTGTGTTAAGAAAGCTCGTAGCACCCCAGATAAGCCCATCAAAAAAGAGGACGGGACGGCAGAGGCTGTCTCCGCAGCCGGCAGACTGCGCCGTGGATAAAATCATGCTTTTCCGTTCCGTCGGCTCACACCGAGTGGAGACCGCATCCCACCCTCCTCCGAACATCCGCGCCGGGACCCAGATTTCCTATATTCGCTTTATCAGCCGGTTCTTCATATCGACGGTAGGTGAACCACGAAGTAACGCAAAGGAGCAGTATCAAGTTGTTAGGCAAAGTTGCTGTAGGCAGTGGATGTCCTGGGCATCTATCACAGCGATACAAAGTTTACGTGAAAGCTTCTCGGTTTCTCTTTCGCACACAAATCTCTCTTCCATCGGGAAAAAAAAATGGCCAGTAGTGTCTCCAGCCCCCCGGCGGGTGTCTTCGTCCCAGCACCCACATTTTTCAAGCGACCTTCTTCAAGCCATGCCCTGCAGCCCGACGTGGACATTGAGACACAAGTGCGACATACTGTCTTTCTGGCCAAAAATGGCATCCGAGGACTTGTCATCCTAGGTTCCACTGGTGAGGCTATTCACTTGAACCGCCAAGAACGGTTCGACCTAGTGTCGGGCGTCCGCAAAGGCTTGGAAGAAGCAGGATACAAATCCTATCCCATAATCGCTGGTGTCTTGACTAACGGCATTGACGACGCCCTGGAACGGCTGCGGGATGTTGCTAAGGCTGGCGCGCAGTGGGGTCTGGTCTTGGTGCCTGGATACTTTGGTGCTGCTGCGAATCAGGAGAACATAAAGGAGTGGTTTACTATTGTGGCCGATAACAGCCCGATCCCAATTCTTGTGTGAGTACGGTCTTCGCCCGTTGGAATGGAGAGCAGCCTGGAGACTTATGAGAGAACAGATACAATTACCCAGGAGTCACCAACGGAGTTGTCGTTACCCCTGACACGTACCGAGCTCTGGCTCGACATCCAAACATAGTTGGATGCAAAATGTAGACACGACTCCCTCATCATATGATAAGCTGCATTTAGCTGACTCCAGCGAAAAGGTCTCACGGCAATGTGTCACATCACGTCCAAGTTGCCTTGGACCCAGAAATAGACCATACCAAATTCCGTGTTTACAGTGGATTTGGACAGCAGCTGGGCCCAATTGTTCTATTTGGGGCTGCTGGCGTAATCGATGGCCTGGCGGCTATTTATCCGAAGACCATTGTTCGATTGATGGACTTGGCTGAGAAGAGACCATTCGACCAAGCAGCTCTGGAAGAGGTGAGGAGGCTGCAGTACGTGGTCAGCAAAGCGGAGGAATACATCGGAGAGGGCGGAATCATCGGTATCCGGGAGGGTATTTTCCGTGTTACAGGATTAGGAAACCTGGAAGGTGGCCGGCTCCCCCTGAAAGGGCGTTTGGCAGATGGCAAATGGGAAATGCTTAGGCAAGCATTCCTGACCGATATCGAGAGAACCGAGGGGAGCCTTTGACTTCCAGCTTGTACACTTAAGTCAGGTGTAGTGCCCCAATCCTAGCACATGGGGTGGATCATGGAGCTTTTCCGATATCTTGTGACAGAAAAATGGAGTCGATGCGCGATCATTACTGTGTCTACGAGCTCGTTGCAAACCAAGGACTCAACTGAATAATGTGCATGATACTAAACCTTAGCGTAAACTTGTCCCTCTCTCCGCATGCTCCATATTTACCCCGGAAAAGCGCAGAACGGAAACTATGCGGGGAAGAAAGTCAAGGTAATTAGTAAAGCACGCACCATGCAATAAAGTAGACACACTGTGATTGGAACCCTGCATGCTTTCATGGAACGATGTATTATTTCAAGCCTTCCTGATGATGATATTAGTCCCCGGTTCCTCCCCAATCCTCGGCTCGAAATCATTACGAGTCTTCATTCACCTTAATCGCATCGCCACGTTTCAACATGTCATTGAACGAGACTTCTATCGAGGAGCAGCAAATCGCTCTGACACCTGTCCACCAACAGGAAATATCTTCCCCTAAGCCACAAGTCGAAACGCGCGAGGACATACAAAATGTCCCCCGTAAATTCGTGATTGGCAGCAAGGGAGGAGATGTCGCCCTGAGGCTGATCAGCGATGTCGATGAGCTACTGGAACCCTTTACGGCTGAGGAAGAGCGCAAAGTGATGCGCAAGGTTGACTGGCTAATCTTGCCTTACCTGGCGTTGTGTTACGTCTTCTTCTTTGTATGATATGCCCTGCCTGATATTCTGAAGATGAAGTCGGTGTTACCTGACACAGTGTCACGAAACTAGATCGACAAGACTACGCTGTCCTACGCCGCCATTTTTGGGATAACAAAAGACCTGCAACTCAAGGCCACAGACTACAGTTGGCTCTCCGCTCTATTCTATTGGGGTTTTCTCGCCTTTGCCCTGCCCACCAACTTGTTGCTTCAACGCTTTCCTGTAGCGAAATACCTCGGATTCAACATCTTTCTGTGGGGGATTCTCCTCATGTGCCAGGCTGCCGTCCACAACTTTGCAGGGCTTGCTGTTCTTCGTATCCTTGGTGGTGCTGCGGAAGCATGTGCCGATCCCGCCTTTATCCTCATCACAAGTATGTGGTATACTCGGAAAGAACAGCCTCTCAAAATCGGGCTGTGGTACACGGCCGTGGGCATTGGGAACTCAGTTGGCGGTGTTTTGGGATATGGTATCGGCCACATCCGCGGTGCGTTATGGTCATGGAAATACGAGTTTATCATCATCGGCGCCGTCTGCGCTGCCTGGGGGATCGTCATGGCCTTATTTCTTCCTGACAGCCCCGTCACCTGCCCGTGGCTCACAGACAGGGAGAAAAGAATCGTTATTGAGCGACTGCGAGAGAACCAGACCGGTGTCGAAAACAAGAACTTGAAGCCTTATCAAATCTGGGAGGCTTTCACGGATTATAAGTCATACTTACTCTTCATGTGCTCATTTCTCCAGGCTATCGTGAATGGGGGCACTTCTAACTTCGGGACACTTATTGTCAAAGGCTTCAACTTCTCAACATGTAAGTGCGAGATTCTCCGAAGGCTTAGTCACTGGGTTTTCCATGCTGAAGCGGAGTCGTTTAGTGAACACTACTCTTCTTCAGATCCCCTACGGGGTCTTGATCTCTCTGGTCATTCTGGCTTGCGTCTTCCTAAACAACGGACTTGCGGGGAATAACAGATGTTGGCTTATGATCTGTTTTCTGCTCCCGAATGTTGCTGGTAGTTTTGGGCTTCACTATGTCCCCGAAAGCCAGAGAGTTGGCAGGCTGATTTGCTACTACGTGGGTTCTACGTCCGATCCCCAAACCTCTGTGTCGCGGTTGCTGATATATACGCGTCGTTACTTTTAGTTGACCGGCTCGATCAATGCTGCTTTCGTTCTGCTGTTGTCTCTTCAGACGGCCAACACGGCAGGCCACACCAAGAAGGTCACTGTCTCAGCCATCTTGTTTCTCGGCTATTGTGTGGGTAACATTGCTGGGCCGTTCTTCTACAAGACAAGCCAGGCGCCGACATATACGCTGGGAATTTGGAGCATGATTACCTCTCACCTCATTGAGATTGTGACCATACTTGTAATGAGGTTTGCGCTGCAGTGGGAGAACAGGCGCCGAGACCGCCTGTACGGTGCCGTCGAGGACCTGGATCAACGCGACGTAAGCGCCACAGCATTTGGAGATTTGACGGATAAGGAGAACCAGAACTTCCGCTACGTCTATTGAGATGGCGGCTTTCATTCACTCATGCGGATGTATTTCCGGTTAAGGGCAATGTAGTAAGCTTGGAAAGTGCTTATTTTTGAGGGGTACTACTCTACGACAGACTTTCTTAAGCTTGGACAATAGTGGCCCCAACTCCATCATCGTCAACCTCTTAACTATGATTATTTGGACAACCTAAGTCACCTAACTTCCGCTCATTTCCCGTTCTCTGCTTTTCCTCCACGTGGTATCAGGTTTACTGGAAGTAATCTGCGTTGCTGTTGGATTGCTCCAGCAGGTGATGATTAGACAGTTCAGGGGCGTAGTGCGTGCGTGGGACTCCTTCCTTGCCCTGTTTACGTACCGACACTAGTGACCCGGAAAAGCCCCATGCACCAGACTACTAGGTCTTGTGTACATCCGTCAATGGTCTCCGCCCCCAGAGTGCGGCGGAAAAGCGGGCTATCTCCGCATTGTGCAGAATGACGGTCTCCACCCCCGCAAACCCCGCTGGAGAGATGCAGACATATGTGTTCTCAGAATGGATGACAAGGGATACGGATGATGCTCCCTCGAGTGCTGGCAGTGGCCTTGATGAGGGGGGTCTCCTGTGTGCCTTCGCTGATCTCGTGTATTTCCGGTGTGACCTGGATAAAAAGGCTTGCGACAATAGGACATTTTTTCTTCACTTCAGCAGAGTTTAACGTCCTCGTCTTCTCAACAGCTGGGATTACACCCACAAGACGTTGCACCATACAGATCTAGTCAAAGACGCATTCTCCACTCCCCAGATATCCAGTCGTCATGGCAGAAGACTTGAAGCACGACTTGGAGGCCATTGAGCATGTTGGGACCGCTACCTCGGCGAGGTTCAGGAACGCGCCTCAATGGATCCGTGACATGCCGAGTGAAGAGCTGGAACAGAAAGAGAAGCGAATCAGAAAGAAAATTGACGCAAGGCTGTAAGTGTCTCCCACTGTACTCCGTGGCACTTGACTACTCAGTCAAAGTAACAAGACGTCTGCATCATGGGCTGAACATGTTTTATTGCAGTTTGCCAATGATTGTGGTCATGTATATCTTAAACTACCTTGATCGAAACAATATCGCGGCAGCGAAGCTTGCAGGACTCATCGAGGACCTTCACCTTACCGGTTCTCAATTCAATACCTCTGTCAGTATCCTGTTTGTGGGATACTTGCTCATGCAAGGTATGAGGCTTGGCCAAAAGCGGAAAGGGAACCGAGATATACATCAATATGTTCTAACTCTCACCCAGTGCCCTCCAACATGATTCTTAACAAGATCGGCAAGCCCTCTCTATACCTCCCGTGCTGTATGCTGGTGTGGGGTGTTATCTCCGGCTTGACAGCTACATGTACCAACTACGGCGGCTTACTCGCTGCGCGGTTCATTCTCGGTTTCATCGAGGCGGCATACTTTCCAGGGTGTCTGTATTTCTTATCTTGCTGGTACACACGGAAGGAACTTGCACTTCGAACTGGTCTTCTCTACAGTGGATCGCTGCTCTCCGGTGCCTTCGGCGGGTTGATCGCTGCTGGAATTACCGGAGGCATGCAAGGCGTTCGGGGACTATCGGCTTGGCGATGGCTTTTTATCATTGAAGGCTGTATCACGGCAAGTTAATCTCCTCAAAACGGCTGGCCCAATTGCTGACCTGTGACTGCTCAAGGTTGTCGTTGCAATTGCAGCTACGTTTATGCTTCCAGATCTTCCAAGGACGACAACTTGGCTTACCGAGGAAGAGAAGGTAATAGCAGCTTGGAGATTGGAGGCTGATATTGGCGAGGACGACTGGGTCGACACGAAGAAACAGCATCCTCTACACGGTCTGAAGCTTGCACTCAAGTAAGCAAAACGCAGAACGACTTTCCCGTTTCTTTCGCCGTCATGCACTAACACAGTCTGCGTAGGGACATCAAGACCTGGCTAATCTTGATTGTCATTTATGGATCTACTGCAAGTGGCTCCATGACAACATTCTTCCCGACGTAAGGGCAACACCCATTATCCAAGATAGTGTGCGTAACCACTGACAAGGTCCACAGCGTCGTCAAGGGCCTTGGAAAGAACAATGTCGACACCCTTCTCCTTACTGCGCCGCCATATCTCATTGCCGTCATCGCCGCCCTCACAAATGCCTGGCATGCAGACAAGACCGGGAAACGGTTCGAACATATCGCTTTCCCTCCGGTCATTGCGATGATCATGTACATAGTTGCTGTGTCGACGACTAAGTTCGCTCCGCGATACGTGGCCATGTGCCTCATGGTAGCAGGGACGTACGCCGGCTACGTTGTTGCCCTAGGCTACATCTCGAACAGTGAGTGACCCTTGAGGAGGCACCTGGTGTGCTTCATTCGCAAGGGAGAAGCAGATCAGTCTGACAACTCGACAGTTCTTCCTCGTCCTGTAGCCAAACGTGCAGCTGCCCTGGCACTGATCAATTCTTTGAGCAACATCTGCCAGATTTATTCCCCCTACCTATATCCGAGTAAGTCATATTTCGGAGTCGAATTTGGGACTACCTTGGCCTCATCAACCGCGGCTAACCAAGGACACAGGCTCTGCTGCCCCACAGTACACTGTTGCGTTCGGAGTGAACATCGCCATGTCGGCCATGACAATCATTTTTGCAACCGTACTGCGTTTCTACCTATCCCACTTGAACGGAAAGCTGGACCGCGGCGAAGTCGTTGCCGACGTCTCCCCCGAAGCCGAACATTCAAGGGAGGAGCATGGATTACCTGGCGTGGCTGTCGAACGCGGCTTTAGGTTCCAGCTGTAGATAGCAGTGGGATTATGACAGTCCGGGAAGCCCCATTGGGAGACCGGGAGGCTAGTTTCACGACCGATGATTTCGAGGGTACGTGGAAGTAGACCTAGGGTGCTATCAAAATAAGTGATCGAAATAAGTGTTCGGCCGGGCGATGGATCACATCCCTACCACTCGTTCCTCGCCGAGGCATTGTTGCAGGCTGGCATGGCTCTTCAGGGGCAGAGAAGATTAAACGTGGGCAACTAATGGCTTCTCTTTATTTTGATAGCAGTTGAACTGCGCAGGTTCCAGCTTGAATGACTGTTTTACCTCCTTGGTCCAGCCTCTCCTAATCTTCTAGAACGGCGCTTCAAATGCAATGTGACCCGAATCAGAGAGGCAATTAATAATACATACGTATCTACTGTGGTACTTGTAGTGTGTTGTTCCGCTTTTTCTTGTGGAGCCCCGGGTCGATCGCGGCGATTTCGCTCGGGCCATAAGTACCCGAGCAAGGTACATACCTATATATCTTAGTGCTTCCCCCTTTTGCCTTCCAACCTTGAGAGCAGTGTCTCCAGCGTATACGACGGTACCAGGAGAAATAATGAGACAGCTACCGCAGAGGCCGTCGTTTGATGCCTTGCCGCTGGATACATCCGGCCCGCCGGGCAATGCGTGGGGACTCTATGGGGCGGAAGATGTGCTAGGCGCCCTGAATCTCTTGACGCCCGAGGTGGTTGCCGAAGCAAGCAAGGAGATCAAGACCGGCGATCGCGTGTCTCTGGATTGGCATCTGGCCAAGCCTTCGCATCCGAGCTTTGGCCGCCCGCCTTTTGAAAGGAAGTTGCTTAACTTAACTAAGCCCGGTCGGCCCTTTCGGCCCGTCAACGACGACGTACTTCACTTCAACACGCAGTGCAGCTCGCAATGGGATAGCTTCCGTCACTACGGATATCAGAAGGCAAAACGGTACTACGGCGGCCGCACCCAACAGGACATTGAGAGTACAGACGTCATCGGCATCGACGGTAGGCTTTTATCCAACTATGTCGCTATGATTACCTTTCTAACCATGGCACAGCCTTTGTGGAAAAAGGAGGAATCGTCGGTCGCGGTGTTCTCCTTGACTATCCGGCCTTCTGCCATAGACGAGGCATGACATTCGACCCTTTCTCCAGCTCGGCCATTCCGGTGGAGCATCTCAAAGAAATGGCGCACGATGCCGGCGTGACATTCCGAAGCGGGGACATTCTCTTCGTGAGAGCGGGCTATACGGCGGCCTACAATGATCTGGACGATAAGGGGCAACGAGAATTGGCCCAGCGTGCCTCCCCGGATTTCATAGGGGTCGAATCCACGGCTGCGGTGCTCCGGTGGCTGTGGGAGGGAGGTTTTGCGGCGGTAGCGAGCGACGCGCCAAGCTTTGAGCAGGCGCCGATAGATGGCCCACACACAGCGGTGGGTGGCGTGTGGGCGGAGGAGCCATGGGAAGAGGAGATGCAGACTGGCGGGCTGCTTCACCAGTGGCTGCTGGCTGGCTGGGGAGTGCCCATCGGCGAGATGTTTGACCTCGAGGCATTAGCAGCCAAGTGCACGGAGCTTGGCCGCTGGACCTTCTTCGTCAGCAGCGTGCCGCTCAAGGTGCCTGGGGGCGTTGCAAGCCCGCCAAATGCAGTAGCCATTTTCTAGCTAGATCCAGTCTTCCCATCTGCAGATTGCCGATAGACCCCATTACATTTGTCATCCAGCACATTTCATGTGCAAGGGGTGTGTTAGTATTCCAACGGTTATGCAATAAGCAGAATTACCCCACCACGCGGTATCGGAAAAGCTTTCACCTTCCCCCTCCCCCGCGTTCCGGCTAACCCTGACCACCACTTCCGAATCTTCAACCCTTCAGTCTCCATCGGCCCTCCCCGGAACACCGACTTTCCATCGCATCCGTATGCACGGGCCGAGCTCCTTCCACTTTGTTCGGAGGTGGGTGCGGAGGTACTTTGTTTCCCAACAATGAATATGACAACAGTCGCCGGGTCTCGCGATTCCCGGGCCCATGGGCTGGAGTCGAATCGTCGGAAAAGGGATGCAGCTCGGATACGTGTCACACGAGCGTGCGATCGATGTAAGAGGTGAGATAGAACACTCGGCTAACCAATATCGCCCCTCCCCAACCCATTCCAGCGGTGACAAACTTCGGCTGATTTCATTCTGCGGCTCCCCGAGAACAGGAAGAAGATCCGTTGCACCGGAGCGCATCCTTGCGAAATATGCATCCGCGCAGATATTCCATGCACCTACAATGCGTCTTACTCCCGGGGCCGCAAGACATCCGTAGCTGACACTGCAAGCTCCACTGCTGCAGTAGCGCCTTGTGGTATTGACGAAGCCACGCCTAGTGGCGGTGACATCGTCGTAGGCTCACAGCACATGGGCCTCGGAGGAGACGATATGGGAGAGGAGGCCATTGGTGATGCACAGCCGGTCGTCCTCAATAATGACGACCTGGTCGTACCGACGCCCTCACGACGCTCTCATATCGGTCAGGGAGATACTGTGAACCGTGCCGTTGGTACGGCATTCGTCCAACCTGTCCCGTCGTCCAGGACATCGCCAGAGCCGTCGCAGACGGATCGCCAGGGCCACTATGTGGGACCCGCGTCTGGAGTCTCGTTCCTCTTGCGCGTGCAGAAGAGACTGCATGAGACGCTGGCCTTCTCCAAGGCATCATCTATCTTCACGTTCGGAGATGCTCCCCTTCCAGAACTTGACCCATCGTTCTTCGTGTTGCCTTCGCGGGATGAAGCGCAGCGCCTGGCTGACCGGTACTTTGACTTTGCCGTACCCACTCATCGGTTCCTCCATCGTCCCACAGTCAATGCGTGGTTAGATGAGTTCTACGGGACCATGGGCACGATGCACAGCAAAGAGGACGCTCCGGCCAGGACGGCATTGCTTTTGATGGTCTTTGCGCAGGCCAGAGAGTACACGCCGTGCTCCTCTGGCCTTGCGAACGACGTTAGGTAAGATGTCAGCGGTGTCGCCCTCTACTTCCCAAGCTTAGGCCGGCTGACGACTGTGTAGTGCTCGATATTTTCTTATGGCGGATCATCAGCTGTCAAAGGAGCGCGGTGAGGTCCGTCTTACAAGCGTCCAAGCTCGACTATGCCAGTGCTTCTATCTTCTCTCCCTCTCCCGCATCAACCATTGCTGGACATTGTTCGGTACGACGGCACACCTGGCTCTAGCCATCGGGCTTAATCGTAACAGACGTGCGGATCCAGTCGGCGGTCTGAGCCACGTTGACGTCGAATGCCGTCGCCGCGTCTTTTGGTGTGCCTACAGCCTAGACAACTACCTCAGCGCGGCTCTGGGGAGACCTCGGACTTTTCACGACGCAGACATCGACGCAGAGCTCCCCTCATGTATCGATGATTCTGACTTGCACCCTGAGTTTCCCGCTATGTCACCGCCTGTGAGGCGAGGCCAGTCTATTATGCTCGCCCCGGTGGCGCATGTCAAGCTCTCACGCATAGTCAGTCTTATTCTAAGGGACCTGTATCCTATCCGGCCAATGTCGACCTCAGCCCGCAGTACCCTTACGGCAAAATGTGCCGCCGATTTGGAGAGCTGGCACGCAGATATGGCTAAATTCCTAGACTCGGACGGTTTCAACGCCGCGCTTCTCCTTCCCATCTATCAACGACAGCGAAATGTGCTCAACCTTGCCTACTGGCACGCCAAGATTCTTACCCACAGGCCTTTCCTGCTAAGTAATTTTGCTCGGCTGCAGCAGAATGGTAGCCACGGCCGCTCCCCAGCTCACCGGCGCCAGGCAGAGACTAGCGTTAAAGAGTGCCTCGGGGCAGCTATGAACATCGCAGAAATGGTAGATGAACTTGTTCAGTCGCAGCAGATGTTCCGTGCCTTTTGGGTGAGTCATATTTCCCTTCATTGGATGCCATCTTTTGGTTTACTCTTTCCTAACCCATGCTCACATCTCTCCCAGTTTACGTCTTACTTCGCCTTCTGTGCGGTTGTAGTTCTTTATGTCTATGCCATACAGCAAAGCTCATCGCCGCCTACGACATACCAGGTATACCTTGACGCTGCTACAAAGTGCCAAAATCAGATAGCTGGGTTCGCTGGCACGGAGTCGCTCGCACATCGCTACTGCTTGGTTCTTGAGGAGCTTCGACTTGAGGCCGTGAGGCATTCAGTTGGAAGAAACGACGCCTCGTACGCCGGGCCTACTTTCCCTGCAGCAGGAGCAGACGAGGGTGCTCTCATTCATAGCGACGGGGCCTTCGACCAGTTCCCCTTGATGGACGACGGCACGGATGGCCTGAATCCAAGTCCGAGCATCTCCTTAGCGGACATGACCAGCTGGGGCAACTTTGACTCTATGGTGAGTACAGATAGATCCTTGTCTTGAACCTGTGTTACCCGGAAGCGTGTTGGTTTTTTTTTTGGAAATTCACTCTAATCGTCGGCGTCTTTAGGTCACATCTGGTTTCGGACACCTCGAGGCATTGATCAATAGCGGAGAATCAATGGGAATTTGACAATCTATCCGGTAGTCAATGATATATCATACACAGCCATTTACGGATAAGCTAAATTTTTCGTCCGGAATTCCAGGAATTTCAGAACCCTTCTCTTGCTCAAGTCTACTCAGTGTCTAGGCTTCGAAGGCCTCTAATATACACAAAAGTCCTACAGCCCCAGGGTCAGGAACCTTATCCCAGTCGGTCTCTTTCACATACACTGCCCTACCGAACGCTCCCTTCATCCCCTTCGTCGCTTCAACGCCTCGTCTCGCTTGCTGCACCGCTGTGGCAGGATTTCCATCCTCGGCCAGCGCCTGAATAAAGGGTTCAAGCGCGTCCATAAATGTACGATCTCCCTGCCTTGCCGGTGTCGCTTGCTGGAGCTTTCGGAGCGCGCCTTGTCCCGCTGCAATCCAAGACATGGGAGTTAATGGACCCCGTGTCTGCTTCCTCACCTCAGATGCCAGAGCGGCGACAAAGATGCTGTATAAAGCGCCGGAGGTGCCGTCCATATTGTCCTCAATGACGGCCGTTAGGTTGTCTAGGGAGGCAACAGCGTCTGACGTGAGCTTCGGCGATTCTAGGAAGGACAAGACTGCCCGAGCACCACGGGCAAGCGTGACACCGCAGTCGCCGTCTCCGACGACGGTGTCATACTCCGTGATTATTGCTTCGGAGGCGATGACGTTGGTACAAGCTTGGGAGATGACCTTCTTGAAGTTTTCGAGGCTGACTATCAAATGATCCATCAGAATTCAGTCCCTCAGCTCAGCCTGGGTCCAGGACAACACCAGAAACTTACGCTCTATACCACTAAACGCTTCTTGTACGGGAGGGAGCGTATCAGTCTCGTGTGCGGCAATGTTCCTCTCAGAACTTAGCAGGCACCTAGAAGGCGCCCAGCCGACGGCTTTGGTCGGAGCATCGACGTATGATACCATCTCCGGCGTTGCCTTGAGAAGAGTTATGCTAAATCCGAGAGCGTCCAGGCTTGTCATGTACGTTCCCGAAAGGACTCTCGATGGCGTTATATTTCGCTTCGCTGGGACTTGATGTCAATAATTCTACCATTTCAATCACAACTCGTCACCTGAAGCCATGATGGGCTAGACCATCATTATCTCCGTGGGCGCTGTGTAGGGAGCTTAGCAGGCAGCGGACATACCTAAGGCTATGATAACGTTCGTGGTAATCCCGCCAAACTCCAAAGGAGACGTCCCACCCAAATTATTCACCATGACAACAACGTCCTTAGCATTGGAGAAATCGACGTAGGCACGATCGGCATCGGTTGTATCTAGGAGCTGGTCCAGCATCAAATCAATGAGCTCGGGGAGCGACGGTTGTGGACTCAAAAGCCGGCACCCTGGCTCGTTATGGATTCCCATCCCAAGCTCAGCCTGGTCACTCAGTGGGCTCGCCTCATCTGACTGAGCACGCCCAGGAACGTGTACGTGACCTAGTGAGGTGCCCACAGTGACAAGGTTCTCGACGACTTGCCTTCCCAGTCGGATCACGTCGTCTAATCCTACACCGGGAACCCGGCTGTAGGCCCCCAAGATCTTACTCACGAGCACGGTGCCGGCCAGCCCTCTCCTGCCGACCTTTCCGCTCCGTCTGCGGCCGACCGAGACGTCGTCTCCCACGACAAGCACCTCGACCGGGAACCCAGTCGCGGCTTTCGCCTTCTCGGCCGCCAGGTGGAAGTGGAAGACATCGCCGGTATAGTTCATGATGACCAGAAGAACGCCTGCCGGCCCGGCGACGCGCGAGATAGTAGACACAATCTGCGAGACGCTGGGTGACGCAAATATGTTGCCCGATACGGCAGCCGTGAGCAAGCCATCGCCGACGAAGCCCGCATAGGCAGGCTCATGGCCCGCGCCGCCACCCGAAATCAGGGCCACATGTGTCGATTCTTCCGCAGGCTTGAGCCAGATTGCTGTGATCACGTCTCAGTATCAATACGAGGATTCAAATGTGCTGATCGCCTTATGAGTATCTTACACTTCCTTGATTTGTCGAACACGATGCTTGGATCAGTGGAGCTTAGACTTTCAAGGTAGTCCAGCACCAGGTCATCCGCTTCTTGATAGAAATGTTTTCCCATCTTCACTTATAAGTCGAGTATTTTGTCTCTGGCAGTCGAGCAGATGAGGCAGCCAGAAATATAAGTGCTTGCTGCTTAAGAAAACAAAGAACTTAATCTGGCTTAGGTATATGCACCTTAGATATGCTCGTGCTGGTTGGCTCGTTAGGAAAATCACTAACCTTCGGGCTTCACTCTTTTGTTGTACTAGAATTCACATATTTTCGAGCTATAAAAACATACTTTTGTATCCGTGTCTCCTATCTTCCATAGCGAGTACACGGACGCGTGATTTCCTGACTCCACATTCCGTTTTAGCATTATCTTCTCATCCACCTAATTGTGGTACTGTTTTATGCTTTTCCGAGCCGGTTCTTTTCCGGCTCAACCACCTAAAAGCGATTGGCTTTTCCGTCCAAAACTTTGAGGCCACACATTACGGCATCAGTTGTCGTTCAATCCGACTTCGGGCGGCCTTAAGCCGAGCCCGATAACCGAAATTTCCTACGGATAATATGGTCGGATACAACGACCTAAAGCGCTTGACCGGTCTTACACGCTTAAATGGTATCATTCTAGCATGAGAACATATTACACTGCTTATCCATTATGTTAACAACTCTGCTTTAACTAAGTCCTTCGACAACAACCTGGTACCATGGGAAAACTACAGACGATGGAATATTTCCGGGTGCCGCCCCGGTGGCTCTTCGTGAAGATCACGGACGAGCAGGGCAACGTCGGCTGGGGCGAGGCCTCGCTTGAAGGTCATACACAGGCTGTGGAGGGATGCCTTGACGCCTGGTTTGACCGCTACAAGGGCTACGAAGCTGACGACATTGAACACATCTGGCAGATGTCCTGGCGGGGAGGTTTCTACCGGGGTGGTCCCGTATTCATGAGTGCTCTAGCCGGCATTGACATTGCTCTTTGGGATCTGAAAGGTATGGTAGCCATATCACGAATTGTGGCCTGCATGAATATAAATCCACGGCTAACGGTGAGGCGGATATTGTAGCGCGGAAACTGGGTGTTCCGATATACCAGTTGCTTGGTGGCAAGCTGAGGGACACGATCAAGGTATACGCGTGGATAGGAGGCGATCGCCCACAAGACGTGGAGCAGCAGGCGTAAGTTCTGGGCCCTCTCTGTGCACGCGCCCCGAGACACCGAATACGTTTGCTCGCGCGGTATTTTACTTATGACGTCACCCAGCACTAACTGTAAGATTGGTATCAAGGCTGGCGAGAAAGGCCCAGGGATTCAGAGCTGTAAAGATGAACGCAACTGAAGATCTAGGCTGGTTAGACTCCCCAACAGCTCTAGATAGTTGCGTCTTGCGGCTTAAGACTGTGAAGCAGCTCGGCATGGATGCCGGCCTAGACTTCCATGGTCGCGTCCACAAGCCAATGGCCAAGCAGCTCGCCGCCGCCCTAGAGCCACATCGGCCGCTGTTTATTGAAGAGCCACTTCTTTCAGAACATATCGGTGGTATCAAGGACCTTGCAGCCTTAACGAGCAGTCCGATTGCTTTGGGTGAGCGGCTGCATAGCCGGTGGGATGTCCGCCCGTTCCTCGAGGCCGGCTGTGTCGACATCTTGCAACCTGATATCTGCCACGTGGGTGGTATCTCCGAGATGCGAAGGATCGCTGCCATGTGCGAGACATATGACGTGGCCTTGGCACCACATTGCCCGCTCGGGCCTATCGCCCTGGCGGCCAACATCCAGGTCGACGCGTGTAGCGCTAATTTCGCCATCCAGGAGATGAGTCTAGGAATCCATTACAACACTGCGGGCGGTGGTGGACAGGATCTCACGAGCTACACGCACAACCCAGAGGTCTGGAATGTTAACGATGGGTATATCCAGCTGCTCAAAGGACCTGGACTAGGCATTGAGATAGATGAGGAGCAGGTCAGACGTCTTTCTAAAGACTGCAAGCCATGGGTCAGTCCAGCATTTATAGGGCCTGGTGGAGAGCTTCGGGAATGGTAAGACAGACATCTAGCCATCCGGGCTCGCATAGACGGCACAACTCATGTCCTCACTTATGCCAGCCTATGAAAAGTATTCGTGAGGTAGATAGCTTGCTACAAGTTCACAATAGACAACCTACTTGAGCACATTACCTAAGTCAACATACCCTCACATATCAGATTACCTTGAAATATACGGAAGCGACAGCTGCGCAGTGGCACTGGGTAGGTGCAGCCTGTGAGGGGTAGTGCGTGTACGTGGTACAAGCTCCTATAGGAAGGTGTGAGCTTCTAAGAACGCAAGAGCCATCAGTCTCTTCGCTGCACAATTCGTATTGTCATGTGATTGGGGTAGGAAAATTGGAATTCGACTCTCTGATAACCGATGACGCACTGCTTGGGCCACATCCTTGCAGGAGCACGCAAACTTTTGGTATACACGCGCAAGTCGTGAGCGACAAAACCGGCAGGTGGTTGTGAGTATAACGCCCGCCTCCACGGGAACTCCATTGTTTCGGCCTGCCGATCGCTGCAAAGTCAAACTCCTACGGGCACCCGGTTGAATCGATGGAATCCCAGATGGAGCTGTGTAACCACATCCTGGCCTCAACCGAGTGGCAAGGTTGGGTGGCATTGCCCCTTGCCGCGCGGGAGGTTGTTTTCTACTCGTCGCTTGTCACAATCAGCTTTTTTTTTGTGCGCATGCATACGTGGGATTGCGAGGTAACATTACTCGCTTGCTTAATGCATTAAGTTTCGGTCCGCAGTAACATCATCTACCAATGGCTGAAGTACATCCGGGTCGTTAGCCAAGTCATCATGCGGTAACGGTGTAGACCTGACGTTGACTGAATTATAGGAAATGCGGAGGCGATGGCGGCAGAGAGCGTTCCTCCCTCCAAGCCAAGAATCGGCACTTCTGTGTCTATACTTAATCGACCAGATGTCAGGACTACGGTAAGGTACACATTACCATGCGTTAACTATATCTAGTGTAGGGCCACAAATGATCGGATCTCGAGGACCGCCTATTACTTGCTGATTCCATTCGCCACATGAGGTTCCCCGTTTCCGTTGGCATGATCCCTCCCATTGGCCACGTGAGTTCCATTTTCTCCGTTGCCGTGATCTAGGTTTAGCTTGATGCCGTTGCTCTTAGTGCTGCTGCCAGCGCTCAATGCCAAGAAGTCGCAAACCACGTCATTCAGTGACCCGTCACGCACTGCCTCATATATCATCGACACCCACGACCCGATCGTCTTCTTGGGCCGACCATCGAGTACATTACCACTAGGGTCGTCAGCGATCGGGTGCTCGACCAGACCCTGGTGCATCGGGATGCCCAGCTGTTCGCGCATGAAGAGGTAGGCTACCTTGGTACCCTGGCCAAGATGATCTGCCGTCGTTGGACGCCGGAAAAACGACTCTCTGTGGGACTGGTACGCTTCTAGCAGCATCCTGCTGAACTCGTGCCTTGTCGTCTCGATTCTGGCTACGGCAAGCTCACCCGTGAGGTGCGAATGCGCTACAAGTGCTGTGGCCAGCACCGCCGAGGCGTTGTCACACCGCTCAGCCGCATCAAAGGCACAGTTATCATACCAAGCTTTCTCGAAGAGTTTCCAGAATAGATCGAAAATACCCTCGAAAGCAGCCTCGCTGTCCAGAATGGAAGAAATTAGCTTTTTGGACGGCTCCCTCACACCGGCAAGGAAAGTCATGTGCAGCGTGCGCAAATCGACAGCTTGACAGCCGGTGTAGAGACAATTAGCGACGATGAGCGAGAGACATTCAACAGCGGCCAGGGTCTGCCGAGCCGACAAGAGCCCAAGCGAGTTGATGGCCTGGTTGTGCATCTCAGCAGATTGCACATGATTGCTGACCGGATTAGCAAGGAATCCAAGCTCAGAGGTGTAGGCAGCTGTGTTCACGTCTATGCCTTTCAAGCAGAATGATAGACTTGGGTCATCGGCTGCCAGATTCGGCGGCAGGCCGTTGCTGAGGTCATGGTTGATCATCTCGCTTGTCTGGGCGAAGAGCATCTTGCCAATGGATTGCAGTGCCAGACGAGTCTTCTCGGTCGCCGAGGTCACCGTGGCTGCTTGGAAATTGGCACCACAGTGGATATCATTGTCCCTGACGTTGACAACAGGGTTATCCGAGGTGGAGTTGAGCTCGACGGTGAGTTGACGCTCTGCGCTCTCTGGGTCCTCGAGCAAAGGGGACAGCCACTGTGGGGAGCTTCTCAACGGGTAGCGCTCCTGAGCCAGACCGGACTTGAACCGGTCCTTGACATTCTCCAGACCGTAGACGAGTTTGGAGCCCCTGAGAAATGTCCGGATGTTTTGAGCAGCCTCAATTTGGCCTTGATGGGGCCTAACAGCCGCGATGAAAGGGTGTGCCCACTCGACGTTAGCGTATAGAGCTTCCGATGAGAGAGCAGTAAGCATCTGCGAGAGTACAGCCAACTGATTCGCTTCAAAGATTCCAAGGCTGGCTACAGCTGCTGCAGCAGCGGTACCGTTGATAAGACTAAGCCCTTCTTTGGGTCCCAGGACTATCGGCTTCATGGAAGCTTCTCTCAGCGCTTCCCGTGCCGTCATGACCCTAGGAGCGCCCTCTCGGCCGCCGACTCGGACATAAATGTCGGGATTGCCCTGTATGGCTCCGGAAACGTACGACAGAGGCATCAGGTCGCCAGATGCCGAGATTGAGCCGCGCAGAGGAATGACTGGAATGATATCACGGTTCAGAAGCTCCAAAACCGTGTCAAGGACCTCCCTCGTCATGGCTGAGTGCCCTCGAACATTGGCATTTGCGCGAAGGAGCATAGTTGCTCTCGTCCAAACACTCGGCATGCCGTGCGCCTCCAAATATTCATGGCGGCTGGCAGACTCGCTCTTGTCCTCTCGTGTCAGAATGGCACTTTGCGTGTGTTGCATAAGGGCTCTTTGTAGACCCAACAGATCCTTGGTGCGGGTGTCGGCGCTTCCGCCAAAGCCCGTATTCACACCTAGCGAGTTTCAGCAACCGGTCTCGTGGAAGAATGTTCGAGTGCCATATATACCATAGAGAAAGTACCCTTTGCTCAGGTATCCTTGAAGGGTTTCCACGCTGTCGTTGATACCCTGCCTGATGGCTTCGTCTTCTTTCACTGACACCTTGCAACCGTATCTGTCACGATCGGACAACTCAGTCATAGTACGAAGACATCGATCGAAGTCTTACCTGGCTGATGCTACAACTGTTGCAATATCCAAGCTTTTCCCGTCGATCGTAACAGCGCCACCCTTTGCGAGTCTTCTCAGCTTCGCCAAGCTTTCCCATGCTTTTTGAGCGTGAGGGTTTGGCCATCGCTCGTAAACGTCGAACTTGGGAGCCCCATTCGGCTGATTGGTGCTCGAAGGCATGGTATAAACAAAACACACTACCTTGCGAGAGGCAGCTAACAGTTTATGTCCAGATCGGCTTTGTGTTTACCTAGGCAATTTTCACATGTCTCAGCAACTGAAGGCAGTGGGTGAATGTCGTGTTCGACTTATATGTGCAGCACCTAGCTCTGGCAGCTAGCCTCACGGTCGAGGAGAGCTTCAAGGACCGTAGAGTCTCCATGAGGTGCGTCTTGCAGTGGAAGTTCTATGAGTGACCTTGCATCCATTCAGTGTTTTCGGCTCCCCGTCACTGACACTCCCCGGACAGCAGCAAACCGACCAATTTTCGGCATACTGGCCACGTGCAAGAGAGTTTGGCATTAACTCGTGCAACGAACCCAAACACTCAGTCATCCTTCTCGTTTCCGTTGTGCAAAATTTGTGGCTCAGTTGACAGCATCACGCACCTTCCAGTGCTGTGGCGTCATCGGAGTCAGTCAAAATAAGAAAGTTTCATGTGAAAACTGACCACGCTTCTTCTGTGACAGGGACAGTCAGTGCATGGGGCGCTTTTCCAGATCAGGCAGGCCAAGTTACGGTTAATTTAAGGGTGCCAACTCGGGAGCGCCTTCCGGAAGGTGAGGCACAAGCACTAACTGATCAACCCCTGAAATATTGTGTGGCCCCCAACCACAACCCCACCATTCTTTTCTCGGCACAACCCGTGTCTACCCGCGCGCTAATGTACGCGTACACAAAGTTGCTTACGTACCCTACCTTATGAATACCTCCAGTAGGCTGGTGATACAAGGAAAACGGCCCGACGACAGCCTTTTTGGCAGTTCCATCAGTCTCCTGCTGTCCAAAGAATATTTCGCCGCCTCCTGACGGACTCGCGCACGACAACCGGCGATGGAGCAGCAGCACTCTCCCACGACCCAAGAGGATCCTGCGAGAGTTCCCTTGGCAGATCGGACAACCCCGCCACAGATAGATGCCGACCCCCTCCTTGCTAAGGCACGCAAGACCATCCTTGTCCTCGTCTGCATATCCATCGTCGCCGCCGATTTCGGGTTCCTGCTCTCGTACGCGCCCCAGCTCGAGATCCTCCAGTCCATCATCTGCGAGGACCGCAGGGCTTAGCACCGCCTGCACGACCAGCCGACCGAACGCTTCTGCAAGTCACCACTCGTCCTAGGAGACCTCGCTCTACTCACCGGATGGAAAGACACCTTCGACACGATCCCCGGCATCGTCCTCGCCTTGCCGTATGGCTACGCTGCCGACCGCTTCGGCCGCAAACCCGTGTTGTTGCTGAGTCTAACCGGGCTCGTGCTCGAAGAGCTTACCCGCCTGATCTGCTGGTTCCATGATGTCGTCCCTCTCCGCGCCTTCTGGCTCACGCCTCTTTTCCAGACGCTGGGCGGCGGGCCCCAGGTTGCTACGTCGATGGCGTATGCCATGGTCACGGATGTGTTCCCGGCTTCGGATCGGTGGGTTCTCTCTTCCCTCTACATCTCGACACCTCCTGCTACTCCTTCGTCGCCCCTGAGCTACCATAAAAATGATTGCCGTCGTTGATGAAATGAACCTGTATAGTGCGAACATCTTCGTCCTTATCGGCGCCATCATCATCGTCGGCGAAGTCCTCGCAAGCCCTCTGAGCGCCCTGATGATGCAGTGGACCCCATGGTTTCCCATGATGGCCGGCCTCGTTCTTCAGATTGTGGCCTTCCTAGCCACCGCAGCGATCCCCGAGACTCGGCCCGAGTCGAACGACCATGCCACCGCACAGCTAGCTGTCAATCAACGGCCAACATCGACTGAGACGCGCCCAAAGCTCAGCTGGACACAACTGAGTCGGTGGAGGCGGGGCTGGGTCTCTCTACAGCGAGGTGGGCTCATGAGTAGCAATGTGCTATGTATTTTGGGTTCCTTTCTGCTGGCCGCCGTCGGACGACAAGCGCTCCAGCTTATCGTCCAATACACCTCCGAGCGATTCTCGTGGAGCATTGCCAGAGCTTCCTTGCTCATTACGTTCAAGGCCCTTGTGAATCTCCTCGCTTTGACGCTCTTGCTCCCACGCCTATCAATCGTCCTGAGCAACCGTATGTCGGCCTCGAGTAAAGACCGCACGCTGATGCAAGGAAGCGCTTGCGCCTTGACAGCCGGCGCGCTCATTATGGCAGTCTCTCCTCACCCAGTTCTCTTCATCGTCGGCATCTGCGTGCTGGCGCTGGGTTGGGGGTATTACTCGGCTGTCCGCAGTCTGGCAGCCACCCTGGTGCCGGCGTCTGAGATAGGCATGCTTAGTACCCTTCTCGGCCTGGCTCAGAGTGCTGGAACCATGATTGCAGGGCCTTCGTTGGCTCTAGCCTTCAAACGCGGCATAGAGATCGGCGGGTTCTGGTCCGGCCTACCTTATATAATAGCGACCGGACTGTTTTTCGGCGCCACGTGCCTCAACTTTGGAGTATGCGTCCGTGATGAAGGGAAACGAGGTGATGAACATGAGAGCGAGGACGACGAGTACCAGGAATCCACGATATGATCTTGTGTCCCGACTTCCATACTGTATACGCTTCACTTCTTAAAAGCTTCATAAGGAATTGGAAGAGACAACTCTAGATGGCGGCCTCGGGGTCAATACGAGCCCGATTTTCTGTTCTTTGACTGCTCTTAATCCTGATCAGTTGGCAAGCTCTATCTATCATCCAACCAAATCTGACGAGTCCGCGGTGCCAGACCCCTGACACACTTTAATCTGACCGTACCTACTGGGCTCACCTCCGGCTCGCTGCGTAAGATTTGTCTCCCGGTCCCTCTCAAAATTTCACTCTCCTCAGTGACAGGACGTGGCTACCCACTGCTGGCCTATGCCAACCTCTAGGAGATGTGCCCCAGCTTCAAACTGTTATCACCACAGCACGTCATGGAGGCCTTTGAACCTCGCGTCCGTTGCCACGTCGTACCTTCTTTGATTCCGGCCATGGTTTCAATACCTCTTAAGGGTTGGATTCTCTTTGCCTCAGCCTCTCGCCGTAACGGAGGAGAACAAGCGGAATTGGAGTCAACCCCAATGCAATGAAGGCGAGAAGGCTATTGCCCCAACCAAGCCCCAGAGCATCATATAAGCCTCGGCCGCCAAGAGGTAGCAGCGCGCCGCAGAGACTACGCAGAATGTTACTGCCGGCCAGAGCCGAAGCATTGTGCACGGGAAAGGCCTTTACCAAATACGTTGTAGTTGCTGAAAGACAGCAATCATACCAAAGCCAAAGACGCCCATCCCGATCAAGGGGACGACAGGAAAGTTCCGCTGCTGGGCTGACCAACCGTACCAAAACAAGCCAGCTGATGTGATCAGACCGCCAGGCAGCATCGGCCAAAGCCAGTCTTCCGGCTTCAAATCCTTGTTCGCCTTCTTTCTGCGTGAGATATACCAGTCTGACACGCCCGCCACAACGAATACGCCTGAGTTGGAGTTAGTAGACGAGCACCCAGGAACAACGCATACTTTGTAGACTGACCGAGTACAGTCCCTATGCCGTCTCCGAGAAATGTTAATCCCGACAATCCCGTGTTGAAACCGTACCACTCCTGGTAGACATATGCCAGCGTCGTAAACGTCAAGTATTGGTACCCGTACACGACGGCAACGTCGACTGCAACTAAGAAGAGGAGTGGCGAAGTGAAGAGCATCTTCGCTGGACGTATCAAAGCATTCATAGCTATCTCGCGAGTGCCAAATTTTGCGTGACTGAGTTCGGTACGGTGCCTGTCATCGCCGGTCTCCTTCCGCAACCTCTGGGCCTTTCGCTCGAGCAAAACCGGCGCGTATGTCTCATAGATGCATACGGGAGAAAGTGTCATTAATGCACCCATCTAGCCACGCAATAGTGCATTAGTGGCTTGCATCTGACCAAAAACAGTTCGATTCAGCTTGTATGACCTACTGATATCACTATAACCCAAAATATCCATCGCCATCCGACGTCCTGGCTCAGATAGCCTCCGGCGATGGGAGCGAATATCTGTTTGAGGCGCATATAATCAGTCCTTGATCAAAACCATGACTTAGAGAGCGCGTGCAGCAGGGACATATCGGACCAACTAGTGAGCCAAGACCCCACATCGCCATTGCCTTCGCCACAGCCTCAGGCGGCATCACATCACCGATGGAGCTCCCGCCGAGTGAGAGAGGCGCAACACCGACGAGGCCGGAAAGGAAGCGAAAGACGATGAACATCGTCACGTTGATGCTCAGGGCGCATCCGATAGTGCAGCCGAGGAAGAGCACATTGGAGACGTGATACACGACGGCCCGACCGTACATCTCCGACATGGGCGCGGCCAGCAGCGGGCCGATGGCGAAGCCAATGACATAGACAGATACCACGAACGAGGTCAGAGACTTGTTGTCCGAGCCGAGCGTCTCCATGACGTCCGGTACCGCTGGGGCGAGCATTGAGGACACGAGAGACCTGACGTTTGGAGCAGGAGTCAGCCGTCTGGTCACGAAGGGCGACGTGGTGACAGGGACGTGGTGGCCGACTTACACGACGAAAGTCAGCAGCGAAATGTACACTATGTGACTCCATCTCTTCAACGAGGTCCAGTTCATCGGATTGGCCGGGTCGGTGTCGGAACTCCAAGACACCAGATATCGCTCGTCGTTGACAAACACAGCGTTCCTCCCATTGTCGGGCAGCTCAGCTACGTTTGGAGGCGGAGCGCCCTCGTCCTCGCCTGCTTGAGCCATTCTCGAAGTGATACGCGAAATGAGAGTCAATGCGGCCGACACACGAGTGAAAGAGAAGACTAAGACGCAAAGGTATCCCGTCGGCAAACGCACGAGCATAGCACATGCAACTTGCGGTGCTGGGACCTGGTTTAACGTCGAATTGCCTTGAACCGGAAAAAAAACAAAAAAGTCCTTGTGCCTTGGCTATCCGTCATAATCCGTCCAGTTTCTTGTGTCATGTTCTATCTGTTCTCATTGGTCGTTGCAATATGGATATATGCAGATCAGCATGCATGGTCCATATGTATGGTCAATATGCATGGTCCATGTCCAGGGTCTGCATGCGAAGTTCGATCCAACAGCCAGATTGCATGCTTGGTCAGGCATGGGCACTTGGGAACCCCCTTTTTACAGGGATGTAGGAGCCAACAGTCTACCACGGCCGTCCTCACGCATTCTGACTACGTCGACGAGGGTAATACCACGTGATGGCCGCGTTGTGCAAGCACATCTGCACAATTTGTGAATAGGGTGAGCTAGTCACTTACTGTAACACAGGGGCACGATCCAGCGCCACCATGGGTAGGCGACAGTGCATAGTGACGCCGCAGACGGACGGCGTAGGTTAAAGGAGCACTCCTCGTTTTGTTGGTAAGTGCTCGATACCTACGCGTGTCAGCCTCACGGGCAACATAACATGAGTTCAAGCATACGGTGATGAGGCGGCAAGGTAGATATTGGCACACATCGCAACAAATGCAGCGTTGAGGTGTGTTTGTCTCAATCTGATAAGTGTCGGTGCTGCACAGCAAGCCATCTTGGGCACCGCCTATGTGCAGGACTGCATCCGTCACTCAAACACCTTCTTTGCCTGGACCCAATGGGCGAAGTAGTCCCAGATAGCGAGCTTCCGCATGATGGGGGTGACCATGCTGCAGAGAGTTATTGGCGAGGGTTATTCGAAGGACTGGAAACTTCACATTACCCTGAGCTTCCGTAGGTGCCTCTCTGCATTTCCATTTCCTGTTAGGACAACGGTTGGAAGACTCAAGGAAATGGCATTCGATTGTCTTAAAACTGTTGCTGATGCTTAGGGATTTAGGTCAAAGGAATATTGCCCAGCCGTGAATAGTGTGACCGAAGGTAATGTTGACCGTATCATAGAGTCGAGCTATCTTCCCACAGCCACAATTCTGCATGCAGCATGGGGTTTGCTCTTAGCTCAGTATACGAGCGCTCAAGACATCGTCTTCGGTACGTTCGATAGTACAGGGGCAACCGACCTTGCAAGCCCGGAAGGAAAGCATCGCCCTCGGGGTTTTCCCCTCCGCGTTCGAATAGATTGGCAGGCCCGTATCGAGGATTTGCTGCAGGGCATCGAATCGCAATGCGCTGAGAGTGTGGCTTTATGCAGCTCCGGGAGTCTCGACCGGATCGGGAAGTGTAGCTCTGCCGCTCAAACGGCCTGCGAATTCCGGACGGCCCTATGTATACACCAAAGAACCGAGAATGATGAAGCAGTATGTCGCTCCTCACCGTGACCACATCTCACATACAGGTACTTAACAGTGCGAGATAGGAATCTATTCACTGGGAAAACGAGCTCGGGCGTCCTTACAGCCGTGTCGCCCTGGCCATTGAATGGTCGACAAAAGGAGCTAAAGAACCTTGTTTTCGACTTCAGTTCGACCGGGAGTTGGTGGATCCGGATCAAGCCCGCCGTATAATTTTCCAATTTTCTCATATCATTGAACAATTGTGTCAGTGTCACGACGGGCAGCAGCGGTTAACTGATCTCGATATGCTCTGTGAACAGGACCAGGCGTTGATATGGTCCTGGAACAAAAACATCCCGCGAAAGCACGAGGCATGCGTACCAGACCTCTTCACCAGGCAAGCCCGTAGAAATGCGCGGCGAAAGGCCGTTCAGGCCTGGGACGGTGACCTCACGTTTGCCGAGCTGGATGCTCAGTCCAACATAGTGGCCAGCTGGCTTCTTCATCAGCAAATTGCCGCCCCGGGACGCATGGTTCCCGTCTGCTTCGACAAAACAATCTGGACCACCGTGGTCATTCTAGCTATCGCCAAAGCCGGAGCGATTTTCGTGTTCATCGATCCGCACCAGCCACGGGCTCGGCTAGCTGCGATCCTGTCCGAACTCCGGTACACTGCCATGTTGGCAAGACCAGACACGGCGGAGCTCGCAAAGTCTCTGGCCGATCCAGTGCATATCATAGAGAGCATGTCCCAGTTTTCCGTGGCCGACCCTGGGCAAGTGCTTGGCCTACACCGAGATATACTTCCAGATGATCATCTTTACGCGGTATTCACATCCGGGAGCACGGGCACTCCCAAAGGGCTCCTAATCTCGCACGCCAATCTCAGCTCCGCCGTCGCACACCAGGCCCGGGCCCTCGGGTTCGCTGGGTCGCGGACCTTTGACTCGTCGTCCTATAGCTTCGACGCGTACGTGTGCAACACGTTCTATACGCTGCTCGCGGGTGGCTGTCTCTGCGTGCCCTCCGAAACGGATCGCATCAATAACCTCGAGTCAGTCTTGCAGCGCATGGAGGTTGACTTCGTGCAGCTCACACCGTCAACTTCGCGCCTCCTCGACCCTAGTCAGCTCCCGCATTTGCGCACGCTCATCCTTACGGGGGAGAAGATCACCCGCACCTCCTTTGAACCCTGGTTAGATACAGGACGCGTGCGCATAATTAATGCATATGGTCCGTCAGAGTGCACTATCATGTGCGCGGCCAACCTCGACGTGCGTTCTTTGAAGGACGCTGAGAGTGTAGGGTTCGGCCTGGGAGCCAACTTGTGGATCGCGGACGCGAATAACGTCAATAGACTAGCCCCCGTCGGTGCTGTTGGCGAGCTATTAATTGAAGGTCCCATTGTTGGCCAAGGCTATCTGAACGTTGATAAGAAACGGGAGAGTCCCTTCATTCAGCCTCCGTCCGGAGGGTATTTACCAGGATTGGGCGCTGCGTCCAAAGGACCGGTGTTCCGCACACGAGACCTGGCCAGATATAACGCAGACGGATCCATTTGCTTCATCGGCCGCGCTGATACGCAAATCAAGGTGAATGGACAGAGGGTTGAGATCGGCGAGGTCGAATATCAACTTGGGCAATCCCTTCCAAGCTCGGTCAGGCCCATCGTCAAAGTCGTTCAATGGCCGTCTGGCAAAAGACAGCTACTCGGCTTCATCTACCTTGGGGATACCGCGTCGTCTATCGATTTGAGAGATCTTATAAATACCCTTGTCGAGAGTCTCCTTGACCGACTACCTAAGTATATGATGCCATCAGCATACTTTCCATTGCAGAGCGTGCCAATGACATCGTCAGGCAAGATAAACCGCATGGCCTTGAGGAAGATGGCTCTTGACTCGCCCGACCGCCTTTTTGACTTCTACAGCTCCACGTCTCGCTATGGCTCCGAGGACAGACCGCTAAACCATAGCGAACTATTACTCCGGGAGCTCTGGGCCGAGGTGCTGGGCCTAGACCTAAGCACGATACGCCCAGCAGATTCCTTCTTCTCAAAGGGCGGAGATTCTCTGGCTGCCATGAGTCTTGTTTCTGCATTGCACCGGCCAGGCGTATACGCGGTTACCGTGGCGGACGTTTTCCAGTCACCTCGGCTCGAGGACCTAGCATTCATCCTGGAACACAAGGAAGCGGAGGCTACAAGCTCCATCCCAGAGATTGCTCCTTTCTCCCTCCTGAATGTCGAGGGAAGCCAGATCAATACAGTCATCGAGTCTGCATCAGCACTATGCGGATGCGACCCTGCTGACATTGAGGACATATACCCCTGCTCGCCCATTCAGGAAGAGATGGTCATCTTATCTTCTCGAAATCCGAAGAATTTCATCACTCAGAAAGTCGTTAGCCTCTCTCCAGGGGTCGATCTTGCGCTCTTGAACTCAGCCTGGACGAAGGTCTTGACCAGGATCCCCGTCTTCCGGTCACGCATTGTGGACATGGACTTGGATGAGCCGGCTTCCTCGGTTCTGACTCAAGTCGTCATCAGGAATCCTCCCGCTTGGTCCCAGTACTCGGATCTCGATACCTGTGTGCGGAGCGAGCGGGAGAAGAGCATGGGATTAGGATTGCCCCTACTACGCGTTGGCGTCGTGACGGGAAGCTTACCCTCGCTTGTCCTAACAATGCACCACGCTGTCTACGACGGATGGTCGCTGGCTCTTCTGGGCCGTGAGTTGAGCAACGAGCATAGTGGACAAAAGCCGACCGAGCTTGTTCCATACAAGAACTTCATCCGATATGTGATTGTTTCAAAGTCTCCAGAGGCCGACCGCTTCTGGGAAAGGACCTGTAGAGATCTGAATACTGGCACCATTAACCTCCTGAAGAACCCAAATTACAAGCCGTCCGCATCCAGGGTCATGGAAACCGCGCTTACAGGACTGAACTGGGACCCTTCCAACGGCATAACGCCCACCACTATCGTCCAGGCGGCCTGGGCCATCGTCCTCTCCAAGCGCTCAGCATCAAGCGATGTTGTTTTTGGAACCACACTGCTGGGCAGGCAAGTTCCGTGCCTCGGCGTGGAACGCATCGTCGGTCCAACAATCTCGACGATCCCATTCCGCGTCGTCATTGAGTACGAATCGCAGACGGCCGTCAGCTTTATGCAACAGATACAGACGCACTCGGCCGAAGCATACCCGTTCATGCAACTGGGTATCAAGCGGATCCGGCAGCTGACGTATGACACGAAACAAGCGTGTGAGTTCGAGACCTTTCTGGTAGTGCAGCCGGAGCCAGTGCTGGGGGCCGAAGTTAAGTTCGACTTTGGCAGCGGGCAGGATGACATCGAGGCCTTCAGCACATACGCCCTTATGCTTGAATGTTCGCTGTCCCGACACGGGCTGAAGATTCGAGCCAGCTTCGACGAAGAGATCATGGACACGCATTCAGTGCAGTCCATGATGACGGAGATGGAACGGATCCTAGGGGTCCTCTGTGGGGCTGACGGCTCAATTCCTCTCGCAACCATGTTCACAATAGCAGAGCAGGAGATTATGGCGCAGAAAAAGACTCAAGGACGGCTTTGCCATCTTGTTCAGATAGCTACGCATTTGAGGGATTGCCTCCCGAGGGAGACCTTCGCGTCTTCTGCTGTCGCAATCGTCGACCTTCCGACCATGTCTCAGCAATTAGTAGCATTCGTTGTTACTCCAAGTCTCACACAGCCGGCACTTCTCTCTGCCCTCGCGGTCGCCATGGATCGCATGTCCCAGCGGCTTCCCCGGCATATGCTGCCCACAAAGATTCTACCTGCTGAGCGTATTCCGACTACTACCTCCGGTGAAGTGGATAGCGAGAGCCTGAGAGATCTGTGTGCTCAGGTACCGCTGAGCAACTTCGTCGACACGTCTACTCTGTCACGCCATGTTGATGAGCACCTTCGGCCCCGAACCCAATACGAGGTCGTCCTGCAGAAGTTGTGGGCCACCACGCTCGGCGTAGACGCCCTCTCCATAGGGGTCACAAGCTCGTTTCTATCGCTCGGGGGCGACTCATTGGCGGCGATGAGGCTCGTGGCAGCGGCCCATCGCGAAGGGTATTCCCTAACGGTAGCTGATGTTTTGAGGCGTCATCGCCTAACGGAAATGGCACAAAGCATGAACAGTGCTAGGACATGTACTGAGCCAGCAGCGTATTCAGCCCCATTCTCTCTGTTGGGACACGAGTTCGACCGTACATCTGCGGCCGAAGCGTGTGGCGTGCACCCTGAAGACATCGAGGATGCCTATCCATGCTCACCGTTGCAGGAGGCCATGATGACAGCCGGTATCCGGCGGCAGGGGTCCTTCGTATCCCGAGGCCTAGTGCCCATACCGCAGGAAGTCGACGTGGGGCGTTTGCGGCAAGCATGGGAAGTCGTCATAGCAGCCACACCAATCCTTCGGACCCGGATGGTAGAATCCGCCGGCCTGGGGCTGGTACAAGTCGTTCTTCGGGAGACAACATCGTGGTCGGAATGGGCCACGGGCGAGGACGTAGTCCAACCGGAGCTCGGGCTCGGCCAGCCCCTTTTGCACTTCGCACTAATACGGCACGCGTCAAAAACGGCAGGCCCCGCGCTTCTCATGACGATCCATCATGCGATACACGACCGATGGTCGGCCGGTCTGATGCTCAGGAGCGTCGAATCGGCCTACCGCGGCCAGCAAATTCCAGAGTTGATTCCCTTCAAAAGATTCATCGAGTACCTTACCAAGGATATTGATGACACCGCCGCCGCAGAGTTCTGGTCCAACTACTTGCAAGACATGGATGCTCCCCAGTTCCCGGCAGTACCCAGGAGGGCGCGCAAGATGCAGGCACACAGCATTCTCAAGCGTGACATCGTGGGACTCCGGTGGGCCAGCTCATCGACGCCGTCTACCGCACTGAGAGCAGCATGGGCCCTTTTGATCTCTTTATATACAAATAGTTCCGATGTCCTGTTCGGCGCCACAGTGATGGGACGGCAGGCGCCGCTCCAGGGCGTGGATAGCATTGTCGGGCCGACCATTGCCACAGTCCCTGTCCGCGTGCGTATTGACTGGACTGCAGCGCCTTCAGCGTTTTTGGACATGGTTCAAAGGCAGGGGACAGACATGATACCCTTTGAACACTACGGCCTCGGTAAGTTCATCTTTCTTGGCAGTCTCAGAACGTGTTAGGCCGAAGTTCTTATCCTTGTCCACCTACTCCACGGATGTAATAATATCTCTACGAGGGACATGACTGAAGGATGACACCAAGTGGAAGGTTGATCGTGTTACTAACTCACCGCTACTTGACTAGGCAAGATCAAACGCCTCAACGCCGACGGCGAATCCGCGTGTGCCTTCCAATCCCTCCTCGTCGTCCAGCCCCCCGAAAGCACTTCAGATGCACAACCGTTATTCGGCCTGGGAACTGAAGACGCCGATTCTGCTGGAGTGGACACCTACAGCATCAACCTCGAGTGCACCTTGTCCGCCACACCCGGCACAGTGGCCGTCCACATGACCTATGACAACGGAGTCATCTGCCCAGAAGAAGCTGACCGCATACTCGCCCATTTCGAGCAGTGCGTACAACAACTATGCCGGCAGGACGACACCTCATTAGTGTCCTCACTGGCCGATCTCGAACTGTTGACTGAGCAAGACAAGACGACTATCGCGGGGTGGAACTCTCGGATACCCGAAACGATCGACGGGCGGGTAAGCGACATTATCGCAACACGCGCTCGGGAGAATCCGTGCGCAACGGCCGTCCACGCGTGGGACGGATGGCTCTCCTACGGGGAGCTCCTTGAGCTGAGCAACAGACTTGCGTACCACCTCGTGCGAGTCCACGGTGTCGGTCCCGAAGTCGTGGTCCCCTTGTGTTTCGAAAAGAGCCTTTGGACCCCGGTAGCCATGCTGGCGGTGATATTGGCAGGCGGCGTCGCAGTGACGCTTGACCATACTCAGCCAGTCGAGCGTCTCCGGGCCATTGTGGAACAAGTAAACTGCGAGTACTCTTCCTTCGTCGTTATCTCAGCTCAGCTGTATCCCAGCTTGCCCTGCCACGTTTCGTAACTGACCATTGCTTGCCACCCTCAGCATCCGTAGTATTGTCATCGCCAACCACTTATAAAGTGGCGATGGTGCTCGGTCGAAAAGTTGAAGTTGTAGAGGAAGATACCGTCTGGCCCCTCCCAGCACCGGCTTGCAGCTGCTGGGCCTTCCGATCCCACGGAGACAGCGCCGCGTACATCACCTTCACTTCCGGGAGCACCGGAACGCCGAAGGGCGCCATCATGACGCATTCCAACTGCTGCAGCGCCGTGTTCCACCAGGCTGCGCGTCTGGGTATCCAGCAGTCGTCCCGCGTGCTCGACCTCGCTTCATACAGCTTCGACGTGGTCTGGGAGAGCTTCCTGCACACGTTGTGCGTGGAAGCCTGTCTCTGCATCCCCACAGAGCATGATCGCCGTAACGACATCCCTCGGGCCGTTAGAGAGCTGCGTCCCAACTTCGTCGACATGACACCTTCTCTCGCAAGGATTCTATCTCCAGCCGACTCTGAAAGGAGTGCAAAGCTTGGTCTTCTGCGGGGAACCGTTGAGCGCCGACGATGTCCACCGATGGTCGGACCACATCCCTGAAATTCGAAACACCTACGGGCCGTCGGAATGCACGATAACCAGCACCGTGGCTCTCTACGGAGAGGACTTCACTGAAGAGGTCAGTCTAGGGAGACCCTGCGGGCTCAATGCGTGGGTCGTGAGCTGCCTTCAGCCTAGCTCCCTCGCCCCTGTGGGTGCCGTCGGAGAGTTAGTCCTAGAGGGACCGCTGGTCGGACGGGGTTATTTGAACGATCCGGCGAAGACAGCCGCCGCTTTCATCGCTCACAGACCAGCCTGGATGATCGGGCCGATACAAGAGCGCCGGCGGATGTACAAGACAGGTGATCTTGTACGATACGACAGCAGAGGCGGCCTCATCTTCGTGGGGCGCCGCGACTCTCAGATCAAGCTCCGCGGACAACGCATCGAGCTGGAGGAAATCGAAGTCCACGCACGTCGCTTCGTGGATACCTCCCAGTACCACGTGGCGGCGAATGTTATCGAAGTCAACCATGGCACGCAGGCAACAGCTGCTGTGGCCTTGTTCGTAGCACCTCTCCCATCGGTTCCCCCTTTTCCGACGACGTCTATTAGCGCCCTGAGACAGAGTCTGTCTCGCAGCCTGCCCAGCTACATGGTGCCGTCTGTAGTTGTGCCCATCAACGAGCTCCCCCTCGCCGCCTCTGGGAAGATCGATCGGAAGAAGCAGAAGGAACTGGGCGTCCAATTCAAGACAGACCAGATGCGTCGGCACGTCGTGAAAGAAGAGCCAAGGACCGAACGCCAGAAGCTCCTGAGGAGACTATGGTCAGCGGTCCTTGGAATCTCGGAAGACGAGATCGGCCTCGGAGACAACTTCTTCGATGTCGGCGGCGACTCCATGTCTGCTATCCGCTTGGTAGGGGCCGCTAGGGAGAACAAATTCCCACTTTCTGTGTCCCTCATCTTCGAACACCCAGAGCTTTCCGAAATGGCAAGAGAGATGCCGAGCGGAGGTGATCCGCCGCCTATCGACCAAGTTACGTCTCTCGACCTCCCTCGTTCAACCATAGATATCGCCAAGGCATCGACTTTACTGTCTGTTGGCGAAAATGCAATCGCCGAAGTACTTCCCGTCACTAGCTTTCAGCGGTATGCCGTCCAATGCGCCTTCGCCAGGCCCCGAACCGAGTGGAACTATTTTCGGATTCCATTCAACCCCAATGTCAGCACAACCAAACTGACGGATGTGTGCGCACGTCTCGTGAGCTCCGTGGAGATCTTCCGGTATGTTTTTGTAGCAGAGGGCGACGAAATCGCCCAAGTCCTCCTGCGCGAAGCAACACCGGATATCGAGGTGGTCCAAACCGACGAGGCCCTCGACCTGGCCTCTGAGAAAGCGTGCTTGCAAGACCTCGAACGTGACATTCTGGCCTTGGCACCATTTGCCAGATTTTTCCTATTGGAAGAGGAGTCGGGAAGGACATCAGCCCTCGTGCTACGCATGTCTCACGCTCTGTATGATGGCGTCTCCTTTGCACGACTCGCGGATTGTATTGCCGCCCTCTGCGACGATCGCCCGCTTCCGCCCATGACACTGTTCTCGACGTACGTGAAGAGCGCCTTGGCTCGGAGCCCAATGTCTTACAACTTCTGGAAAACCATGTTGCAAGGCTGTCCTGCCCCTGACTCGGTCTTCCCTGGAAACCCTCGTGGCGGATACGGCCCCAACACTAGACTGCGCATGCAAGCCTCGGTCACTGTCGAGTATGTACCCAAAGGAGTGACGGTGGCTACTTTGTTTACCGCCGCATGGGGTGTGGCGCTTGCCCGGGTGACAGGCATGCAGGACGTCGTCTTCGGACGGGCTGTCTCCGGGCGGCGTGGCTCGACATCGGCGGTCGAGGACCACGAGGCCATCATCGGGCCGTGTCTCAACCTAGTCCCGGCTCGCATGCAATTCTCGGACTCAGACATATCACCCCAGATTCTTCTTGAGCGTTTGCAAAAGCAGATCATCGAGTCTATACCCCACGAGACCGTGGGTCTGTCCGAGATCAGGGAGCTGTTTGACGATTGGCCGAGCACGACTGATTTCGGGTCCGTGTTCTACTTCCAGAACTTTGACGAACCAACTGCCACTGTGGGCGGGCGACATATGCACTTTGATCCAGTTCCACTCGAACGGCTGGAGCCGCCGGAGCCTTCACGTCTGGATGTCTGGCCCCGTGGTGGCGGCGAGTATGTGCTAGAGCTATCAGTCCCTCAAGGCCATCCTGGCGGCGGATCGCTGGAAGAATTGTTGCAGAACGTCACTGGGTGGCTTCACCCGTTACTACGTAAGGAGGCCTGATCACTGCCAAGGGGGCATTTCTATGTGTGTTTTACCTGTCCTGATCGCGCGAAGTTTAGATAAATAGGGGTTCGAAGACGGCTAGTACAAATCGTCATATTGTATTTTACTATTTGTATTACGTACTCTGTGAAAGTATAGAAGCTCATTAATCCAGCCACGCAAAACGAATAAAAGCATCGCTCTTGATCCCTAGTACTCATGTTCCTCATCTGGCTCCGGCAATCAAGATCAAGATTCGACCTTGTAAATAGCAAACTTGATCAAGACTCTCTGCTCGTCATTAAGGACGGGGTCATCATGCAATGCCGCATTCACCTTCCATTTAGTACCTGTCTTCTTACCGATCTCATCCCAAAGCTCCTGCAGCGTCTCCGGGTTGTGGCGATAGCGGCGGATGTCCTCCTGCGTGCGCGGCGAGCGGTTACCGACCTGACGCCCGAAAAGGAGGGCCTTCTTGGCGTCGGGCTTGAAGAAGCGGACTACCCGCTCACCAAGACGCACCTGGTCGTCCCAGGTGAACAGGTGGAAGAAGCTGGCCGCGTGAATCATGTCCACTTTGCCGTCGATAGCGGTGAGGGCCGTGTCCGCTGGGTCAAGCATGTCGCCGGCGACGAAACGGGCCTTGAAGGTCTCGCGGTCGCGGAACATCTCGTAGCCCAGATCGATGTACTCTTGCCGCAGGTCGGCGCCGATGAGGTTCTCCTGCGGGGCGCCGTCGAGGGCCAGCTGCCGCAGGACGTAGCCGAAGCAGCAGCCTGCGTCGAGCAGCGTCTCTCCGCCCTTTAGCCGCTCGAGGACCGTCGGATACTCGGGGAGAGACGTGACATATAGGTCTAGAAACCGCCACCGACCGATGCACCCGTAGGGAAAGATCTTCCATGCTTTCTCCCTCTGTTCAAGAGGTTAGACTGGTAACAGGGTTACAAAGGTTATCTTTGGTGGCAAAGATGGTTTAACACCAATTTTGGCGATTGCTTACTGTTGCTCTTAGATGAGCTTCGACCTCATCGTGAGGGATTTTGCTGTAAGACTCGAGCAACTTGAATGCCTTGGTGTTATCGGGCGGGAGCTCTTCTGTATACCGTCGGGCGTCCTTTCTTCGCTCAAGATCGTCGGCCATTATTCCTCGAATGTTTTTGCTGAGACCTTGGAGCAAATTGAATGTGATTAGACTAGAACGAAATCCGCGACTTTGTTGACTCAATATATGAAGTTCAACCGAGTCTTACTATTACATGCGACAGCTTTTATATCTGCGGAGAACACCTCTACCGGGATCGGCGCCGCTTCGGCACCGGTGCATTGTCTCTGCCAATAAATGGCGGAGACATGTCAAGCTTAAGTGGCATCATTCATCAGCTGTCTGTTGTGCTTCTGCGGGGCACTGGATCGGATACCGGCACAGAGCACGAAAGAGGAATCTTTCATCATATTTTTGCAAGCTCTTATCCTCCTGAAAGAACAACTTGGGTCAAAAAGAATAATAGTCCTGTACAAGACAGTACCAGCAAGCTGCTCGCACCTTGGCCACACGACTCCTAATGCTCATAGCCATTCGCCCGATGCTCGTATGCTCCTAGACTTCAGCCTTGACGTCGACATCCTGATGTTCAACTGCGTGGATGTGCTCGCCAATGTGATGCCCCTTTGGCACGGCGACGTCCCCAATCTTATCGTCATCGATATCCTCAACGTGAACCGTCTCCTCGACGTCGTAGTTGGTCTCCCGCGTATGCCACAGCACGAGAGCGCACAGCGGCAGCGACACGAGCAGCAGCAGCCACGAGATGAGTATCTCGCCGAGGAAGGCCGTCTTCACGGCGTCCATGGCATACGAGACGGCCCCTCCGGCAGACTGTACGCCCTTGTAGTAGCCCGCCATGCGGGCGAGCTTAAACGGGTCGTTGGACATGGTTGACATGGTGTAGTAAGCCAAGCCCTGGTAGGCCGCATCGGCGAAATAGTCTAAGGATGACCTCATTAGTAAAATTGGAAACACGGGGGATCCTAATCAGGGGACCGTACAGGCAAAGATGAGGACGATTGGTCCTGCCGCTGACCCAACAGTCCAGTCCCATGGTATGTTCGCGCCGCGGACAGAAGTACTCTCTCGGGTAAACTGAACCTGGAAACCAAGGCCACAGGCCCAAATGGCGATATTAAAGACCAGAACAAATGCGACGGCGCTGAGCGCTCTGTTTCGACGTGTCATAGGGAGCCAGTCAGTCATCATACCGATGACGATGGAACCGACAACGGAACCCAGGCCAGTAAGGAGTGAGACGAGGGCTCGCGTGCGACCGTTGAAAAGATCCGCAGTAATGGCACCCTGATAGGCATAGACTAGGCCGGGTTAGTATTAGCCAGCGACCGAGACTAGGGGGTGACGGGAAGATGGGTGGTTTACAGTAGTTTGAGCTGAAGAACATGGGACTGCAGGTGAAAGGGCGATGTTTAGCAAGATTATCCACCCATGAGAGTACGCGGCGAGTATGCCTTACAAGAGGGCAATCATGCGCCAGTCTTTGAACAGGAGTTTACCCATCTCCCTGAGCTCCTGACCTGGCGAAATAGCATGCTTGAGAACAGGAACTGTGCCGTCCCCTCGAACCACCAAATCTTGCGGAACGGTCAGTTCAAACATCCGAATGCTGGTGGCAGTCCGACTTACGTGGGGGTAGAAGCAGCCAACTGGTGACGATGGATGTCAACATGATAATCATAAAGGCGATATAGACACCGGTCGAAACCGAGGGAAGCAACGAGTTTGCCTCTATACCCAAGGCAATAGCAGCGCCCACCAGCGTGCCGGTCTGGAAAATGGACCAGAAGACTGTGAAGGAGCGGCCTTTGTCTTTCTCCATGGGATAAGACATCATGATAGCACCTTGTGCTGTCCAGAGTAGAGCCGCGGCTAAAAACAGTTGGCACATCGTTAGAGTGTGGTTGGATGGTAACGATAAAGATAAGGGAAAGTGAGAGAGGATAGGCGGGTGGCCGTACTAATACCGAGAAGAGCACCGGCCAGAATCAGGAACCATCGCGTTCCGTGAAGCTGGTATGCCCAAAGCGACCCAATATACAAGGCGTAGCCGCAGGTACCCAGAGAGAGAGTCAGACAAGGGCCGAGGAGGTTGTTGATACTGCCAGAAAAGAAGCCCGAGATGGCAAACGTTCCGTACAGCACCCCCTGACTTGTGTCGCTGAGCTATGTGTCCTGGGTACCACCGGCCCCCAGGCCGTTGACCGCACTGAACATGCCGACCGAGCAGAAGGTGACGAAGCCAACGATGGCGACCTGCGTCCATGGCGAGTTATCTAGAAGATGAGATGTTAGAAAGTTGCACAGGTCCGGCCCGGTGAAAGTGTGTACAGCGTATAGCGCCCACCCGGAGGGCAGCGAGATTCCATTTCGCCATCTTGGGGTGGAGGAAGCGGAGCGGGAGATTTCAGATGTTGAGAGATCGCGTGACGCGTCAAGAAAGACTGGATTTCCGGTCCTACGAGAGCCTGCCAGAATGAGTAGTGTTACAGTGGGTGGTACCAGTGAGGTCGCTTTATACTTTGTGGAGGCAGGGTGCCAAGGTCAAGAATGCGGAGGTAATGTCACTTCTTATCAGCCAGTGTGTTAATCTAGGCCTAAGTTGTAGACTAACTAGGAAAACCTAACCCTTTTCACCCCTATTATGATAGGTGAGAACTAATGCTGGTCGAGCAAGGGTCACTATGTTATCTCTGGGTGCTATCATTCTAGCGCAGCAGTGGATATCGCATGTCATCTGCGCTAAAGCTCAGCTGTTAGCCTCCCAAAGCTTCATAGCATGCATACACATAGACGTCGCTAAGGTACCGCAGTGCTGGTAACGAGTCCTGCGTATCGGCCGTAACATTCAAGAGCGCAACTAGTCGCAGCTTTACAGACGAGAGCCAGTGTTCCGCCCGTCCGAGATAAGTAGCCCGGGTATTGTGTCAACAATTAGCTAGCAAGGCCGAGGAGTCCCAAGATAATGATATCTTTTGACTTGTAGACAGGCACGAGCCGTATGTGCGGACGAGTGATGATTGATAACAAACCAGCGGATGATTTCCTAATGGAGATAATTACGCCATGTGGAAAGTCTGCCGCATCTTGTTCCCCGCGTTTGGTGCACTAGAGTATGTGATGTGGGACCATGACATCCAGGGCATAGGACCTCGTGATGCCAATTCCGTTCACATCCGTTCGGTTTAGACAAGATAATGTGCATGGGAAGTTTACGGTAAGATCAGCGCCTGGAGACGTGCCCGGGTGCCGTGAACAAGCTAATTATAAGTCCAGACACTACCTGGCCCTCACGTCCCAAGCAAGGAAGCCTTCAAGACTTCGAAAGAAGAATCATCTTTTGACAGCACATAAAGGCATACACAACTGGTTAAACCTTCACCCATCATGGCCATATCCATCGAACGGCTCAATGCGCCAACCATCATCAGGCTGACCGACGAGGAGCTGGCCACCAAGACCGTTGGGTCACGCCATCTTCAAGCCGCCCTGGAGGCTCTGAACGAAGACGGCCTCGTGGTCCTCGAGAATGCCGTCGATCCCAGCCATCTGGACAAGCTTAACGAGCGCATGCTCGCAGACGCGGCGAAGCTCAAGGCCCGCAAGACGACGCACGTCAACTTCAACGCCACGTCCAAGAACATCCAGCAGGAGCCCCCGACAGACGACGGCTACGTCTTCGAGGACGTCGTAGCCAACCCGTGGGTCGCCAACATCCTCGAGAGCGCACTGGGTCCGAACCCCCACGTCCGGCTGTACAGCGCCAACACGGCCTTCGAGGGCGGCGCGCGACAGCCGGTGCACATCGACGTCTTCGGCTTCCCCACCGCCCCGCACGGCTACTGCGTCAACATCAACCTGGTCTCGGTCTCTCCCCAAAACGGCGCCACCGAGTTCTGGCTCGGCACGCACAACGCCCCGAAGCTGCAGACGCTCACCATCAACGGCACGGGCGACGACGGGCCGGACCCGGTCGTCGCGGCGCAGAAGCGGAAAGCGCGCGCCGACGCCCTCGGCGTGGCCCCCGACTACGCCAACGCCGTGGTCGAGGAGCGCAGGAAGGTGCGCCCGCCGATCCAGGCGACGCTGCCCAAGGGGTCGCTGATCATCCGCGACATTCGCCTCTGGCACGCCGGGATGCCGAACAAGACGGCCGACCCGCGCGTCATGCTGGTTACCGTCGTGTTCGCGCACTGGTACCGCAATAACCGGACGTTTCCACTTCCGAAGCGTTGGGAGGGGAGGCTCGACTGGGGTCGCCTCAGGCCGTGCATCAAGTGGGTGGACGACGACTGGGATTATCTCCAGGGGGCCCACGATATTGATCTGTCTCAGTTGCCTTGAAGCTGGGGTTGGATATCTTTATATGCATGTACTTAGCAACATCCGGTTGTCAAATCTGATCCCCTGAACAACGAATGGGAGAGACGCAGGTGGACGTTGAATAGGTCAAGGATTGGAGTTGCTTTATGTGACATAGCTACTACCATAGAGAACTCTACCCCTACAATTTTACCTTCCTGCTGTTGTAGTCATCCTGTCTTCTCTTGCAATGTGGTAATTATTGCCCAGGAATTGCGATGCTCAGTCAATGCCCACGAATGAAGAGAAGACGAATTGCGTCAGCTTAGGATTTTAGATAGGAATTGCCAGACATCGGTACATCTATTGGCATTTTTGCCTTTAACTTCTACTTTCTACCAGCATTAAGAGGACTGCCCACGTCAAATACATCCGAGGTGATAAGCTCCGGATACATAACCCCATTCTGTCTGAGCACCGTGTTCATCACCTCCATAATGAGCACGCTCTCCGACCACGGCAGGGTAGCACTCTCCTGCTTACCATCCCGCAGACAGCGTGCGCACTCGTCCGCCTCCCAGAACATGCCGTAGCCCCAGTCCCCGCGCTTAGGATTCCCGGGTATCGGATATTGCTGGATATCCACCCAGCCATCCGTCTTCATGACCTTATACTCGGTCGGCTGAAATATAGGCCCCGAGACATGTATCTCGCCTTTGGAGCCCTGAATGCGGATTGGGGGTCCGGCGCTGTACGTTCCGTCGACCTCGGTGCCGAGGCGGAAAGCCGCCGTGGCGATACCCATGGACTTGTGCTTGGGAAATTGGCAGATGACCGTCGTCATCTCGTCGACGCCCGTGTGGTATTTGTTCACGGCGGCCGTTACTTTCGGTGGCTCCTTGTCTTTTTCGGGCTGTATATGGTAGAGGGCCTGGAATACCCAGGTCAGGGAGTAGATGCCCAGATCTAGGAGGCATCCACCAGCGAGATCGGGATTGACCAGCCTTTGGGAATCGTCCAGGTCGAGATTACCGTCTTCGGCGTCCTTGGCTAAGGAGAGATCCGCTGTGAAAGCATGAATTAGTCTGGATAGCTAAGATCTCGCTGGGTCCATATGTAGGGAATGGTGATCCGTGGGCTTAATTGTCTTACCATACGTCCTGTAGACTGTCCCAATCTCACCCGACTGAAGGAGCTCCCGCACCTTGATACTGATCGGGAAATATCTCGTCCACACGGCTTCCATAAGGAAGACACCTTTTAATCTTGCCGCTTCCACCAACTTCTTGGCCTGTGACGCCGTCACAGTAAAGGGCTTCTCACACAGGACACTCTTGCCTGCCTGAATTGCAAGCATGGTATTCTGGAAATGGTGGCTGTGAGGCGTGCCGGTGTGAATAATATCGATATTAGGATCAGCGACCAATTCCGAGTATGAGCCATACGCGGTCGCAGAGGAGGGGCCATCAACCTTGTTGATAAACTCTCGTGCCCGCTCGGCAGAGGTGGAAGCGGCCACCGCCACGAGCTTGTGCTGCACATCTTCGGTTCCCCTGGCGAGGGGGTCGGTGAGCAGATCCTTGGTAAAGACTGTTATCTGTGTGTATTAGCTTGAGCTACGTCGTGAATTCTAGAGGTAACACTCGCGCTCGGCAATGGTTCCTGTGGACATGATGCCCCAACGGACAGTATATGGTGCCATATTTGCGTTCTCGGGTGATGAGCTTTGGCGGGATGTTGTCTAAGTTGAGGTTACTGTGAGGCCGTCAGGTCTGCTTGGCGACTGACAGATGAAGGATGGAGCAAGATAGACCAGGATGTGACAATATCAATAAGGGCTAAGTCTAGTCGCTTGACAACTCGCCACTTGTGAGTTTTGTCCGCATAGTGAGAATGGTTCATCTCACATTCTAGAGCAAATGGGATATCTTTTCCTTTCACTCAAGGGTAAGCCTAGGCAAGTAATTTGTGGGAATGACTTTGGCTTCCTTGGCTGTGCCATCTTTCGAACGTGGCGGCGGAATTCCCGGTTAGGAAGATGTGCCGCTCACATCAAAGACGCTAGCCCCTGACGGCGAGCTAGTCAAAAGCCTACCAATGTTGTCCTAGATCAACTTGTCAGATTTCTTATCGGTCAGCTCAGGAAGAGAGAATGTGATGAGAAGGCCTCGAGGAGATATGTAAATGCAGCAATGTGAACCAACGAAGCTGGCATCTCGTAAACTTGACATAGATAACATCACGGGATTCATGGTATCGTATAATCTATTCAGACTAGTGCTTGGGCCGCTGAGCCTTCAATTGTGCTACAATTAGGTGCCGCTAATGATGGTTCATCGACACTGATGACCTTGACATCAGGCGACAACAGCTTCTCTCGAACTGCGTTACCATTAAGAGCATCATTGGCATCAAATCTCGCAAGAGCCGCTTCCCAATTATCTTCTATGCCACTTTCAACATGCCTCATAGCCACCCTATTCCTCGCTACGTCCGACTCCACGTCAACAAACCATGTCTCATCCACAAGGTCCCGTATTTGACTCCACGGCTCTTCGTCGTACAACAGCCAGAGTCCCTCAGCGATGACCAGGGTGAGATGTGCTCCGATGACTATGTCGTCAGCCACAGGATCCTTGACACTGTGGTCAAAGCTCGGCGCCAGGATATCGGACATGCAGCCCGGGTGGTTATGAGTTG
This sequence comes from Coniochaeta prunicola, assembly GCA_007388105.1. Taxonomy (NCBI): domain Eukaryota; kingdom Fungi; phylum Ascomycota; class Sordariomycetes; order Coniochaetales; family Coniochaetaceae; genus Coniochaeta; species Coniochaeta prunicola. The sequence continues at coordinate 49,145 of SMOB01000301.1, forward strand.
GCTTGCTCAGTCGGCGGAGTAGATCGACCGCCCCCTCTGCGTCAAAGGTCCAGGCAGCTCCTCGGCGGGCGTGAGCCTCCTCAGGATTTGGCATGGCGTCCAAGAATGCACGCGAATAGTGAAAGCCATCCATGGGCAGGACAACAGCCGTTGGTGCCTGGCTGTCGGTGTTGAGCCTGCGTACGACTTCGTGGGCGATCGTAGATTTCCCCGAACCTGGTGGCCCAGCTAAGGCGATGACAGCTCTAGACTTCCCCGAACTCCTGGTCCGATCATGCTCGACAGCTTTCTGAAGGGATCGGGCCCTGGTCACAAGAGTTTCGATGACAGGCTCCATTGGTAGAACAGCAGAGGTAATTATCGTACAAAGTTGGATGATCTTCTTTGGAGCTTGTAGCGAGCCACATGGCAGTTCTCCCAAGAGGCGTTCAACGTAGCCTATGACCCCGAAGATCACCTTCATCACAGTTGATCCAATTCAACACAAGCGCCAATACAGGCTTATTTGCATATTCCATAAGAAAGAAACCATCATGGGCAATCGCTCTTTTGGTCCACAGGCGAGTCGTTCAGGTGGTTCAACTTGTCATTGGAGCGGAACCAATTTCTCCATGGGGTAATAAGGGCCGCAGACTCAGCATATCCTACCTATTGTATTTATCGCGCGCACCAAAGGAAGTGCAGCGGTTTTCAGCAATGTCACAGCTCCAACTGCTCACGTTCAACAAAGGCTTTTTGATCACCATCGACACGATGATCGTCGCCGGTCTACGCCGAAGCCTGGTGGCCGCCTCCCACAATGTCCAGCCTCTTCGGATGATGATGCAGCCCGTCCGCTCGGCCGTGACCTGGGCGGAACAAGACCACTGGGAGGACCCTCGAGGACCCTTGGGTATCGACAGGCCAAGCCCGAAGCTCGCTCCGCTTACTGAGACAAGTCCGCAATGGCTTCGTGACCTTCACCGTGATGGTGTAAGTGCTCATGCTGAAGCCAACACGACATGGCTTAGACTAACCGCTTCGCCAGTGGGCTATTGTGCCCGGGGCTGTCTCGAAAGAGAAAGCCCTCAAGTATGCCGACAAGGCAGAAGATTGGCTTGAAGGATTTGACATGGGATACAAGCGCAACGACCGCTCGACATGGAAGTCTAAAAACATCCCGAGACATCGTTATGGCGGACTCTTTGACCAGTGAGTTATCTCTGTATCATCTCCAAAGGGCTGCAACCGACTGTGTTTAGTTTTTCCTTTGCCCACGCACAGTTTGTCTGGGATTGTAAATCGGAGCCCAATGTGCGGAAGATCTTTGCAACAATCTGGGGTACCGATAAACTCACAGTTTCGTTTGGTACGAATACGCTGCGATACTCTTTCTGGCATGTATTATTGACCACTATTGTTGACTCTGGGCAGATGGAGGCACGCTAGCCTTTCCCACTCCTGAGGAAGCCGATCACGGCAAAGCACCTTGGCCTCATGTGAGCACGGCAATTCTTCGACCTGTATAGCTCGCTGGCACTGACATTCTACTAGTCGGATCAGAGTGCCTACCGTCCCTGGCCTCATTGTATTCAGGGGTTGCTGAACTTGGTAGGTTGTCAGATACTGCCCGACGTGCGCTTATCAACTTACTCTTCTGACGCATCATAACAGCTCCCGAACGGTCCCGAGGACGGTGGTCTTACGGTCATGACTGGCACTAGTGCTCTCTTTGAACAGTACTTCAAAGAGCACCAACCCGTAAGTCCCGTGTGGTCTCACAATTCTTTCCAAATCACGTTAACAAGACATAGCCTGAGGGTGGATGGATTAAGCGAGACCTCGTGGACTGGACCGACGAGGAGCTGCAGTGGTTTGCGGACCGCGGCTGCGAGTGGGTAAAACCCAGCATGGAACCTGGTGACTTTATACTATGGGACTCAAGGGCCGTTCACTACGGTGCCGCGCCTCTTGGAGACAACAAACGCATGGCTATCTGCAAGTGTTCCTTCCCCTTCTGACATTTCAAAGTTGGAGGCTAATGCCGATTAGACACGTGCTACAAGCCCATTGAGTTCCTGACTGAAGAGCAGAGGGAGAGAAAAGTGGAGGCTTTCAAGCGGGGATACATGACCGTGAGTCTCTATACAATGAGTCTAGATAGACGTTACTGATGCTGGTGCAGTCGCACGACCCTACCGACTTTGTGTTGAAAGAGGAGCAAATGGCCGATTGGAACATCCTCCATCCATATGGGGCCCCAACCATCGACAAGGCGACTCAGCAAGCCATTGGGATTATTCCATATGAGTGAATGAGGGAAAGGGTTATAGGGTTAATAAGAAGCTTTGAGCTGCTCTGCTCCAGTGACCTCAATTCCCACCGGAGAATTCAACAACCCCACGAACTGCCCTGTCTGTGATCTGTACAACCTGCAAATCATGAAGGCAGTTAATTCAGTCTATCTGAGCGCCAAGATCCGGCTAGGTGTTCTAGGAATTCTGTAGCTTGAGTGTTGACATACGTGGCGGAAGGGATTGTTCTAGTAGCATATCTAGAACGTTGACGGCAAAAGAAACTCACTACCCGAGAGCTCAAACCTGAGAGCTAAAAACCCGCTGCAGAGGTAGGAACCGTAGCTCTAAGCTTTTATCAAATAATACACCATGTCTCGACTAAAAGCCAAGGTCCGTGGATTGGAAGTTATACTATGTCTTACAACCAACTCAACGCTCAAGAGAAATCAGCCCAGGAGCGGTAAGCTCCATAATTAGCAGTGAGCTTCTTGTCACCATTTGGCATAGATACAATTGAGAATTTGGGATGAAGTGCTCCTTTGCGGAAGGATCGGGAAGTGGTCCACTCTCATGCCTAAGATATGTTGGATCGAGGCGATCTTGCATTGCTAGAGAATTATGAGGTAGCTATGATAGTCATCAAATACATAGGTTTGGATAGTACACACATAGTATTGAGTCTAATAACCTGTAGGGCATGAAAGCAAGACGCAGATAGCAGGACGCTAGAGTGCTAGACTAGCGGATTAACAGCGGACCGACTCGGCAGCGTCGCCGTTAAGCCCCTCACGGGTCTCACCCCAGAATCACCAGCACCTGGCTACCCTATCATTTACCTCGCAATTGCAACCCAGAGCTACATGCACATCGGTCTCGTGCCCTTATAAATACTCTCTCCCCTCTCTATATCTTATCTAAACTGTGACCTGTGCCTGGCATGGCTACGCGATTCACATTCGTACCTCAGACGACAGGACACACTGACGGACGGCTTCATATGCGCTCACGGACAGCGTGCGACACGTGCCGAAATAGGAAGGTAACCGACCTGTTGAGCTTTTTCTAATTGCTTTAGTACTTGTAGCAAGGGGACTTGCACGTTCTTGTATTCAACATATGGTAATTCTAACTACGCACATGTTACATAGCGGCGCTGCTACCACACCACACGCCACACATCTACGCCTACCGGTCCGCCAGCGCCAGCCACCTCGCTCGCTGAATCATCCTTGAAGGACTCCACTCCTGTGGGTGCTATCCGAGTCGGCCAGAAATGCAGCTCGAGAAACAAGAACAAACCCCGCCGAGCCGAGCCGGACAACGACTCCGGTGTCACGCCCACATCTATGGCTGGCAGTGACACGGCGGCGACCCCCCAACAGCCCGAGGAAGGTTGTCGCTTAGGGCGTATAGACCCTAGGTCTCCAAATGAAGCCGGGAAACAGGCTCCATGCCATCAATCTCATGTGCCCCCTCCTCTCTCGGCTTCCGCTAAACGACCCCCTTCCACCTCCATGTTCGAAGGTCCGGCGCCGACGCCTCGCTTTGTCGGTGATCTGAACCCAGAAGCCCGTCTCTTAGAAGATAGCGAGTCACCCGAGGAGGCGCGGGACGTATCTACCGACGCGGTGGGCGTCTGGATACAGCAGCGGACCTACAGCGAATACGCTGGTCTTGATGCTCGGCCTCCATTCGCGAATAGGCATGATAGACTGCCTCCCCAACCTCTACGGCCCATTTCGGAACTTCTCCCTATGAGTACCGTCACAGCTTTGTCAGATCTGTATTTTGACAAGATTCACCCTATTCTTCCAATTCTCAATGAGAAAGAATACCGCCAGGGCCTTGCTTCGGGAACTACGCCGGCGGCTTTGGCGTATGCAGTCTGTCTCGTCGTTGCCAAGGACAAGTCTGCCGAGCCATACTTGAAAACCCTCATAGACGATGAGGTGCCGTCCGCAAGACAGTTCTGCTCGCGGCTACATAGGTTTATCGTTGCGGCACTGGGTGATCGGGCCAGCCTGCGCAAGCTTACAACCCTCCGCATTATGGCCCTCCTCTCGTTGCACCACGAGGGCGGCGACGGAGCCGAGCAGGCCTCTAGTTACCACGCACAAGATGTGCACATAGCGCAGAGTCTGGCGATGCACCTTCAGCGACCCAATGACGATGGTTTCGAGATAACGAGGACGTTCTGGTGTCTTTGGTCACTTGATAGGCTCATTGCCGCGATGAACTCCAGACCAGTCAAAATACCCGACTACGACATCTCCATCCCGCCCATCACACCAGAACAGTCGGGGTCGGTGGCCTTTGACATATTATTCCGTATTGCCAGGGCTCTGAACGGCGTGATTGCGCTATACCGCCCAACTAACCCCGATTCCATAACTGGCATTGATGCGGACTTTGCCGGGTTCGACCAGATAGTGGAGGAGGCGAAGGGCTGGCATCTTGCCCAGTCAACACTCGGTATGGCCTGCTCTCTACTTCTTGGCTTCGTTCGAGCTTCCTTGTGTCCGCTGGCCTTTGCCCTGGACGATACGCTAACAACGTTTCGACGCTCTATAGCCACGCTTCACATGTTCTATCTTTGTACTGCAGTGCTGTCCCACAGACTTAAAACCGTCCAAGCGCTTCCGATGCCCACAGCGTCGAGATTACGACAACAACACGCCGCCATCCAGATCATCAGATCTCTACGGGACCCGCAGCGCCTCCAGTCGCTGCACCCGTTCCCATTCGTCGTCTACGCGGCAGGCCTGTCTCTCTCCGTCTCGTACCAGCAGCTGAGACACAGTCGGCTGCTCACCGACCAGGAAGAAGCAAGGCACGATTTCAACGCCGCCTGCGCGATTCTGCAGGAGCTGCGCCAGAAATGGGCGTCTGCGGACGTCGTATCGGCTCTGGCCCTCAAGATCTCGGCCGAGCTGAACAGGGTCCCCACCCTAGACGTCTTCCGCGTCGACAGACCGCCGGAAGGGGCCCAGGATGAGTTGCGAACAGATGCCCAGCAGCAAGAGCCCCGTCAAACAACCGCTGAACCTGCCGCTCCCGGTGATGATGTGCAAAATGCCGCCCTGGAAACAACGGCGCAATCCAGAAATGTTGCTCCGAGTTTCGAGTGGGATCCGAATACGTTTAATCTTTTTGACGGCATGGACGACATATCCTGGATGTATCTAGATGCCGGCAACCCTGTCAGCTTCGATCTTTTGCCGCTGCAAGACTTTTGGCTAGATGAGGCGCAACTCCAGTATTGATACCATGGCGATAGGTGCCAATGGGCCACCACGCATGCGCCGACACAAAGAATACTAAGCAGAAGACCAAGGCGCAAACTCGTCAACTGAAACCTCGAAAATGCAGGATACGTGGTGCTTGATTACTGTTGTGTCTGATGAGAGCAAAGCCAACGGCTTGAGCTGTATGGATGCAGAAGTCTGCTCTGTGTCTCCGCTGATCTATCCAATGTTCCTATGCCATCGCCTCATCGCTACGGAGGAGCTCTAGGTCTGCCGCAGATGGGGTCACGGATCTTATGATCTCCTGTTGGACCGCAATTACAAAGCCTGCAGACGACCACAACTTGCCACCAAACTTACTGCGGTCTTGAAAGAGTAACACAGCGGCACCAAACGGCGAAACTCTAGTCTGTCACCTCTGCCGCAACATAAGCCTCAACACGAACGTATCCGCGTTATCCCAATGGGGGTCATCAGCACTAAGGTTTTTGTGCCGACCTTCGCCCCCTCTAGAAAAGCCCCTTTCTGCGCCAGTTACCCCATCCGGAAATGCCGCTCCGCAAGAGTCGCAAAGGCGGACATTATTACCGCATCTGGTCCACTCCCGCCCACATGGCGATGGCTTCATGGAATGGAGGTCACGACTGAAGCAGAATTGTGCTTGACGGAGGCGATGTAGTTGTGGTTTAAGTTGAAGAGAGATGGAATCGCAATCGTTGTGTTGGAGCCGTAGAATAGCTCCCGGTATGAGAACTCTCGGGTACCCTTCAGCGTCGCATTCATTGTCCATCTGCCTCCTATGTTCATCGCCATGATACTCAACCTCCTTCCACTCGCAGTGGGCGTTCTCTCCCTCACACTGATCGTCTATCCCGTTTTCATCTATCTCTGGGACTCCAACGGCTTACGCAAGTTTCCCTCGCCATCTTGTGCCGCCTTTACCCCTCTGTGGCGTCTCTGGCACAACCTTCATTTCAGGCACTATGCCGCCGTTGACGAGGCACACAAGCGCTTCGGCACCCACGTGCGCATTGCCCCGAATCACGTCTCCATCCTTGACTCTCGCGCACCGAACGAGATATACGGTCACGGCGCCAACATGTTGAAGGAGGAGTGGTACGACGCCGGTGCTGGCGCTCACCGGAACCTTGCAGATGCGCGCGACAAAGCCGAGCACCAGGCGAAGCGGAAGATGTTAGCGCATGCGTTCGCAGCCAAGACGGTCGTCGGGCTCGAGCCGCTCCTAGAGGAAACTCTCGGGGCTCTTATCAAGCGGATGGACATGCACGTCGACGCCGGCGACAAGGTCAATATGCGTCTGCTGCTGAACTACTTCACCATCGATCTGTTCGGCAATCTGCTCTATAGCCGGCGGATGGGCTGCCTGGAGCGCGGTAACGACCTTCTCGACGCGGAAACCGGCGACGGCAAGATCTACAAGGTCCCCTTCATCAACTCCCTGCTGGAAGGCACCATCGCCAACACTGCCCTTGCTTTCGCGCCCTCCTGGCTTCCTTTCACACGCCCAATCGCACAGCGCCACCGCTACAAGAAGGCCGGCGCGGACTGGGACGCCATCGTCTTCCACAACACCAAAGAGCGCATGACCTCCACCCCCCCAACCTCAGACCTCTTCGACCGCCTCCTCAAGAACAGCCGCGGCGAAGACCTGAACCTGTCCATGGGCGAGCTCATCGCCGAGTGCTCCGCCATGATGAACGCCGGCACCGAGACCACGACCGCCGCCATGACCAACACCGTCTACCTGCTGTACACGCACCCGCCCGTCCTGCGCAAGCTACGCGCCGAGCTCGACGCCGCCTTCCCCGGCGACGAGATCCCGTCGTACGATCGGGCCTCGCAGCTGCCCTATCTCCGCGCCTGCATTGAGGAGTCCCTGCGCGTCCGGCCCGCGAGCTCCATGGGCCTACCGCGCATCGTGCCCGCCGGCGGGCGGACGATCGCGGGGAAGTTCGTCCAGGGCGGCGTGACGGTCTCGGTGCCGACCTACTCGCTGCTGCGCGACGAGAGCGTCTTCGACCGGGCCGCCGAATATATCCCCGACCGGTGGCTGACGGACGACCAGGAGGAGAAGCGGCGCATGATGGCCAACCACCTGCCGTTCAGCACGGGGCCCCGGGCGTGCATCGGGCGGAACATCGCGTACTTCGAGCAGATTGTGGTGATTGCTGCGCTGGCAAAATTTTACGACTGCGTCGTGCCCGAGGGGTTTCGGCTGGAGACGCAGGAGCGCTTCAACTCGAACCCTGGGCCGCTCGTGGTGGATGTCAGGCGCAGGTGTCGGTGAGAAATCTCGATGCCCGGGCACGATCGGCGGTAAGCCTTTGTCAGAACCTAGAATAGTAGGTCAGGGGGTTTAGAGAGTCTAAGATTGTTTCTGAGTAACTATGTCTAAACCCTGAGTTTCATCGCTCCCTTATAAGCTCATACGAGTAGCAAAAATATCCGTTATCTTTATCAAATGACCGTGCCATTCGACCATTTATGTAGATGCCACCTACAGTTTCCAGTTTTGGAAAGATTAAGTCAAATAACTTGCTATGAGCAATAGCACGTACAGCACAACTCGCACTATAGAGGAGGTTAGGGTCTGATAGTTTACATAACTGAACTGCACCCTCGGTATGTCTAGACATATGACTGACACTCGCAACTTAACTACCAGCCACTCCATACCCCGACCCCTATCTATGCCTCCCCACAAACTCCCTCAACACATTATCCGTAAGCTTCGCAACCTCATTCTCAAACCGATTCCACCCCAGCGAGCAGAACCAATTAATACTCCCCACGCTAAACACCGCCCCCCCGCCCCCCGTCTCGTAGTACGCGACATCCGACCTGACCAAGTCCGTCTGCGTGCCCGTGGTCTTGAGCATGGGAAACTCGACGTCCTCGGGAAAGATGCCGAAGTCGTCCGGGTGGCCGACGCTGGTCGCGACGACGACGGTGTTGGGCGGGCTGCCGAGGTCGAAGTCGCAGCGGTCGATCTCGTCGCCGCTCGCGCCGCCCGCGAAGCCGTTGGCGCCGATGAGGCCTTCCTCCGGGATGCCGTCGAACATCCAGGCTAGGGAGGGGTCTTTGCTTGCTTCTGTTCGCTTGTAGGGTACGCCGGGGCCCTGTGGATAAGTAAGTCGGCTAGTTGCAATCGAGTTTCGCTATGCGGTATACAACTAGGCAGAATGTAAGGGGAATAGGTGGTCACTAACCGAGCCGCAGGCACAACAACCGACGCCCAAGAGGTAGTTGGCAGCCAAGCCGCGCGAGCGCCACAGGAGTCCCAGCTGGCCGTTGGTGCTGAAGACGCGGTCGCCTCCGGGGAGGGTATACGCCCGACATCCCTGGTCGCCTCGTCGGATCTCCACGCGGTGCAAGCTTGTAGACTTGGCGGCGCAGCTCCAGTAGAACCCATTGCCGCCTAGATACATGAGATTACCTCCCCGCTTAAGGTAACCCGAAAATGCACCGAGAGACTCGACGGTATGATACTCAGGATGGGAGCAGGTGACTACAGTGTCATACCGGCTGAGAGCGGCTGGCCCGAGAGTGTGCAGGTCGTGGTCCGTGATCACGTCGTAGGGAATGCCGCTCCTTTCCAAGAACTCCAGCCCGATCAGGTCGGCGCTCAGACCGCGAGGACGATGGAAATTCCAACTGATATAGTCCGGACGCATGTTCAAGATGGGTCTCTTGGCCGTCGAGTGGATCAAGCCCGAGCGGTCGTTGTAGATGTCGTAGCAGGAGAGGCCCAGATCTGTTCTGCGCTCGGTCTTGTAAGCGTGTTCGTCTCTTCGCACCTGCCAGTCGTACGCCACCGACATGAGGTGTGTCCTGTCGTATACGTGCTCGTTCGCGTAGGCGAGATACTGTGTTGCAGGTGTCTGTCAGCCGAGGGAATTACTCATGTGAAGGCTTCGACAGTACCAACCGTGAATGTCGAAAGGTTGTAAGCCACCCGTGCTCCCAGTTTAGAGCTGGTCTGCTCTGTCGGACGTACGAAGAATGGAATCGCGTCCTTGGTCGAGCCTTGTGCTGCCCGAGCCATCACTGCGTACGCACCCGACCGCAGATCCAGCGGTAGCTTGATGGAGATGTCTGTTTCCCATGCCGCGTCATCTAGGTCGTCTTCATGGAAATGGATAGCTCCGTATCCATACCGGGCTTTGGTCCAGTCTGACTCGGTCCCGTCCCAGTCATGCCCGGATAGCGCTCTCGTAGGCGCGTTGACGAGTCGCGCCTCGGCTCCGTTCGTCGACACGTCCAGGACACTGTCTTCTGACATTTGGAGGGAGAAGTCCCACTTCGCGAGCAAGAGGTTCTCTGGATCCGCTGATTTCAGCTCCGGACCATCAATGCGGCCGTTGAAGAAGTTGCCCGGGATTGTAGTAGGTTCGGTTGAGCTTGCTGCAAAGCTGGCAGCAAACATGAGAATGCAGGGCTTGTCAATGTCGGCCTTGTCGGCAAGCTCCTTCGTTCCGCTGACAGATGGTTGTGCGACCTCCATGAAGGTGGCCTTCGGAGTGAACTCGTAGCTGAGCGTTGTGCCTCGAATTGTGAACCAGAGACGAACCCACTTCTTCACTACTGGCTTGAAGTCTGTCGAGACGACTTCAACTGCGCTGCCTGTGCCTATCCAGAACTCGGCGAAACCTGCAGGTGTCAGGACAACCGCAAACCCAGTGTTCGAGGACACATCAAGCGTAGAGACAATCGTTTGGACATGCGTCGCCTCTTCCACGAGATGGGCCTGAAAATGGACCGAAAATTCCACACCCGCCGGCATCACCTTGTAGTCCCGCTTGTCAACGATGGCATATGAGCCTGGGTGTGCAACCTGGAAACGGCCAACTGCGTTGCCCTTTGGGATCTCGGAGACAATTTCCTGGTGCATGCCCTCGAAGTTGTCCCCTTGGGGACCGTGTACCAAGCGGACGACATGGTACTCCAAGTCTTGTTCTGTGGAAGACACCTATAGACCTGTGAGTAATATCGTGATGTATATGACACCAATGGCAAATCGTCAGGGTTCGGCCCGTCGAGAGCTATATGCTGCTTACCTTGACATCTACTGTTTCACCGGGAGATGCAATCCAGGGGTCCACGTAGCCAGTGATCTCGGAGGGATAGCCCTCCGGGGCATTGTTTGCTCTAGCCACCATGATAGTTCAGATCAGATCAAGGATCGTCCAATATCCGTCTAGACACGTGCTCTTTCAGTTGCGGGCGATCATCACTATAAATTTTCGATACATGATGCTCCGATCGCGTCCCCTAGAGTTCAGGGTCCAGCGTGACGGTGCGCTAATGCGGGCGGGGTTACCAGACCCCATGGGCATATAATCGTGGTAAGGGGATTAATTACCGCATTTGGAACATTCCCGCCCTCTGTTATCCCGACAATGGGGCACAATGGATCCCTAATCCCGCACGTATTATTGGGTACATTTTGGAGGTTGCCTCCTATTAGAGTACCTAGACTGGGAATCTTGGCGAAGCTTATCTGCTATCTGGAATATCGCATGCGTGAGATCAAAAGTGACATTAAAAATATCGTGACAAACTAAGCCAAGCCACATGGCTGCAAGACTAACTACTTATTCTAGATAACCAGATACGTGTGGTGCCAGATTGGCGCAAGATCAAACCCTCTCACTGAACCCACCTTTCCCTCCTCATCACCTCCACAGTCCACTCCTCCAACCTCTCCGCAAGCTTCTCGTCCTTGGCCGGACCACTCAGCCACCTCAGCTCCCCGCAACGCCGGAAAATCTCAAAATACCCCCCGCTCTGCTCCGCCTTCATATCCGGACCCGCCACGCAGAACAGACTCGTCCACGACCCCTTATCGGCAGGATACATCAGCCCAAACTTGCGCACGGCCGACAGGATAACAGTAGTCAAGACCGACCCGGACTGCTCCATCGGCGTGGCAAGGTTCGTCTCGACCAGGCCCGGATGGACAGACGAGACCCATATCTCGCCCTCGCCCTTCCTCGCGCTGGCGGAGCCCGGGCCGAACCTCTCTTGCAGGTTCTTCGTGTGCAGGATGTTAGCGAGCTTGCTCTGGCCGTAGCGCGCCCAGGGCCCGCCGCCCTCCTGGAGCGCCGGGTCCTGGAAGTTGATCCCGCCCTTGGGCGCGCTGAGGTGGCCCGACGAGCTGAGGTTGACGATGCGCACGCTGCCGGGGCCCAGCTTCTTGGCGGTGCGGAGCATCAGGGGGAGGAGGTGCTCGGTGAGGACCCAGTGCGCGAGGTAGTTTGTCTGCCATTGGGCCTCGTGGCCGTCCTTTGTGATCTCGAAGGGGGTAGCCATGATGCCCGCGTTGTTGACCAGGCCGTGGAGGGCTGTCTCAAGGGTGAGGAAGCGGTTGGCGGCCGTGACGACGCTGGCGAGGTCCATGAGGTCCATTTGGAGGAGGTCGATGTTGGCTGATGGGTGTGTTTCCTTGATCTGGGCAATGGCTGCCTTGCCCTTCTCTTGGGATCGGGCACACATATAGACGTGTGCGCCGTGTTCTGCCAGGTGGGCTACGGTGTAGTAGCCTCTGTGGTCGAATAGATCAGCAATCCGAACGTCATGATAGAGCAGAGACAGGGAGACCTACATGCCGGAGTTCCCGCCTGTGACGATGAACACTTTGCCCTTCAGACTAGGGAGAGTATCGGGATGGAACGTCATGGTCAGAGTAAGTGCTTGAGTCTTTGGTAATAAGGTTATAAGAAATGGATGAGTCCGTGTATAGGATGAGTTTGTGTTTGGGATGAGTCTGTGTTTGGGGAGTTCTCTTCTTCGATTTACGAAAGGTTGCTGCAATACTTATATTGCTCTCAATGGGAAATCTCTGAGACATTTGCCTTCTAGAGATGCTATTCTGATCATTACATGGTGTGAGCAGCCTGCATGTGAGCAGCCTGCATAGACATCTGGTCTAACACTTACACACCGGACTCCTTAAAGATGTGGACCAATAGGAGAGCTTAGATTCAGGGGAGTGAGCCAGCTGCATAAGCGTGGTGGTTCCTGCCGAACGTCAGTGCCACTTTTCGGGGATGTTAGGGCTCAATCAAGAGTGTGAGCAGGTTGCAGGACGCTAGACCTGCTGTAGTTAGAGACTGTAAAAGCATCCAATGATACCCGCACCATCTCATCAACCCCTGCTCTGTCTGCGCCTCAGCCCGCCGGATATGGCCAGTCCTGCCAAGAGCGTTAAGTCCGTGACTGTGAGCAGCCTGCATAAACCACGCGATAACTGGGCCAAAGAACTTGACTTCATTCAACACCAATTTCATCATCACCACAATCCGAACCATCCGCTAGCACCATGGATAGTACGTTTCAGCCCGTTAAGTCATTGCCACAGTGCATCGAACTCGCGCCGATGCTACAATTAGCCGAGGTACGTATGAGGTCGCTTTGAGTCACGCAGATGACGTGCTTTGCTCACCGCGTGCAGGCGAGAAGCAAGGAAGACGACTGGACCGGGACCAACGACGCCGCAGCACGCAGGCGCGCACAGACTAGACTCAATACGAGGGCATACCGTACGTGACGTCTTGCTTCCCTTTTATCCGGATCGGGAATCATGCTGTCCGATCAAGGTATGCTCGGTGGACGGGGCTAATTGTTCGGTAGGGAGGCGGAAAGCTCTTGCAAAGAAAACCGAAGCATGCGGTACCGTAACTCGAAAGCCGATAAAATCGGAACCACTGGTGGAATGCTGGGACGTTGAGCAGCAATCCGTCTCCGTCGTCCCAGCATCCCGTGTCAGGCAGCTATATAACTCAAAAGCTCCGTTGCTACGACAGAACCCCAAAGTGAAGCAGTTTAACATCGTCTTCCCCCTATGTTCAGACCACCTCATTACACTGCTCCAATACAACGCTCTACGGGCGCTGGCCGTCAACCGCACCCTAATCTCAGGCATCCTCACCACGCCACTTGACTGCGACGAAGAAGTAACACACATCGTCCCCTACCCTACCAAGCCAGAACTCATCCCCTCAGCACTTCTCCCCACCATTCTCCAACAAACAGTCCCCCACGGCGACTGGATCGACATGTTCCCGTCCCCCGAGGGCCGGGACCGCCTGATTCTCGCCGCCGGCACGTTCGACGAGGACGAACTCTGGGCCGACTGCATCGGCGGGCTGTACGAGGGCTTCCCCGACGACGAGGTCGAGCGGCGCGGCATCATGGCGTGGTCGCCGCCCTGGGACATCGCCGGGTGGGAGATGTCCGAGGGGTTCCTGAGGAAATGGAGGTGGCTGTTTGGCGGGCTGCCGGGCGCGCTGGAGGCGACGAATCGGTGGCGCCGGGAGAGGGGCGAGGAGCCGTTTGTTATTGATGAGTGCGAGTCGTCCGGCGCTGGTTGAGATTGTGTTGCCACACTAATGTTCCTCGTCGACGAGGTGGATAGACACTGCCAATTCATTGTCAGTTGTCTCAGCATTCGGTGCATCCGAAGTCAAAGCATTCGAACCGAGACGAGTTTGATGTAAGGATCAGCTAGTACACAGTGATTCATGTATCTTATGTTTGGCTAATCGCGACATCCAGTCAAACAGGTCACTTTGCTGTGTCATTCAGAGGTATCGCTATGCCTAACATCTCAGACACAATAACACCGTCAGCTACTCTGACTTCGTTGCCTTCCTAGCTCTCATCTCAGACACCTTCCTTAGCGTAGTCTTGACAATCAAGTAGAACCAGAGAAAGTTCAGACTCGCAAGCGTCACCGCACACAGCATCAGCAGCACCAATACAACATTGCCGATAGGTTCAGGCCGCAAACCCTCACTTTCGAGGCGCTTATAGACCTGATACTGCTCGGCTCCTAGTACCTCCTCCGACATGGATATGTGTCTCACCGTGAACATGTCTCTCATGTATCGCACCGTTCCGTATGTCCCCCACACGATCCGAATAGCGAAGAACAACACGATCCAGACAGTCGCATTGAGCACTGACTCTCGAGAGGTTCCGTGACCCAGTCTCACGAGGAACTTGTAGATGTTATGCGGTATGTTAGTCATCTCGTAGACGAGGAAGCACGGCGACATGGAGCTCGTGAATGGGACCTGGCCACCGGCTAGTTAGACTACTATTTTCCGTCCTTTTCGAGCACGTCAGAGTATCGACCTACGTAAACGCCGCCCAAACAGCCAACTCCAATGATAGAGTGCAGTATCATCTGGATACCATGCTTCTTGTACTCGATAATCATCATGGCAAAGTGCCAGATGAAGTAGCCAATCGCTATGTTGGTAATGTGCGTTTCCGGCTCATAGTACCCATAGACACGCTCGATGAGGCCTCGTGGCTCCCATAGTACACGCTGCGCGATCAACACGTAGAGAGAAGCCGGCCCTAAAATGATGCTCTGGGCAAAGGACACAACTCGAAGCTTCCAGTCCGCCCTTTCGCTCTCGCTGAAATTGGACCATTGCTTTGGGATGACCAACCGGGACAGGGGCTCGGCCAGATAGCAGTAGAGCAGGGTGAAGAATAATGTCGAAATGGCTATACTGTCGGCATGCGGGAGTAGCGTTCTGAGGCCGAGAGTCGATGCTAGGCTCTGTACAGGCCAACAAGATCCGAGGAATGACATCGGAGGACTTTCCATGATACTGAGCATAACCACGATTCTTTGTGATCCTCAAACTTTGGTGTGTGTGAGGTTTTGAGGATCAAAATACTGTACTCAGACTCACTTGCTGGGGTTTTGCATGTGAAGAAAGTGCGTCACCTGGCCCTGCGGCCCTGCAGGCCAGTATCGGAGATGACTACCCTGTCGTGGATATCTCGACGTAGCATCAAAGTCAGCACTAATTCTGACCACCCCATTTAGAAGCCAACCGGTGCACCCCCGGCGGAAAGTCACGGCACGGGCAGTAACGTTCCGAAGCAAGCTGACTTTTCGCAAAATTAGGATGCAATAGGAGGGGATCAATAAGTCTAACTAGTGGCGTGGGTTACTAAGGGGTGCTACAGTCGCGTTGAGGCGCGGAATCTTGGTGAATGATCTGTGTTTTTTTTCCTTTCCAGTTAGTCTACTGTTTAGTAAACCATCAAATATTGCCCATGTCGCCTGTATTGCAGTTGCTGAAGTGGACCGTCTATATTTTGTACTTGTGCATGTAAGTTTCAATATGCACAGCGTGCAGTCATGACCACAGAGCCGGGACCAAGCGTTCTATCGCCGTTCGACAAGTCTCTTCCGCGTTTCGAGATAGACGGTAAACAGATTACAATTCTACAAGGCCCTTCCGAGTTCTACGATGCCTTGTTACGAGGAATCACGGAGGCCAAACACCGAATCTTCCTCTCCAGCCTATACATCGGCACTGATGTGCCAAGTCTAAGCCTAGTGGGTATCAACCCATTCCCTTTGTAGCCTTTCCTAAATTTCGTTTAGGTGAAAACATTGGCGGCCTCACTACGAGCGAATCCTGACCTGTGTTTGTACGTCCTTCTCGACCTCCTTCGAGGAACCCGACCAGGACCAGAAGCCCCGTATGCGTCAAGCACCGCGGCCTCCGTACTTGTGCCGTTAGTACAAGAGTTCGGCCCGGCACGGGTCAGCCTCCGTTTCTACCACACTCCAAATCTCCGCGGCATATGGAAACTGCTAGCCCCAAGTCGACTCAATGAGGGCTTCGGGCTGCAGCACATTAAGCTATGTGGCTTCGATGAGCAAGTCATCGTCACAGGGTACGTGCAGAAGAACCCCCTTGTACACCTGCCACGAGGTTGTCAGGGATGAAGACCATACCCACATACCACATCCCATGCTTACTGCCGCAGAGCAAACCTATCGCGCGAATATTTCGAGAACCGCCAAGACAGATACTACGCCTTTAACTCGCCGGAGCTCACCGCTTATTTTCATAAATTTCTAGTCACACTCGGTGGGTTCGCATATGTGATGATGCCAGAAGCAAGCCCACGATCGGGGGATATTGTTCCTGTTTATCACTGGCCACGCACGAACTTCGTTCCAGCGCCGCTGGAGAAGTCCGATCCTCGTGTAGTTATTAATGCAGCACGGAAGCACTTACTTCCGTTGATATGGGAGTATGCTGCCAACGACAAAACCGTCTCCAGTCAGCAAAATTGTCTTTCGGTTCTCTCCTCGGAGCACGATACGGTGGTCTACCCCCTCGTCCAGATCGCACCATTACTAAGGTTATCGGATCACGATCTCTCCGACTCTGTAATGATCAGGTCCTCCCACGAGTGGGGAATGAAGCATATACTTTCTCTACTTCCTCGCTGTTCGTCCTGGACTTTGTCGACTCCCTACTTGAACTTATACCCGCCGATACGTCAATGGCTATCTCAACGTAAGTATCAGGACACCAACCATATGCCCTCTAACAATAACATCTCTTCTGCATCTGGCTCCATCATAACTGCCGCTCCTGAAGCCATGAGCTTCTACGGCGCGAAAGGGCTAGCTGGCTACATCCCAAAAGCCTTCTCGGACGAAGTGCTCGCTCTGAGGACTTCACTCAGAAATGACAAACAATACAACAATAAAGCAACAGGCTATAAAGACACAACGCTATTGCAATGGAGAAACGGGGTCGCACACCAGCCCGGTGGCTGGACGTTCCATGCGAAAGGGTGGTGGGCAAGGGCCCTCAAGATTAGGGACAACACTGACGACCTGGGAACCATTACTGTTCTCGGCTCTTCTAACTACGGCGAGCGATCCTTCAAGCTAGACCTCGAGCTTGATCTGTTGATGGTGACTCAGAACGCCAACCTCAAGCAGAGGATCCACGAGGAGGAGGAGAGAATACTAAGATACGGGCACAAACTCGAGAGCACAAGGGCAACGGGGAGCGTGGCTGACTCTATTATTTTGTGGGTTTTGATGTTTATAATCAGACTTCTAGGCCTCAGCATATAAACTTCATTCTCTTCGCACTATCTGTTCCTCATTTATCCTTTGCATCTCACCCTCGGCTCCGCCATGCAAATTCAAACATACCACCCATCACTTCACAGCCCTGGATAGCCGAAATTGCCGTTGCAACATGCCAAATATTATGGCTGTTCCCAAAGTAATCGAACCTCCCAGGCCACCGCCTCTCCGGATACTTGGACGCGTACACAATCGCGCCCAAGAAAATGGGCGCCACAACCCGGCCAGCGAGGAAGTAAATCTCCGAAGTATACGCCCATCCGTTCAGCAGCGTAGCGTGCATGGCAGGCAGCACGATGCCCTGAAACCCCAGGGCACAGAAAAATACCACCCTGTTCCAGGCCCGGGGCAGCGGCCACCTCGCCGCCAGCGCCAACCTGACGGGCGCGACCTGGACGGGCCGGAAGAAGTTCGTCCACGGGAGGAACAACCCGGCAGCGCACCAGACCAGACTGGAGACGATATACACCGCGCGCGTAACAGGCTGGGAGTAGAAAGCCGCGTGTATCAGCAGGACGTTAAACGCCGTCAAGATCAGCGACACGGACATGATATCGACCGACACAAACGCCGACATGACCTCGACCCGCGCGCAGCACCGGAAGGAATGCCACGCGCTGCTGCAGAGCAGCGCGAGGACCGCGGCCGCGAAGTACGCGACGGCGATGACGGCGTCCAGGTCGCGACCGAGACCGGCGTCCCGGAAGGATGCGAAGGGCGGGGACGAGTAGAGCGGATATCGCAGGACCATGGCGACGGGGAGCAGGTGCGTCCAGATGTTGACGAGTTCGTTGGATATGCACAGGGGCGAGAGGGCTGTTGCGATGAGGGACTCTGTGAAGCGGTAGCCGCGGGTGATGAAGGGGTTTATGCGCCAGGGCGAGGGGAGGTCGTGGAATGTGATCAGGCCGTGTTGCTTTGCCAGGGCGATGGAGCGCTGTACGAAATCGCGAAAGGCATCGTTATCGATTCTGTATTTCTCGTCCACCTGGCTTCTGTGCATTGGGGTGTCTGCTGTTGGCTTGGACGCGGCCCGAGCCTGCGCTGGCTGTGGGACGCTCCGTGGCATCAGGGCGTTACGCAGGCTCTCGAGGTATAGCGAGAGTAAGTCTTCCAGACCCATGAGTGGGACGTCTCCTATAGACGTGTAGGGGAGATTAGCGCCCTCCAGATGATCCCGTTCGTCCATGGTCGTTCGACAATCTAATCACTCAATGCGGCCTGGGTCCTTGCATTCCTAGTTGGAGCCTTCACCATCTGCTCCCGGCATATTCTTGCTCCGTTCTCGGGTCGACACCGGCTTCTTTGCATCCCTACCTTAAGCCCGGTTTGTAGCCGGGATCCGATGACTGGGGTCGGGCCGCTGCGGCTGAACGATGTTACAGTGCTGTAACCCTAAACTCACGTCAGCAAATAGTGCGTGTACTTCCCCATAGCGGGCGCACGAAATGCTGACAAGCTTTTACGAGGCGCCTGACACCATTTGTCAGTACTATTTACAGCATATTACTATGCAGTACCGCTCTATGGAATCAATCCCAGGGACACCGGGGTTGCGTAGCCTGCTTGTAAGTCTAGCCTATATGCCAAGACAATGTGTAGACTAGGTGCACTGCATCGGTCCCCTTTAGGGGGCGTCATGCTTGGGCATCTGCCAGAGCATAGACAGAATATCGTTATCCGGTCAACGTAACGAGCGAACCAACACCGACATGGCGGTATCTGAAGAGTCCAAACAGGGTGCCACCGGGAGCGAGGTGTTGTGTGCGGACAGTTCGACCTTCTCCCAAGAGTCGGAGCACACTCTCAAAGTCCAAGAGGAGGATACCCAACCGGCCCTCAAGAGATCACCGAAATTCAACTCTTTCGCATTATCATTCGCCGGGCTGTGCCTATGTGTTTTCATTGCGACAGTCGACACCATCATCCTCGCCTCCGCGCTGCCAGCCATCGCAGCCGATCTGTCTGCGACAACAAGCCAGGCTTTCTGGTGCAGCATAGTCCTCCTCTTCGCGCAATGTGTGGCCCAGCCCATCTATGGCACCTTCACGGAGGTGTTTGGGCGAAAGCGATGCATGATAGCCGCGCTGCTCATTTTCTGCTTCTCCAGCTTGTTCGGTGCGCTGGCGCCGAACATTGTGTGTCTGATCGTGGCTAGAGCTATACAAGGACTCGGTACGGGGGGTATCAACGTTTGTGTCAATGTCATCATTGTAGATCTTGTGCCGCAGAGTCAGAGGGCGAAGATGAGTGGTATAGTATCTCTTGCTGGCGCAATAGGTTTGGTTGTCGGCGTGCTTTCCGGGTCCGCCCTCGCCCAGAAGTCGTGGCGATTGTAAGGACATCTGTCCGTCTCAATCCGTAGCGGAATTCGGCTAACAAACACTCCGCAGAATCTTCTACATCAACATCCCGATATCGGGGTTTGCGATCATTGTATTCATCTTCTTCCTTAAGCTGCCCAGCTCCTCGGCCACAACCAAGGCTCATGTACGCAACCTGGACTGGGTCGGCATCTTGATCTTCTCGGGTTCTGTCAGCGGCATCTTGTTCGCCCTTGTCACGGGAGGCAATGGTTATGCCTGGTCATCGCCACATATTCTGGCTCCGCTCATCATCGGAGCGGTCGGTTTGCTTGGCTTCGTTGCATTCGAGGAGACCCTCGCCGGGAAGCACCGCTTGGGGCCAGCTTTCATCCCGATGAGGCTCTTTTCTCGTCGCACAGCCGCCTTTGGATTCCTCGTGACCTTCCTCCACGCCATGATCTTGTGGGCAATACCGTACTATTACCTCCTATATGTAAGCACTACTTACCCACTCACTTGGTTGGCACTACGGGCAGGACAATCCCGCTGATAAGTAAACAGCTGAACATCAGCGCTTCCAAGACACTAATACAAGCATCCGTCCTGGTCCTTCCCAGCACGCTCATCATCCCGGTAACCGCAGCAGTGGCCGGTATATTGATGTCGCGGCTTGGTCATTTCAAGTACTTCAACGCACTGGCGTTCGCACTCATGGCAGCTGGTTGTGGCGGCCTCTCAACCCTTCGTGCAGACCCCAAAAAGGCTGCTGTCATCGGCATTCAACTGCTGTTCAGTTTCGGCGGTGGCATCCTGTTCCCGGGACGCCTAGTAGCTGTCCAGGCTGCGCAGCGTGAACTACCTGAAGGGCAGGGAGAGGATAGATCCGACGTCCGGATGGCAACCAGTCTCGTCAGTTTCATGACCTCGTTGGGGCAGGCCTTCGGGATCGCCATGGGGAGTACCGCCCTTCAGAATGCGTGGAATTCTCTCGTACGCAACGCATCGGCTGCCGGAAAACTCACCGCAGGCGATCAGACCTACATTCTTTCAGGGGCTGATGCATCTACGAGTGCCGATATTATTGCGCATCTTCCAACGTCCGTTGCGTCAGAATACCGCACTATAGCTGCCTTGAGCATAGCTAGGGTGTGGTACATATGTACCGGACTTGCCGTGTTGGGTTTCGTTGCGGCAGTCGCATCCAGAAACCTCAGCCTTTACGGCAAGCCGACCTCAACGGAAGAAAATAAGGAAAGCGAGGATGTCTAAATTAGCGGCAGGCCGCTTCAAAGTTTTAGAATGACGATACAATGTGCTGCGGTGACGCGAAGCTATGAGATGCTTGTTGCAAAGACCACAAGAACTAGACGCCGAGGAACAGAAACAAAATGGTTCAGCGGCGCCCATACATATACAAGGTTTAATTTGATGGTCAGGCATAATGTATAAATCTAGCAGACCCAGGTACAGACATGATTCACCTCGGCCGCTCACTCCAAACCAGAGTTCCGCTTATATGACAGCTCAATCTCTAGCTGTGGTGCCTAAGTATCCATAATTCCGAGTTCATACCCTGTAGTAAATCAGATAACCTAGTTCGATATTGGGCGTCAGGAGAGACATTAAAGAGCTTACCACTGCAACGGAAGGGGGGGGATCCGAGGTGCCTGTCTCCACCTCTCTGCCACCTAAAGAGAAGACATCTCGCGTGTCATCATAATGCTCCCAGCCTCAGCATGTAGACTCGTTCTGGAACTCTAGTCCAGGCTGTGGACTCCCTTCCCCCCACACCTCAAGCCGGGCCACAGGCGCAAGTCTACCAGTGCGGGTGGGACAGCCTGTCTCCCATCGACTTATTCTCTTCAAATATGCTTGGTCCCAAAAGGAACGATTCGAAATCATCCATCTCAGCACTCCGTGTAGGCGACTTTACTAGGATCCAGGAATGAGCGATTAAATAACTTGGTTACCTCCGATGTTTTGTATCGGCGCCTAGATCTGAATGACCTTTACGAAATTGGTTAAATATAGCAAGACATATATCAGACTTTAGTATGTTTGAAACTACTAGCACGCGATGGAGAAGTCGGTTCAAACGAGGATCTTTGAGGCACTTTCTTTCGTGTCATTGACGCAAAGGTGGAATAGTGGTACCTGACCATGGCCTCCAAAAACACCAGAGTTCTCATCTCGTACAGCAACTTATATTCATTATTAGCCTGCTCACGACCGACAGATGCCCGGTCTGGCGGACCACCTTAAGTGTTAAAATATCTGACAGGAAGCATGGGGTATAAGTTTAGACCAACTCATCCATTACCACCACTTATATCACTCTTTCAAGTACTGATACAATTCGTCCCTTTTTTTTTCAACGCACTAACCACCCGCCTATACGACAACCCGATCAGTCCGACGTCCAGGCCTGACCATCACTTTTCTGCTCCTTAGGAGGGATGTCGAAGCTCGACTGCTGGTGCTCGGCCAACACATCGCCGTGCTCCCTGTACGCCTTCTCCATGTTCCAGTTGAACGGACTCGAGGTAGAGAAGAGCGCGTCGATGGACTCGAGCGACCGGTCGGCTGTTTCGGGATAGACTGGAGAAAAAAACGGCGTGTTAGCTGGGGGGCTGTCCGCAAGAGGAGGAAAGAAAAAAGTGACTAGACTTACAAAGGAAGACAATCGGTATCCATAGCAGGTTCAGTCCCGCAAACAGGAAATACGTCCTGTTCTCGAGCTTGTCGAACATGATAGGGTTGACCAGCACCGTCCAGCCGACTCCGATAGCCCACCCCGTGATTCCGAACCCGTTACCCTGGGCGCGCATGTCCGACGACCATATCTCCGTCGGGATCAGGAACGCGACCGTCCCCCACGTCGCGGCGTAAAAGATGTTAAACAGGAACAGCATAGTCACCGCCGCGGGCGCGAACGTCGACGCCTTATCGGGGTGGTGCCTCGCGCCCTCGTAGACGCTGGCGGCGATAAGGTTGACGGCGAACAGGCTAAAAGCGCCGTACATGAGACACTTCCTGCGGCCGAGCCTGTCGACGATCTGCGCACTGATGATGGTGCCGATGATGCCGACGGTGCTGATGCCGCCCGCCAGGCCGTTCTGGGTCAGGGTCTTGTACCCCGCCGCGGAGAGCAGCACGGGGACGTAGGCCGTGACGGCCGTGATGCCGGTCCAGGAGGCCATGATCTGCAGGACGAGGCACAGCCAGGCCCTGCGGCCGAGCTGGTGGCCCGGCTTGCCGCCGCGGCCGGCCAGGATCTTCGCGAACTGGATGGGCGAGCTCTTCTGGCTCTCCTTGGCGACGGCCGCGATCTCGGCAAACTCCTGCTCGACCTCGGGCCCGCGGCTGCCGCGGACGTGCTCGAGGACCTCGCGCGCCTCGTCGAGGCGGCCGACGGAGGCGAGGTAGCGCGGGCTGTCGGGCAGCATCTTGACGCCGACGAGGAGGAGCAGGGCGGGAAAACACTGGAAGGCCAGCAGGAAGCGCCACCGCACGTCCGAGTAGCCGCCGTCGACGAAGGAGAGGCCGAACGAGAGCCAGTACGCCACCGCGATGCCGAGGTAGTTGGCGATGAAGACGTAGCCGAGGAAGCCGCCCCGGTGGTTGGCCGTCGACGTCTCCGAGATGAGCACGGGCGTGATGCCCGTCAGCGCGCCCGTGCCGACGCCCGTGACGACGCGCGCGACGAGGATGAAGTTGCTGGACTGGGTTGCTGACTGGAGGGCGCCGCCGACGAGGGCGAAGAAGGTTCCGATGAAGAGACTAGGTGCATGGCGTGGGTTAGCATTTGGCCGCAGTGGCAGGGACAACACATGACTTACCCGTTGATGCGGCCGATTCTGTCGGCCAGCCAACCTCCGGCAAAGCAACCGAAGATGCAGCCTAGATAGTAGACGGATACGATGCCGCCCTGGTGGACGGTGGAGGTGACGGTACCGTCCGGAAGACCGATACCAACCTCGCTGACATATCGTGGCGACGAGTTCACGCCGCCCATGACACCCTGGTCATATCCTTCGAAGAAGATGCTGATGAGAGAAAAGGTCTGGATGGCGAGGTTGAGCTGGTGAGGCGTGAGCCTCTTCCAGAAGGTGGTGTACCCCATGATTCCCGGGTCGTTGCTCAGGATGATGGGGATAAGGAGGAAGTGGTGTGTGTGAGAATGTCTTGCATCTACTCGATCTTCCTGACGTCGAGGAAGCAGCAGTGTGCTCTCCTTATGTAGCTTTGGGGCTGAGTTGTGAAGGATGGCCGTCACCGGAAATGGTGTCTTACTTGTTTTGAGCGTGTGAACCCGAGGATATGGCACCCGAATGTATGGTTCTAGCCTTCTAGTGTCAGAATTAAACCCCAGGACAGAAACCCCACGCCCCGCATAGACGTCCGGTTCATCCCCATTCCCCGGAAAATGACACGATTACCGGCGTCTAGTATATCAGCAGACCGGGGAAAGACTTTGTAGGTACTCAGAGTTTTGTCCTGTTGACGGGGATCTGACCGTCTGATTCGTCAGGAATGCTGGGACCGCGTAGCCGCTCGAGCGTGTAGCCGTGTAGCCGCTCATCCGCCTCATTCCATCGACCGCTCAACCGCTCAAGCGCTTATCCAAGGTCGTGGCATGGGACCAAGTGACCCAGGAATGCTAATCCGTCGTCTCGCCTCCACGCTCCACCTCGACGTCCCGACCGAGGCCGTGGGGGAGCTCTGGTCGGGTGACCGACGCGGGTCGCTCTTATACCCGCATGAAGTGTGAGTCGGGATATAAAGACTAGAGCAGCTGGTTATCCCTACCAGGAGCGTGCTGTGAAATGCGTTGTTCGGTATTTTCACTTTCTTACTGAGAAATGGCCGTCACAAACGGAAATCATGCCGCTGAGGCGGATGCGAATGGCGTTCAAGGCCAGCCGCTTGATCTCACCGTGCTGGGCATGAACAGTGGCACGTCAATGGTAAGAGCTGAACCCTCGGCGATAATTTTACATGGCTAGACCAAAAACTGATGGGTGCGTATAGGATGGAATCGACTGCGCATTATGCCACTTCCGCCAAGACACGCCAGACTCCCCGATGCACTTCTCTCTGCTAAAGTACGGTGAGGCTCCATTGGACCTCAAGCTCAAGAAGCGAGTCCTCTCCATCATCAAGCACGACAAGACTTCGGCGTCTGAACTGTCCGAGGTGAACGTCTTGCTAGGCGAGACCTTTGCCGCCGCGGCTATTCAGTTCTGCGAGGAGAACGGCGTCGACATCAAGAGCCTCGATGCAATCGGTTCCCACGGCCAGACCATCTGGCTCGCAAGCATGCCTGACCCTGGCATTCCCAAATCAGCCCTGACCATGGCCGAAGGTGCCATCATCGCGTCCAGGACAGGAGTAACGACAGTGACCGACTTCCGCATCTCAGACCAGGCCGCCGGACGCCAAGGCGCTCCCCTCATCGCCTTCTTCGACGCCCTCCTCCTCCACCACCCCGGCAAGCTGCGCGCGTGCCAGAACATCGGCGGCATCGCCAACGTCTGCTTCATCCCGCCAGAGGGAACAGACCACGCGTACGACTTCGACACGGGCCCGGGCAACGCGCTGATAGACGCCGTGGTGCGGCACTACACCAACGGCGAGCGCGAGTACGACAGAGACGGCGAGATGGGCAAGCGAGGCACGGTCAACCAGGGGATGGTGGACCGGTTCCTGGCCAAGGTACCCTACTTCAGCTGGGACCCGCCCAAGACGACCGGGCGGGAGGTGTTCCGCGACACCCTGGCGGACGACCTGATCAGGGAGGGCGCCGAGCTGGGCATGTCGGCGGACGACGTGGTGGCGACGGTGACGCGCATCACGTCGCAGGCCATCGTGGACCACTGGCGGCGGTACGGCCCCAAGGACCGGGCGGTGGACGAGGTGTTCATGTGCGGCGGGGGCGCGTACAACCCCAACATAACGGACTACATGAAGGCGCAGCTGCCGGGGGTGGAGATGTACATGCTAGACGACGCGGGCATCCCGGGGGGAGCCAAGGAGGCCGTGACGTTTGCGTGGCAGGGCATGGAGGCCGTGGTGGGACGGAGCATACCGGTGCCCGACAGGGTGGAGACGCGCCGGCCGTACGTGCTGGGCAAGGTGAGCCCCGGCGAGAACTACCGCACCGTCATGGCCAAGGGCATGTCGTTTGGGAGGGGGAGGGCGCGGCTGGATGCGGTGACGGAGATGGTAAACTACGTCAACGGCAAGGTGTTTGATAACAAGTGGTAGACAAGACACATGTGACATACCTTAACAGATTTCCTAGCAGATACCAATAAGCAGTCAATGCTCTAGAGTCTAGAGTTAAGATACTGGCTGTTCCCCGTAAGTGGTGAAGCCAAGAATGACGAAGAATGAGGAGCGATCGCTGTGACAACTTGTGGAATGAATGGAATGATGGAAGTCGTGGAATGGATCGAAGTCTAGAATCCTGTGAGATGGATGGCCCCACTCATTTGTCATTTTAGCGCGATTGCTCCTTCTGTCAGACGACGCGAAACATTGGGAAACATTTTGAATCTCTCCAGTTTTTGTCAAATCCTCGAATCCCCCCCCGCGTTTTCTCATCTCATCTCCACATCATATGAGGTCTCCGGGGGTGTGTTTGAACTCCCGTCGGTGCATGGCGTTGCATCACAATCACACACTCTGAGCATCGAACGCAGTGACATCTCGGTTCGCCCGTGAATCGGGTACTTCTCGTATCAGATGCCAACGATCCGACCACGCCGTCTTCTCCGCAATTCGAAAGCTTGTATGTCAAGGCGTCACTCCTCACCGTGCATTCATTCATTCATTCATTCCTCTTGCTTGAATCCATCTTGCTCCAGTTGCGCTAATGTCACTTCACTGAACTCGAAGGCGATTTCTGCCACAAACGCCGCATCAAGTGCCAGACTGACCCTCTGAACGCTACCCGCTGCCAGAACTGTACTGATTTCGAGATCGCTTGCACCTTCACTCGGCCATCCAAAAGGGCGAGACCCTCTCCGTCGTCGACCCGTCCAACTCCGGTTAGGGCCGTCTCATCAGCGGTGCAAGCATCACCAGTCCGGCCCAGCAATGACGGTGCAGTGACCGGGCGTTTCACCGCTCCACATCCGGAGCCACATCCGAACCACGGTCGGGTGGAGATCAACGATGCTAGCAGCTCGACCATAGACCACAGATGGACCCAGCCGTTGAGCCCGGCATGGCAGCGCTTCGCCCGTGCCTCTACTCCTGTCGTGAGGAAGCTTCTTTCTCTGTATCAGGAGATTGTGAGCCCGATGTAAGTCGATGCCAGTAAATTCTTCAAGCTGTCAACCAGAGCTTCATTCAAGGTTAATCAGCCCTCTAACTGGATGCCAGCTTTCCCTTCTTTGACTCAGCCCGCCTTGAACAAAGGCTTGAGACGCTGGAGCATGTGCACAATCGCGCCTTCTTCTCGTCTGTCATGGCAGCGTGCGCCATCACTTCCGCGCGGCTAAGGGATGGTGCTCTTCGGTGGTCCGTCTCCGATGGCCAGGAGCTACCAGAACTGCTTCCCGAGACCTACTACTCTGCTGCCGAAGAGGCACTTCCAGACGACCTGCTCCACTGTCACGACTTCGACCATCTCCGGGGCTATGCGCTACTGGCCATAGCGAGCATCCAGGACGCTCAGATACCCGCGATGCAGAAGCACATCGGCCATTACTTCACCGTCCTTGCGATCAACCAGTGGCACGACGAGGCATCTTGGCCTCAGGGCCTGCATGACGGCGAGGTAGAAGAACGTCGGAGGGTGGTAAGTCTTCTCCCAGCACCACTGTTCCACGATACCTAACCTGTCCAGTACTGGTCCATGTACACCCTCGACATATACGCGGCCATCGTCTGGGACGGCTGCATCCATTTCCAGGAAGGACACGCCAGAGTGCGCTATCCCACCGCCGGGAACGAGCACGACACAGCCGTCAACGAAGCCCACTGGCTCGTCGGCTGGAACTTCACGACGGACCTGTACCGGATCCTGGAGCACGACCTGAGCAGGCTCCGGTCCCGATCATCCAAATTCGCCATGCTGGGCCACCCAGTGTCTACCCCAGGCTCATTCTCCGCCTCGAGCCAAGACTTCGTCAACAACCTGTACTCGGCCCTCCCCCCCATCTTCAAGCAGCTCCAGCCCGCGACCGGCGATCCGGGGCGCGACATCTACGGCTTCCAAGCCGCCAACATCCAAGCCACCATGGCCCTCCTGCGGATGGTCTACTTGACGCTCGACGAAGACGTCGACCTCGAGAAGAAATGCTCCGTGGTAAGCGACGTGCTCTCCACCTTCCACCAGGTGCCCAAGCCCTACCTGCGCGCCATCAGCACGCCGCTGATCTACCACATCGGCGGCATCGGCACCATCCTGGGGTCCGTGATGGAGGGCCCCCTGTCGCACAGCTCGTGCCTGCGCGTGCGCGACCTCCTCCTCTCCATGGCCGCCCTGCTCGAGAGCCTGGAGGCCTTCTTACACAAAAGCGCGGGTGCGGGCCAGAGCCTGCGGCAGCTCGCGTCGCGGATCGAGGAGTACATGAGCTCTCGGGAGGTGCTCCGCGGTCAGGTCGAGAACGGCGGCGGTGGCGGTTCGTCGCAGAATCTGCTCGCCGCCGATGATGGGGCGCAGCAGCAGCAGCAGCAGCCGTCGGGGTCGTCCTGGGATGGCGTGGGGCCGCTCGACGACTTGTCGCCGCAGTTCCAGCTGCCGGAGGAGTTGCTGCAAGACTGGACTTGGCCTTTTACCATGCCGAATGGGTATTTGTCTTTTCAGTCGCTGTGAAGACGGTCCATGGTATCGAAAAAGTGGAGTTTTATCGGCTTGTTGAAGACGTCAACTTAATGTAGCGTGCTTGATTTTGAGTGCTCAGGTATGCGATATAAAAGGCTTGGGTGGTACAAAATGTTTGCTTTTCAGGCGTACAAGACGTTGCATTAACATAATTCTCGTTGAGACAAGTGTAACCTAAATCTATGGGTAGGCGCCTAGTATTTTAACATTTTTCGGGTACTGCCATATACTAATATAGTGCCCGTTATATAGTAGACCATCCAGACCTTTCTCGTCTTCAACGCGGCTGTCGGTGAAATAGCACGCAAACAAGTGTAAAAAAAGGACGAATCACAGCGCAATGATTAACTCTAAGCGTTGGGTACTGCGGTAAAAATGTGTCCGAGAGAAAACCCCCACACTTTACGGGTCAAGTTCCGAAGCGTATTTCAAGCCGCGGAGAAAATGGAAAGAGGGTCGTCATTGCCTAAGGCTCTCGAGTGCATATGCAGCGCCCACCGGATGTCATCCCAGCTCTCCGCGGAGCCTATCAGGTGCCGCCCTCAGTGCTTCGCCAAGGGTTACCTTTGCTGTATCCAGCAAGTCTTACCGCCAACATAACCCCTCCTTTCCTCAACTTTACTCGCAGAGTCGCAGCGCAACCAAGAAAAAAAACGCGATGCAACAGTGGCCAGCTACATATATATTTCGTGCACCTTTTGCCAGATTCCAATACGAAAAACATTCTAGAACATTTTTGATCCCCTGTTCCACCAAAAACGCCACCTGTAAAAAAGAAACATCGATACACATTTGATCTTGTCGTGAACAGCCCGCACAGCACATTCGAAGCACATGGCAACGCCAACACAACCGACCGAAGGGGTGGATATGCCCCCCGACGACCGGCCGGAAGAACCAGTGATTCTCTCCCTCCATCATTACCGTAATCCAAGCGGGCAATTGAGACGGTTCCGACCGACTAACAGATAAGCTTTATAGCCCGAGAGAGATGACGACCAGGATTCCGCGCTAGGAGATGCAAGTCAACCACACACACAACTCGCCAGACACACTTTTGCCGTGTGTGTCGTACTCGTAAACATGCAAAGCTAACAGTGGTTTAGGACTCGACTCAGTCGACATCAAGTCTGGCCAGTTCGATTCTGGACTATCGCAAGGAGAACGGCCGAACGTACCACGGCTATAAAGACGGAAGTGAGTGTTATGTGGCATGACGTGACATTCGTGACAAAATCAATTGGACTCGTTCAGGGCTCACATGTGAACAGAGTACATCCTTCCAAATGACGAGAGCGAGCGTGAGAGGTTAGGTAAGTCTCGATGTCCCTGACTCTGTGAACTGTATTCGGTCTTTGTCTAACTTGCCACAAAAAAGACCTGCAACACCACCTCTTCCTCCTGACCCTCGATGGGAGACTTGGGCTCGCGCCTCCAAACGAGCCCGACGCTAAAGTCGGTCGTGTGCTCGATGTCGGTACCGGGACGGGCATTTGGGCCATGGACTACGGGGATGAGCATCCCGACGCCGAAGAGGTAAGTTCCGGCACACCGCTCGCAGATGAGAATCTCGGATTCGAACTGGTTTCCTGACTATTACCAGGTAATCGGAGTTGATCTCTCGCCAATCCAGCCATCATTGTATGACAGGCCCCCCTTCTCTCACCCGTGTAGAGACGATTCCTCGCTGACAGCACGACAGCGTGCCAAGCAACGTGTTCTTCCAAGTTGACGACGTGGAAGAGCCGTGGACGTACTCCAAGCCATTCGACTACATCCACAGTCGCATGATGACTTCGAGCCTCGCGAACTGGGAGGAGTACTTCCAGAACTGCTATGAGTGCGTCTCATTATCCCCACCCGCAGTGTATAACTGCATCCGTACTGACTCCCCAACAGCAATCTCGCCCCCGGCGGCTACCTCGAGCTGCAAGAGGGCGACCTCTTCGCGATGTCCGACGACGGGACTCTGAAGCCAGAGCACGCCCTGTACAAGTGCCTGGATTACCTGCACCAAGCCTCGGTCAAGTTCGGAAGGGAGTACCAGGACATCAAGAAGTTCAAGGACATGATGGCGGCCGTCGGCTTCGTCGACATCGTCGAGAAGACGTACAAGTGGCCCACGCACTCGTGGCCGAGAGACAGGAAGCACAAAGACCTGGGGCTATGGACCTACGAGAACTTCGGCGGCGGGCTCGAGGGGTTCTGCATGGCCGCTTTTACGCGGGGGCTGGGGTGGTCGAAGGAGGAAGTGCAGGTGTTCTGCGCCGCTGTGAGGAGAGATATGCGTGACAAGAGCATCCATGCCTACTGGCCCATGTGAGTGGAAATGATTTTGCTGCTGTTGGGACACTGACGCTAACCATTATTTCAGATATGTCATTTATGGACGGAAGCCGGTGGCAAAATGAGTTAATGACAGCATGAAAAAAGCAAGGCATATCCAAGGCCACCTAAATCGATAGATACCCAACAAACCAGCCTTGAACAACTCTTATCTCCGAGAGAGTACAGCCCTGCCTCGGATACACTTGCATGCCGGCTGACCCATGATCATCAGATACACTACTGTGATGCCCTAGCACAGACACAGCTGTCAAAAGTTCGCTACCGGAAATGACTACCTTAGATAACCTTCTCGGTTCCATCATATCCCCCGATCGGTTGACCCGCGCTATGCAAGCTTATTTACTGCGGTAATGAGACGCTCGCACCACGCGGAATTGAAAGGGGCGATCCTGACATGGATCTTCCTGGCGTGGGATTGGTGCAGTATTTTGAAACCAACCCAATTCCTCCCAACTAAAATAATAGGACCGGTGCGCGCTCTTTTCCCCCGCGAGAAAAAAGGCGCCGGTATTTTATACGATGATTGCATGTTAAGCGAAGGAACTTTTACCAGGTTCAGTCACGGGCTTCACTGCCCGTTTCGGTGTGTTAATGAAACCCTGGGTCGCAGCGCATGTATGCACAACGAGGCTAGTGCCGGAGTGGTGCATGGGTAATGCATTTCCAAGGCGGCGGCATGGATCGTTCCGGGGCCGTGGTCAGTAGCCCGGCAATCAATGATCCTCCTGTCATGTACCTATATTGCATGCATGTCGTCGCGACCTCGCCCCCTTGGGTCGTTCCCGAGCTTGTGGTCCTTTCTCACACTAGAGGCTCTCGTCACATCCAGGTATCACAACATGATGGTCTTCTCGACGCTCGGCCTTCTGGCCGTCCTCCTGCAGACGGCGTCTGTATTCCGGCCTGTCTACGCCGATACCGACACTTCCGCAAGTGACGCCTCGACAGTAGCGGCTGAGGATCCATGGAACGGCTGGGGCGCAAACAGCTACAATAACAGGTTCGCCTCGACGAACCGGAAGATCTCGTCGTCGACCATCAAGTCACTCTCGGTACACTGCCAGGTCCCCGTCCCCGGAGGCGTCAGCGCCAACCCTACAATCGTGCAAGGCATCGCGTACTTCCCGACCTGGAACGGCAGCCTGTTCGCGTACGACTACGCGTCCTGCAAGGTCAAGTGGGCGATCAACGTGACGCAGATCATCGTCGACTTCAGACCCCTAGCCGTCCCGGCGAGCTACACCTTCGTCCCCGCGTCCCGGACCAGCCCGCAGGTGGACCTCGCCAACAGCGTCATCTACTTCGGCACCCTGACGTGGGCGCTGATGGTGGCCGCCGACCTCAAGACCGGCAAGGTCCTGGCCACCAAGCAGATCAACGCCCACCCCTTCGCCATCAACACCGTGAGCCCCACCCTGTACAACGGCGTCGTCTACACGGGCGCCTCCAGCACCGAGGAGAGCGCCGTGACCGCCCTGGCGGGGTACGCGTGCTGCTCCTTCGTCGGCAACGCCGTGGCGCTCAAGTTCAGCCGGCAGACCGGCAAATTCACCACCGTGTGGGACGTCCCGATGCTACCCGCAGACGACCCGCGGCAGCCGGGATCCTGGTCCGGCGCCGCCATCTGGGGCAGCGAGCCGTCCATCGACGCCGCACGTAAACAGGTCTTCTACGCGACCGGCAACGTGTACACCGTTCCGGACGCGTACATCCCCTGCCTCAACCACAGCACCACCGTGTCGAGCAGCGCCTGCCTGCCCGACCGCGTGTGGCAAGAGTCCGTGCTGGCCATCGACCTGGCCTCGGGCCGCGTGAACTGGGTGCGCCACCTCGGCGCGCTGGACGCGTGGACGACGGCGTGCAACGCCCCCGTCAACACGGCGCTGTGCCCCGGCACCCCGGGGATAGACGCCGACTTCGGGATGGCTCCCGCCTTCGCGCCCGGCGGCGGGAAGGGAGGGAAAGACGTGGTGGTGCTGGGCCAGAAGAACGGCAACGTGTACAGCATCGCGGCCGACAGCGGCGCGGTGCAGTGGGCCACGGCGGTCGGACCGGGGTCGACCTCGGGCGGGCTGAGCTGGGGCGTGGCCGTGGACGGCAAGAACGTCTACTTCACCGAGATCAACGCCTTCGGGGCGGCGTGGCGGCCGCAGCCGGCGAACGACAGGGTAATAACCAACAGCGCGTACGGGTCCGTTTCGCTGGCTTCGGGAGCCATCGCGTGGGAGACGCCCGTGGCGAACAACATGTCGTCGACGACGCCGCCGACGGCGGTGGGAGACCTGATCCTGACGGGGCGGTCGAGCTCGCTGGCTGCTGATGTTGCGCTGAGTGCGGGGCTGGTGGCTGTCAGGAGGGCGACGGGTGAGATACTGTTCGATTTCCCGCTGGACACGTACTCGCAGGGCGGGATCTCGGTGTACGACAAGTACGTCTTCGTCGGGAGCGGGTACCATGCTCTGCTTCCCGGGTCGTTTTACGTGCTGTCGACGAAGTAGATTGGGGGTCATGTAGATACACGCGTCTTGTGTGACTTAGACTTATATGACAAGTTTATACTTACATTGTAATACGGTATCTTTGTGGCCTCGAAAGATGAGTGTAGACATAATCCCATACATATACTTCAGGGCGTTTTTACCTGTTTCCCTGAGAAAACTGAGAAATACGAAGACTCAATCACTGTGCGGTCGTCGATTAACGAAGTGGCTGCCGGAGCCAGCGAGACAACTCTAGCAGAATACACGTATCACACTGCCATATCTCGTGCACTTCCGGACTACCTGTGGGAACACACGACTTCGTGGTCTAGAATCTAGTGAGGAAACCCCATAGCAGCTCTCGAGGGCACACGATTCCCGGCTGTGTCTAACCTGTACCTGATACCAACCAAAATGCAACCGACCACGACGTGCAAGAGCAAGACGAACTTAAACGAGCAGTGGCTTTTCATAACTTCAAGAGTAAGATCACAAGAGTCAGATATAGCATGAATCCAGATCAAACTAATCATCACAGTCGTAAGCACACACATGTTACCAATACATTACAACCCCAGTCCTCCATCCGCCTATCCCGTTCCTCTTCACCCCCTCTCCTGGCGCTCAGTGTTGCAGTTCATTGTTGCCGCTCAGTACTGTCTCTCAGCACTACCTCTCAGTACGGCCGCTCAGTACTCCCGTTCAATCTCCTTCGACCGTCTCTTATACTCAATATTAACCCCCGACGGCGTCCCGGACGGCAGCACATTATACGGTTCCGGCAAGTCTTTCCCGGCCGACCCCGACCCCGACCCCACCTCCTTCGCATGTCTCGCCTCCGACACAGGCCCCGAGGCCAGTGTCGCAGTATCCCTCACACCACGCTCAGAACCCGCCGCCGCCGCCACCGCCGCACCAGCCGTCGCGACGCCCGACGCGGTGCCGGACTCGAGGGCGTTGTACGGGCCGGTGGTGTCCTTATGAGTGGTCGAGTGCCTGTCTTGCGCAGTTCCAGCAGGTACCGCGGTCTCCGCAGCCCGTGAAGTAGCAGCGTTGCTGCCGGGAGCTGAGGTACCGGTCGCGTACGCATCTCGCTGAGTTTCCTGCGCAGACGGGTGTACAGCCCGCGTAGTCGCCACAGTAGGTGGCAGGGACGATCGCCAGTCGTCTCCAGTCGCTACATTACCGGACTGGGTATTCGACTCAACAGCGCGTTCGCTAGTGTTATACGGCTCCGACTTCTTGCTATCGCGATTCGAAGCCGCCAGGGCCGCAGCTCCAGCCCCGGCAGCGACGCCAGCAGCGCCGTACTCGTACCTGTCGTCGTGCGCGTCGCTCCTGCCGGTCGAATAATCACCCTGGTTCAGACCGGCCGCACGATCATACGGAGCAGACGACGTTGCGTCGCGCGTGGATGCAGGACCACTTGTGCCAGACGTGGCAACCCCGGACGCCGTTCCGGTCGCGAGTCTGTTGTACGGGCCTGAGGACGCAGCATCGGCCTCGCGGGTGGAATAATCAGTCTGTCCCGCATGCGAGGCGTTCTGCGGGTGGTGGTGAGGAGAATAACCGGCCTGTGCGGCGTGCGAGGTGTTCTGCGCTGGCACGTTCTGGACACCGGACGGGGTACCAGATGGCAGGGTCTGGTATGGACCGGACTGGTCGGTGCCAGTGGGGTGCGCGGTAGTCTCAGCCCTCGTCGAGCTGTCGCGCGATTCATCGTGGTGGCGACGAGCAACTTCCTCGGCCGCAAGACCGCCGGTAGCAACACCGGCACCTGTCGCGATAGCCCCCATGTGGCCACGCTTGGACGCCTCATCAGGCTCCTCAGCAAACCGAGAAGTCGGGGCCGCGGTGGCGCGGTCGTTGGCGGCGGAGGTATAGCGCGGCGGCGTCGACTCCCGCTTAGACTGCGCGACGACTGCCTGCGGCGGCTCCTTGTGGAGCTTGCGGCGCTCGTTAGAGTCGGACCTGCGGTGTTGTTGGTGCTGCGGCTGCTCCTCCGCCTTCTTGTCGTCCTTGTGGCGGTGGAAGATGCCGCCGAGCACGCTGCCCTTGCGCTTCGGGGAGCCCTCGTTGGAGTTGTGCTTTCCCTCGACGGAAGACCTCTTTTCCTCCGCAGTGGCTGCGGCTGTCGGCTGGGCTTGGGTGTCGCGGAGGTCGGCGCGGGCGTCAACACCGGCGGGGCGGGTGCCGGGGATGGGGGCGATATCACGAGGGTCACGTCCTTCCTCGTTGCCATGCTTGGTGAAGCCGAGGATGCCATGGTGCCCCTTTTGCTCCTCCTCCGCATTTGGGGGTGAGATTGGCTGCGCTTGGGGTTGAGCTTGGATAGCCCGATGATCAGTGCCAGTGGTTCCAGCAACGGGAGCATTATCTCTAGTGTCACGCTTGCGCTCGGTGGTGTGCTTGTCGGAGCTTCCAAACAGACCGTGGTGTTCCTTGTGCTTGTCCTTGCTGTCAGTGGTTGACCTCTTCTCCTCGTTGTGGCGGTGCGAGACCGGGTGAGATTCAGTTGTCCGCTGCTCCGCACTGCGGGAAGCGAGTCCATGGTCAGCAGCGACGTCCCGAGTATCACGTCTGCCGTCTTTGTCATGCTTGTTTGAGAATTCATAGGCGGCAACACCTGTTCCAGCTAGCGCCCCAGCAGCCAATCCTTGCTCGGCCCTCGAGTGAGTCATGTCCTCTGGACGACCCTCGCGATCTGAGGCAGCAAGTGGGAAAGCTCGCTGCGTGCCAGCCTCCCCGTATGTGGATCGGTCTGCGGTGTGGGTAGGCTCGGTTCGACCTAGACGGTTCGTCGTCGAGTTGTCGGCCACGGCCGAACCAGCTCCGAGAGGAGCACCAGTCGAACCAGCGGTCTGCTGAACATTCCTGGACTGGCCGGCTCCAAGAAGCGGGACGCGTGAAGCAGCAGTATCATGATCATTCCTGCCGACAGACTCGTGTTGCCTCGGGGATGCGTCATTGCTTCCATGACCCGTGACGGAGTTGTAGATGCCACCGGTCGGGATCGCAGTGGTGATCTGCGGAATGCTTGAATCAGCAGTAGTTTGCTCTGTGGAGCGGTCCCTGTTGGGAATATTGTGGTGCTGGGCGTGGTCATCCCGGGCGCTACCGTGGCCTGTCACGGTGTTATAAATACCACCAGTAGCCGCCGTAGGAAGAGTGCCCCAGTAAGGGGTTGTATCGGACCGGTCTTTTGAAGACTGATGGTCCGTCCCGGATGCAGTTTGCTCTGCGATACGCGGCTGTTGGCTCAGCTCGCGAGACTCATGTCTCAACTCATGCGATTGCTGAGCCTCCTGGCCAGCACGCTGCTGGTAGGCAATGGGCAAGTCGCTTGGTTGATGATCGCGGCTTAGGCTAGCGGTTTCACGAGGCAGTTGCTGGTGGTGATCATGGCTTCGGCTGCCAGTTTCCTGCTGCACCGCACGGGACTGCTGCGGCAGTTCACGCGACTGCTGTGGCACTTCGCGAGGTTGCTGTTGATAGGCAACGGGAATATCACTCGGTTTGTGGCCGTGGCTCAGGCTCGCCACTCCCTCATGTGGCTGATGCGGCTTCTGCTGCACATTCTTTGGTTGCTGCTCCCGTACCTCCCGGTGACCATGGTCCGGTTGGTACTGGTGGACTTTCCTCGGCTGTTCCTCTTGCAGGACACTCGTGTTGGACAACGGCCATCCAGCCTGTCCAGCCTGTCCTTGTTGAGTATTGCGTTTGGCTTGCTCTTCCAGCTGGGTTGGGAACGACGGCTCCTCGCCTTCTCTGGCGTATGTGCCGCCGCCAACTGCCTCTTGGACGGCAGGAGGCCTTTCGTCGTCAAGGGTAGTGCCTCGATGGCGATTGTAGTCCGCGTTTGAAAGGCCAACCCCAGAGTCCGTGTGTCCGTGGGCAGTTGTATCGCGGAGCTTCGAGTCGGTCGCCAAGGGGTGTTGATCTGGGGTTCGCACTGCCTGTTCGGTCAGGGAAGGATGCTGACGTTGAGGCTGCGAGTGGGTAGGGTACTGCGGCTGCTGCTGCTGTCCTAGAGGCGTCTCGGGAGCAGGGGTGGGAGGCTCCGAGGCCGGATAGGCACCCGGGTAATGATCCATGATGAGTATTAGGGAAGAGAATCACGGGTTGGGCGGCGTTGGAGCTCTGCAGGGAGACACAGGTCTGAAGTAATTAAGGTATGGTTACAAGGGCAGTTCGTTAAGGAGTAGGGAAGATCTGGGTTTGGTGTGCCATGCGGGGCCAGTCGGAGATATATACGCACAGCCCACCAGCTATGTGTACCACCGCCATCTTGGAAAATCTTGTATCTCAGACGGGCGTTGGAGCTGAAGGTGTGACTTGCAATATGACGTTCGTTGGAGAAGCTCTTGGTGGTTGGAGCTGTCTTTGATGCTGTCATTAGACGCTGATCCGACCAATCACGGCTGCGACTAACCGGCATTTGTGGCTGGCTATGGGGCATTTAGCGGGCGGGGTCCCCCATTCATCAGCGTCTCTAGCAGTTAAAGTGCGCGCCAACACGTCATTGCACCATTAGCGACTCCATTCGGACTGCCGTACTTCATGACGAACCCGCCCTGCCTTGTCCTTGCCCGTTCCCTGCTTCTGTGCCCTTTTCGCTGCCAAATGTGTGCGTCAGCGGTTGGGAGAGACACGTTTGTCATTGGAACTGGATGAGATTGTTTGCTGCAGAAGGATGCAGTAGTGGCATGTTAATCGTAAAATAGACCTGATGCTGGAGCAAGACCTTGCGTCGATCTACCCACGCGCAAAGGCAGGCAGCCGAGATAACGAAAACAATACACACCAGTCAGGTCATAGCAATACTTGTAATAAAACAGTACAGGGACCTCTAGACCTCCAGGCCCTGCGTGATACAGCTCCTGGCCTCCCCTAATGCTAATAACTCCCTACCAGACGCCAATTAAGAGCAACCCTGGTCCTCCGTACCTCATAGCAGCCATCAGACCCTCATAACACACCGCGTCCCAACCCTAGACCCGAGTTGACCAACGCCTAAGCAATCCCACGTAGCAACCCAAAGCACCCCCTCAGGGCTTCGACGGCCTCCCGCCTATACCCTTGAAATACTCCTCGACGAGCTCGGGCTGATCGTTGTAGAACCTGCGCCACGGCTCGAGCGTCCTCTCCTTGTACCCGAGCCACTCGACCTCGAAGTGCAGCATACTCGCCCTCGCCTTGCCCTTACGCAGGAACTGGTGACCCTTGATGGCGAACACCTCGTACGGCCTGACCGACAGCCGCCCGCCGAACACCGTCGTCCAGTAGTCCACGACGGCGTCGAGCGCGTTGGCCTGCAGGTTCTCCTCCAGCTCCCAGGTGGGGCTGTCGTCGTGGGGCGCCTCCCAGTGGACGAGGAGTTCGATCTCGTCGTCCTCGGTGACGCGGTGAGAGGTGATGCGCGAGACGGCGTACTCGTTGTCATCCTGGTCCGGGTCCGCGTCGCTCTCGCTTGTGGCTGCTTTCGGTGAGGCGGTGCGAAGGGCCGGTTCCTCGTCATACGTCTGCTGGGAAACGAAAATGTTCGATTGCGTGTCCTCTGGAGCATGGCTGTGCCGGTCAACCCGGCCGTCATCGCTGGCGTCCATTTCCTCACCTTGGTCCCCATCACTACTCTCTTCGCGGTCTTCGCGAGCCTCGCCGTATACTTTTGTCTGCATGTCGCGCTCATCATTTCTTCCA
This sequence comes from Coniochaeta prunicola, assembly GCA_007388105.1. Lineage (NCBI taxonomy): Eukaryota > Fungi > Ascomycota > Sordariomycetes > Coniochaetales > Coniochaetaceae > Coniochaeta > Coniochaeta prunicola. Next base: position 88,287 of record SMOB01000301.1, read on the forward strand.
GTAGGAGACACAAAGGCGCTCCGCTCAGAAGCATCACCGCGCTGGTATGCAGTGTGTAGGGCCCCATCGACCGCTTTGTCCATGGCGTCGTGGTACTCGTCGTCGCGCTGGGAAGCAACTGCGATACCCATCAGGGCTCCAGGAGATATAGACGCACTGACCGCTTCGTCGATGGCGTCGTGGTACTCGTCATCAGTCTGAGTAGCATGGGCATCGCGAGACGCCTCGTCCTCAGATGCAGTGACTTCTAATCCGATCTGACGAGGCACATCGCTGCGATCAAGAGAGCGTACGTTCTTGGCGCGGGGGGTAGGCGTCCCGGTCTCGGAGACGGCATCGAAGAAGCCTGAGTCCTCGTCCTGGGAAGATAGTCCAATCGCGAGCTTCCCCGGCAAGTCGGCACTTTGTGTGAGTTCGTGGAACCCCGAGTCGCGCTGTCTGGCAGACGGGGTCGTTTGTGACGTTCGTGCGCCGTCTCTCTTCTGCTCGTTCAGTGAGACGCCTGAGGGTGAGTTGATTAGCTTCACGTTGTGCGGGAGCTAGAAGCAAGCAAGATGATGGAAGGGGGCAATTCTACGCACTTTGCGCTCTGACACAAGGCGATGACGGAATGCGACGCTTGCGGACATGATCGGATTCTTCGGAGAGTGCTCTCTGACGCTTTGTGGCCGATGGCAGGTTGCTGGGGCGGGCTGACAAGGGCCTCGGGGCGGATGCTGTAGTGCGTTTCTCTTTGAGTGTCGACGATGAGGCCGCCGGAGGGGATGTAATGTTCTCGAGAGAGTAAGGTTCGTAGCGGAAGACCGGAGGCGAGGCAGGCTCCATGGTCGTCGCCGCAACGATGTGCGAGAGAGCGGTTTAGACACTTCTTGTCAAATACTACGTTCAAGAGCCAATCCGCGCTGTGCGTACAGAGAAGGTCAATCGACAGCCTTGGCGTTCAAACGAGTGGACACAAGAGTGCAGTGTGAATGGAAGTGTCTAAAAGAATCAAGTGGTTGGATTGGTTAACTGCGAACACTTCCGGCTTCCTTGCTGAGGGAAGGTGCGCGACGCGAGACGCGTGTTGGTGAGACCCACATGCGCGTCAAATGGGGTACGGTACTTAGGTACTTTAACTACTGACCTCATACTGTGATCAGCTCAAGACGGTCCGATGAATTCGGATGATTCCATCAAAAGATCAATCACATCAATTAAGGTAGACGTCCTACAAGCATGCGGTATCATAAATATCTACCTCCACCGCCAGCACAGCAACTTCAGACTATTATGTGCTGCCGCATGTGGACGTCCAAGAGAACAAACGAACCCTCCGTTCGGCCAACCAGTGCTCCCGTCAATCTCCTGGTTGCCTAACCTTGTCCACTGGGTATTACTCTCCTAGTAATACACCCCTCCCTCGCGCCAACAGGCGGTAGCGCTCGCAGCATCGCTGATGGTCGTGTTCATTGTCGTTCTAGCAGTCGTTGTCAGTGTCTCTGCGTGAAACAAACGGTGCAGCTCATCCTGTCTCGAGATGACTCACATGATGTAGAGCGTAAGCTTATCCGTCTTAGTGCTGTACTGGGTATTGGTGATGAAAGACGGCGCCGGGGTGACGGTCAAGGTCTGCGTCACAACCGTCGGATTGTAGCAGAAGGTGCTCAGCGGAAGCGTTCTAGTGCATGTTAGTATCGCGAGTTCACACCGCGAAAGCATCTGGGCTCCAGATGCGTGACACCTACATGCTGCTAGTGGTGGTTTCAAATGCTGGAATTATGTCAGTCGATTCTGTCATGCCCGAGCGCGAGACGTGAACTTACCTGTCTCTGTCCGAGTCGGCGTCGGTGCGATCGTCGTAAAGGTGCTCGACGACGTGTACGTGGTCTCGACGTATGTGATGGTGGTGGCAGCTACCTCTTGAACTTGCGGAGCACTGCCGGCATGCTGCTTGTTAGCCTCGGCCTTGAGCTTCAGGTGCTCTCCGCTTGCTAAGAGGCGGTCTACGCGCGGAGACGGAGCAGCCTCCATGTGACAGCTTGCCGTGACTATCTGGTCGAACACGGTCCATTGGAGGGTAGTGCTGCCAGACGTCGATGTGCGGACGATGGTAGACGTGAGAATCGAAGTACTCTGCCGCAGCGAAGTCGTCACTGATACCAATCTTTCGGAGCAACTGGCCGTCACTGTCGGGCCTGGAAACAGGGCCGTAACTCGGCGGCTTGACGTAATGGTCGTCGCTGCGAGGGCCATCAGTGCTCTATACTTCTCTCTCCTCTGGGTTCGACGCTAGGATTCCCCAAAGACCTACTTGAAGCTATAGGCGTTGTGGTATAGCCAACGATAACTGTGGGCGTGACCGTGTAAGTCACTGTCTCGACCGGGCCGGCGACGAGGTAGAAGTCTCTTTCGAGCGTATAGTTGCTCCCTATTATCGAGATGGACCAATTTCCAGTGGTAATCTGGGAGAAGGTAAGGTCGCTGATAGTTGCGCATGTTGATTAGACGGCAAGTTCTGTTTCCATAGGGGGATGGATGGCCATGCTCACCAGAAGGAGATCTGCTGAACATTACTGGCACCCGTATTCAGGTTGGTGCACGCATGGGCTCCACCCGCTGGATCATAGAGGATTGGAGTTGTCACGAGTGTATCACAACCTTGTATCACGATCAATCAATGCTCGGCACACGGGCATAGGTCATAGAACAGGCATACCAGAGAACACGGTAGCGAAGCTAAAGTTCTTAGTCGAGCTCGCGTCAATCACATACTGGCCGCCATTGGTGTAGTCTATTCCAGTCGCGTTGCATTGGGCCTGAGCCAACCCAGGGGCGAGCAGAAGGCCCAAGGCAGACCACGCAAGCTTCATATTCCGTAAGAGAGTGTATCAACGAGTAAAGGAGCGTGGTCGGATGTTAGAGATAGCTTCATCGACTCCTTCGGTTCTCGCATCATGGGCAATTCCGAGAGTGGTTTCCGCCATATATGTAGGCCGGACTAACAACATTGATTTCCCCCTGCGTGGGAATAGATTGGTCCGACACCGACAAGTCCGAACACCATCACCAAGAGGGGACGATATTGGATCATCTGCAAGGCACGGGACGGAAACAAAGTCCACCACCGTCGTATTCAGCCGCATCTGATATGGCTTACAGCCTTTTGCTAGACAGTCCACGTTTCTCGAAAGAGCGAATACTTTAGCCTGAGAGGGCGGAGAAGAAACGCCCGGCCTGTGAGCCGACGATTGGTCACCGTGTTATCGTCGACGGGTTGGTAAATGGAGGTCAAATGGGAACACCGGGAAAGGCTGCGGATTAGAAAGGCCATACGCTCCCTGGGAGCGCGTTGATATTGGCCGTTCCCTGCTGCCGGGGCAGAGCACTTGCCTGCCAAGAGAGCAGGGAGAGATAACAACACCTTGAGGCTGGCTATTCGGCATCGATTCCATGTCGGAAACAAGCCAGCATGGGCCGACCAGGTCTTGGCGTTGCCATATCCCGTGTTTGTGGCCGTGGACCGTCAGTCAGCCTCGTACAGACGAGCTGCCAGGAGTCTGATCCCAGGCATAGCTGATATGGTGCTCTTGCTAGTCTTGATGGAAAATAATCAACATTGCGCCTTCGTCATGGATGCGATCCGGGCGAGCATGTGGCCATAGCTCATGAGGTGCTGGAATTCACGGCATGCAAGCCCTGGAAGTCAGGAGTGTCTTTGTTTAAGGTTGTCGAAATCACAGCTCCCGTTCGGCTCTTTTTCTGCATGACGGCCAGGAACGCGAAGCAGGTACACGTGGAAACAGACACGCTGTGGGTGTGGTATTTAGATGAGCTTGCACCTCCCCGCCAAGTCCGCCAAGAGTCCATCTCGGCAGAACTGCACTAGCGGCTAGGTACGTACCCTGCCCCTCTTACATACCACAGTACGTATCGATGTGCCTGGGCCCTTTACATAACTATCTGTGCCCCACGTAGTTCAATTCCATCTGATATCGATATTTTCAGTGGTCATCGGAGGTCAAACATTTAATGTCGCTCACTATCATAAGTAGCCGCGAAATAATGCTGGCTGTGTTAAGACAATACGGACCTTACTGTGTTAAATTGCTCAAAACTGAAACCCGTTCAAACCCAACGGTTCCAAAAATGCCCTGACGTCATATTTTTAAAGAGGGACTGAGTGCCCGCGTCGAGTTTCTGCATGCGGCCCCGATTTTTATTGGCTCAAGCGGGGAGGGACTGGAGGGGTCCCAGCCAAGCCTGCCAACTTGTGGAAGTGTTCCGAATGGGACACACTTTCAACACTTTCAACGGCTACACTCTCCGCAGTACTAGACATTCTAGTACCGATCCTTCGTGTACTATGACATCTCCCACGCTGAATCTCGCCTGATGTCTTATATGTCCAGAGCAGAATAGCACATGACACACCGCGAAACACAGTGACGAGGCTGGACCGCCGCGCTCCGGTTATCAGACCGACGAGAGAAAAGCCAGAGATCCACGGTCACGGCGACTGGTCACGATTCCAACATGGACGTCGTCCAGAAACGTCCCTCGACTCCGGGCATCTCGGCCGCGGATGACATGAATAGCCTGTTCCAGCTGACTCCCATTCCAAGTCTCGTGTTGTCGGCTTCCTGTCGCATCACAAAGGCATCAAACTCTTTCCTTGAGGCCTGGAACATACAGCCGCCTGCAAAATGCGTCGGCCTTCAACTCGATGAGCTGCTCGAGAGCAAGCTACGCCCCGGCTTCCGGACCGATATCGCCTCCCTCGGCGCTCTGATCGATGCTGCCATAGCAGCGCGCGAAGAACGAACCAGCTCGCCCCTCCACATCGGCTACGTTTCGCTGTGGAGCGCAAGGGTGGTGCCGATTTTCAACGCCGACGAACTCATGGCCCTGCTCTTGGAGTGGCGGGAGCGACCTAGCCCGACCTCCTTCCTCGACGGTGAGTTCATCTCGACCGGACTCGGCACCGACGAGGCTTTTAGAATCCTCGTCCAGGCAGTGAAAGATTACGCCATCTTCCTCCTCGATACCAAGGGCAATATTGCGACATGGAACACCGGCGCCGAACTGCACAAGGGGTACAAGAAGGAAGAGATCATCGGCAAGCACTTTTCCGTGTTCTACGGCAAGGAGGACATTGCTATCAACAAACCGCAGATGGAGCTGGAGATCTGTCTGCGGGAGGGCAGGGTTGAAGACGAAGGATGGCGGTATCGGAAGGACGGCACCCGGTTCTGGGCCAATGTCATCATCACAGCGGTGTATAAGGACGGCGTACATGTTGGCTTTGGGAAGGTCACTCGAGACTTGACGGAACGGAAGGCGTCCGAGGCACGTCTTATCTCGGTCTACGAGGAGAGCGAGCGGTTGAAGTCCGAATTTCTGGCCAACATGAGTCACGAGATCCGGACTCCGATGCACGGCATGCTGTCGGCTTGCTCCCTGTTACTGGATACACCCCTGACAGACAAGCAGCGGGACATAGCAAGTATAATGGACGAGTCGGGGAAGGTTCTCCTCCAGGTTATCAACGACATTCTGGACTACTCTAAGCTGGCGTCCGGCAGCTTTTCCATCAACACGGACATCGTCGGCGTTACCAGCATCATCACGTCCGTCGTCCGTAGCGTTCAAGCGACGCTGCAGCCGACCGTCTATTTTGAGCTATTCCTCTCTGCCGATCTTCCGAAATCCGCCCAGGGCGACCCCCTGCGCTTCCGCCAGATTGTGCAAAACATCGTGGGCAACGCAGCCAAGTTCACCGAGAAAGGCAGCATCCGGGTGAGGGCGTCTCTCCAGGGAGAAGACAGGGACAGCTACACAGTCATGACGGAAGTCACCGACACAGGCATCGGCATCTCCCCAGACGCTGCGAGGGGATTGTTCACTCCGTTCACGCAGTTCGACCTTACGACAACGAAGCGGTACAAGGGTACGGGCCTGGGCCTGTCCATCGCCAAGTCCCTAGCAGAACTGATGGGTGGCCAGATCGGTTATCGGCCGAGCCCTGAGCGGCAGGGCAGTATTTTCTGGTTTACGGTAAAACTGAAGAAGATCAAGAGCTTGGATCAGATACAGGAATGGGACCGACATATGGCCAACGAGGATTTGACAGGCCATGCAGGCGAACTAACGGTGGCGGAAAAGCAGAAGAAGATAAACGAAGTTGCATCTATCAAGTCGCTGCTCTTGGTGGAAGACAACCTCATCAATCAGAAGGTCATGGTCGGCATGCTCCGGCAACTCGGTTTCAAGAACATCGAGCTGGCTGGAAACGGGTCCGAGGCGGTGGCCATTGTCCGCGCCAAGCCTGCAGCATTCGACCTCGTCCTCATGGATATCAGCATGCCCATACTCGACGGCAACCAAGCGACGTCTCGGATAAGGGAGAGTGGCATTCTTGTGCCAATCATTGCCATGACGGCATACGCATTGAAGGGAGACAAGGAACGGTGCCTCGAGCACGGCATGGATGACTACCTTTCCAAGCCCGTCGACCGGAAACGCCTCACATCTGTGCTGTACAAATGGATATGCCAACGGGATGACTACCGGAAGTATACCGGTGAGGCCACTTCGTTGTACTCCTCGGCAGACTCTCAGAATCAACATCCTGATGCTTACGACAAGGACATCCAGAATGTCAAGGATCTCAAGGACGCCAAGGATGCAGGGGCATTTGATATTCCCATTGTCGGCGACTCACAGGACGCAAAGACCGCGAAAGGACAGAGCAATGATGGGGAGGACGCCGGACCTAGGGAAAGCCTCGGTGCGAAGCTTAGTGATGCGACAGAGACTCTCAAATCAAAGCTCAGGAGTGCCACTGACATCGTCAGCGACAATCTCAGCACTGGCGATGATAGTCACAGTGGCGGTCATGATCTTACAAACACGGGGAAGAGCGACAGCGCCACGGAGAAAGCGAGCGACGAGAGAGCCAGTCAGCCTGGCGACGTCAAGAGTCCTAATGATGTCCAAGGCGTGAACGGTGTCTAATTAGGGCTGCTCCGCACTTCTCGGGCCTTTGGACTCTGTATACCTTCGACTCTTCGATGCATACACGTAACGGCGCTCTTGAGGTTTAAACTTTCTCTTTTGTAGATGTTTCATGGCAACAGGCCCTTCTCATTGGGGGGTAATATGGTATTGGGGGCGTTGACTGGCGTCCGGCCTCTCATTGCTGTTGAGTGGGCTGAAGTGATCTATACTCTCCAGCATCAATAATACGGATATCTTCTACTGTTCATATTCAACTTCATCTCTCTCCAAGCATCATACGTGGTACATGATGGCAATGCGCGTCCCTGTGGTCTTGGTTAGTGGACCACCTCTGATGGGTCCTTGGCTTAAGGCGCCGTCGACCACTCACCCCGCAGCTGTGAGCGCTACGCAGTGTTCGTTTTAGGCTAAATACGTCGCTGTTAGTCGCACGTGACTACCTCCGCCGGCACCGCAATCACTCATCTTACTCTGGGGCATATATGTCTATATCTGAACACAGTGGACAGACATACCTTCTTTGACGATTGACAAAGTCCGTCAGCTGATAGTACACCATGCCTTTGGTACGGAACCCGATACTACCTGGATTCAATCCAGATCCATCCGTGGTTCGCGTTGGCGATGACTACTACATTGCCACATCGACGTTCGAGTGGTATCCCGGCGTCCAGATTCACCACTCCAAGGACTTGGCGAATTGGGATCTGGTTGTGCGGCCTCTGAACCGCAAAAGCCAACTAGATATGAGAGGCGACCCGGACAGTTGTGGCGTGAGTAGGACCAAGCTCGAAGAGCCCATTTTCTACTAGCATGGGACTAACTCGATGCCTCAGGTCTGGGCACCCTGTTTGACACATGATGGCGAGAAGTTCTGGCTGGTCTATACGGACGTCAAGCGTAAAGACGGCTCTTTCAAGGATGCGCACAACTACATCGTCACTGCGCCCTCAATAGAGGGACCTTGGTCGGATCCGGCGTATGTCAACTCGTCCGGCTTCGACCCGTCCCTTTTCCACGACGACGATGGGAAGAAGTGGTTCGTCAATATGCTTTGGGACCACCGCCGCCGGCCTCTTACGTTTGCTGGTATTGCGCTGCAGGAGTGGGATCATGCGGCCGGTAGACTAGTGGGACCGCGCAAAAATATCTACCAGGGAACCGACTTGAAGCTCATCGAGGCTCCTCACATGTATAAGAGGAACGGGTATTACTATCTACTAGGTCTGTGTGTCCTGCTGTTACAAGGATCAGGACCTCGTACTAACAGGGAACAGTGGCTGAGGGTGGGACAGGGTACGAGCATGCATGTACTCTAGCCCGGTCGCGGAGCATCTGGGGGCCGTACGAGACGCATCCCGACAAATACATCCTCACTTCCAAAGATGCTCCCCATGCTGCACTCCAAAGAGCTGGCCACGGCGACATCGTGGACACGCCCGATGGCAAGACATACCTGGTGCACCTGACAGGTCGGCCTACAACGCAAAAGCGTCGGTCCGTGCTCGGCCGTGAGACAGGCATCCAAGAAGCCTATTGGGGTGATGACGACTGGCTCTACGTCAAGAACGGCCCAGTCCCATCCCTTCACGTCGAGCTACCCGCCCCTAGGGACGACAGCGCTTACTGGGCCGAGCAACGGTACACGTTCGAATCCGGGCTGCACAAGGACTTCCAATGGCTCCGCACCCCCGATACCGAGCGCATCTTCCTGACGGAAGGCGGCAAGCTCCAGCTCATCGGGCGTGAGAGCGTCGGCTCCTGGTTCGAGCAGTCGCTAGTCGCCCGTCGCCAAACCCACTTCTCCTACGACGCCGAGACGGTCGTCGACTTCTCGCCGTCCGACGAGCGGCAGTTCGCGGGTCTCACGGCGTACTACAGCCGGTACAACTTCTTCTACCTCACCGTCACGGCGCACTCGGACGGGCAGCGCGAGCTGCTCATCATGAGCTCCGAGGCGTCGTGGCCCGACAGCAACCTCACTACGCCGTTCCAGGAGCCGGTGCGGATACCGAACGAGGGTAAGGTCAGGCTAGCGCTGACCATTCGGGGACCGCAGCTGCAGTTCTACTACGCCCTGGAAGGCGAGGAGCTCAAGAAGATCGGCGAGGTGATGGATGCGTCGATCATAAGTGACGAGTGCGGCGGACACGCCGTGCATGGGAGCTTTACCGGTGCGTTTGTCGGGATGGCTTGCAGTGACTTGAACGGAACGGCGCTCAAGGCCAAGTTTGACTACTTCATCTATCGTCCGGCGCATGATAAGACAGATCGCTACGAAGTATAGATAGAGCAATGGTTAGGCTTTATGGAGGGACCAGCAGTCCAATGCACGATGGGACGAAGGGTGGACGAGATGATATAAAGGTGCCAAAGGCATCCAAGGTATGCTGATATGTCGGAGTCTTGTACTAGAGGCATACCTTTCACTATTCTATCCGAATGCCTAACAGCACTAAGATCATCAATATCAACTACTATTAGTCCAACAGCCGAGGACACAAAGGAGGCAGCTTTTCAGCGCCATCTGCGAACGTATCCTGCGTGACTTCTTCCCGGTCAACACCCGTTTCAGACGCGTTCGGGTAGCACAAGGACGGATATCGTTGACCAGCGTGATACTATTTGTCTCCATCGACGCCAATGACGCCCACTGTCAAGAAGTGATAGTCATCAGCGATGGCCTGTCTGAACTGGCTGCCCTTGAGCTCGTCGACGTCCCAGTGGGCTGGCACGAAACGGCCATGCAGGAAGCCGGCCTCCTTACTCGCTGCCCATACGCTGAAGTGGCCCGGAAGGTTCTCTGTTAAGTAACGTGTCATCAGTACTCTGCGGCTGGCATCATCTAATCTAACGATTGAGTCTACTCGAGGCCACTTACCATCATCCCAGTCAAATGAAGACTCATCCAACCCGTGCCTCCTCGCCGCTTCCGTGAGGACGCCTCCGGGATGGATACTGATGATCCGCAACCTGTTCGGGTCAACTTGTCGGGCGTACTGCTGCAAAGCCAGCGTACCCGAATTCTTCGTCAGGCCATATACAGGAATAGCCTTCGACTCGGTGTTGAAGTTATGGATTGCCGACGTCGATAGGTTGATCAGATGCTTCGGACGGTCTCCTCCCTGCTGTTCGAACCTCCAGGAAAAATCCAGCAGTGTCCGGACGTTGACTTCGAACGCCTTCCAGGTCGTTTCAAGCCCGCCTTCCATGACCATGCCGCCCACGAAGGCGGCGCTCATCACCAGGACGTCGATGAAGACGCCGTCTTTCCTGAAGCCGTCCCATAACTTCTCGCTCTCGGCGAGGTCGACAATGTCGCATTCTTGACCCACGACGGATGTGACCGCGGCCTCGGCAGCGAGCCTTGCGGCTGATGATTGAATGACATCTGCGCGGCGGCCGAGGATGATGACTCGGGCGGCTTTTGCTTGGACGAAGGCTCGTGCGATGGCGTATCCGATGCCGGTCGAGCCACCGGCTATCAAGACTGTCTTGCCCTCTTGGCTGAGCTCGGGACGGAGTGGAGAGATGGCTGAGTACGGAGTCTTGTGGTACGTCTTGATAAAGGGGTTCTTAAGGCTAACAGTGCCGATGCCCATTTTGACGTGTCGATTATGTGCCGGCGTTTCGCAAGGGATTGATAGGTTGAAAATAAAGGCCACCTCGACTCGGGGACTGTGATGCACGGTGATGATGGCTGTGATGCCTCGAACCCTTATATATGAAGAACAAGCCATTCCCAAGGTGGCATACTATTCGCGACGCCATAATGACCTATTCGGGCATTACCAAACTGAGCTTCAGGGGTAGTTCTGCATACTTCTTCCACCCGCAGGAACCCGCTGTGCGGATGTGTGTATTGCGTCAAAGCCTGGACATGAAGGGCATAGACCCGCAGACTCCCGCCCGTGTTCCCCTAAACCCGCACGGCGCCAAGTATGACCCGTCCGCACTCGCCCGCCAAGTCACCCACACCGGGTGCGGTATATGATACTAACCCGCAATGCCGCCTCCGCTGACAAACACCGCTTAATTCTACCATTGAAGCAGACGACATTTAAGCACATCCAAACCCGCTCTACATCCGCAGGCCGACTCCTGCAGTCTCCATCTGGTCCGCAAACTGCCATCGTCAAATCAGCGGTATGGAGACGACAGTGCCTGCTCGGAAGCGGATGCGAAAGCGGAAGGCATGCCTCCAATGCACCGAGTCCAAGAGAAAATGCGATAAGGCGTCGCCAAGTTGTAAGAGATGTTCAGATCGGGGCGACTCATGCAAATACCAGTCGCTGCCACATCGTCTACCCATTGCTACGGATGCAATCGACAGAAGTCATGACGTCGAGGGGGGCGGAGTTGAGGAGAGCGGACCTGCGCCGGCCGACCAAGGAATACATGACACTGGCCGCATGTCGGCTTACACTGGTCATTACCTGCCATCCCCGCCTTCACAACGACACGATAAGAGTGTCCAGGACCAGACGAATATCACCGACGAAGGCAGGACGTCGGCAGACCCAGACTCGATTTGCAATCCATTAATAGACGATCGATGGTTTCTCGATCCCGGGTCGTGGGACACGCGGCAGATCCCGCGACCGGAGCTTGCCCTTGAGGCCCCTGTTTCCGAGGAGACACTGCCGCACTACATCTCGAAGCTGCAAGCATGGCTTCGGAGATGGGTGGAAGACGGTCACAGCCCGCTCATGCACCGTCAACTCTACCGCGGCCACATGCCTGATTGCGTCCAAGACGCCTTCACGTCCTTGACAGCCTACTACGCCGTAACGCCGGCCACAAAGGCGACCACAATGCGCATGATCAACAGCCGAGCCAACAAGCTCGTCCAGTCGCTGTCGCAACTCTATTACGAACCCGGGGTCTCCGAGTTCACCATGTCCACCCCGAGCATCGCCCTCGACACTCTCACCCACCTGAGCCGCACGCAAGCCCTGTTTGTATACCAGATGATCCGTCTCTTCGACGGCGACATCCGCTCGCGCGCCGAAGCCGAAAAGCATATTGATGTCATGCACGCCTGGGCGTGCCAGATGCTTGCCAGCGCGCGTTTAGATTGCGCGGGCGCAGCGCTCATGAGTCGTGAGGAAGGAGCCCGCTCCGACATGACAAATATCGGCGATCCCCCGGATCGAACCAAGCCTCCGCCGGTCAAAGGCGTCGTGACCACCCTGAGCCAACCCATACCCTCGGATGTGTCCTCGCTCTGGCTGGCGTGGATTCTGGCAGAGTCGGTGAGACGCACTTACCTCATGGCTACCTTCATGCAGTCGGTGTACCACTACTTGAAGCACGGTTGGTCCGTCTGCCCTGGCGGAGCGGCTTTCGGCGCCAGAGCTGGTCTTTGGGATGCGTCGACGGGATGGGCGTGGTACAGGGAGACGAGGAGAAATATGTCTATTCCAGGAGGAGATAATATGTCGGTGTCCAGGTCGTTGCTACTGCTGGACAGCTTGGACGCGTGGGGGGTCCTGCGGGACAACAGACCTGGAGATGTTGATGAGTTCACGATAGCTGTGCTGGAGATTGCTTACGGCTTGGACATAGTGGGAAATTGGATCGCCGGGAAGGGGGTTGAGAGGAACTGAGCACACATGCCTTTATCGTCCACAATCCTACGCAGCCTTGCTATTGTCGTAACCCGTGCGAGAACAGCTCCCAGCTAACCATCTCTCGACCTTCCCATTTCCGACTCTCATAACGCACAGCTTCGCTCCACCCTCGTATCAAAGCTCTCCAGTAACACACCTCCGCCGCCTGGCTCAGATAGCCCTGTCCAACAAACAACTCTCTCTGCCTCTTAGCAATGCCCTCAGCCGCACCCGGATTCTCCTCCAGCCACGCCACAGTACGCTCCAAATCCGACCAGTCAGGCGAGACAAAGACCGCATTCGCCTCCTCCGGCGGATGATGTACCGGCCACGCCTCATCCACGCCCTCAGACGGTCGCCAACCACTCGACCCCGTCTCGAACTCGAGGTCGCTAGAAAACACCGGCCTGACGAGATGAGTCGAATGCTGCAACCACGCAATCGGCGGCGCGATCAGCACGCTCGCGCACATCTGCAGGAATTGAAGACGACCACTATAGGTGATCCCCTCCGTGTACAGAACATACTTATACCGACAGAAGTCCTCGATCATCAACGCATTACTCCGCGTCGAGTTTCCCCCCTCCGCCACATCACTCTCGCGCGGTTCTTCCATCCCATACCCGCGAAGCGCCTGCACGTCCGCCCAGTCCGCCCGCTCCGTCACGCGAAGCAGGTCTTCTCTTAAACCGGGGTAGTGGGCGCTGTTCCACCCCGTAGTTCCCCTCCACGCCAGCCTACGGTCTTTCCGTGAGAACGGCACTTCCCTCTCGACCTCGTCGATAGCGGCCGCCGCGCGAGCCACGGAGCCGATAGACGGCAGCGGCCACGCCCAGAAGGAGAAGTGAGGCATCAGGAACGCGCGTTTGAGGGGTGGGCCGTGGGAGCTGGAGGACGCCGGGGGTCGAAAAGCGGGACGCGTGTAGGAGAATGCCGAGCCGAAGGGCTGGTCGTTGACGTTTATCGTGATGATGGTGTCGGGGAGGGGCGTCGGCGAGGTTATTATGGCGCGGTGGAGCTGCTGGAGGGCGGCTGTTTGGGCCTGCCCGTGGAACAACAGTCAGGTCAGAAGAACCTCGACGATGGGAAAGTCTGGTTGGCTTGGGTGGACTTACATCGAGCAGTTCACGAGATAGGGCATCTGTTCGATTTGGTTGGAAGATATACAGCTGAGATACAGGTGGTCAATATCCGGTCGCGGCATAGGCACCAGGAGTGCATACCTGTCCATCTTTGATTTGGACCTGAAGCGGACCGTCATTTCCTGAGGGTTCTATCTCAAAGGGACCGAGGGACACGGTATTTTCTATGTCCTTTACCAGACCTGGAAACGTGTTTGCACACTGTTCTGCTGTGAGATGCAGAGACTTATATCGGTCTCGAGATGGGCGAGGATGAGCTTCGATACTCGTGTCTTCCACGAAAGAGCGGACCCCTTGGATCGAGAGTGTGGACTTATAGCAGACGAAAAGTAGTATGTAGCAAGATGAGCATGCACCGAAGAGCAAATAAGCTGGGCGCCAGAATTTTGACGACCTCAGCTTCATTGCTACCTAACACACTGTTGGTGAAGAGAAGACAGGTACAAAAACTCGACACTCAAGGACAACATCGCGAAACGACGTCAGATATCCAAATTAGGTTATAGCCCGTGTGAAACAGCAGGGTTGATCGACCGTGCCGTTGGCCGTTCAGCCGTTGTAGTCCTGTTGTGGCCCGGAGCACCCTCCGGTCCAAATGCGGATTAAGTCGTGTCATCAGCTATACAAGGACTTGACACATAAGAATCCACATCTCTGAGAGTATAATGTCCGCTAGGATAAACACTCGTTACTTTAGTAACGTTAGCGTTTTAGTAAGTTTAATGTAGAACTCATGTATTGGACAGTTATAGTGAGGTAGCATGCACACTCTGGGGTAGCACTAGAGAGTCTGGCCTCTCGCCTCAATCGCTGAATACTTAAATAGACCATAGCAGTAAGGAATAGTATGCCAGTGGCCCACGATGTTCACAATCTACCAAGCCATCTGCTCTCCCGTGTAGTAAAGAAAACGACCAGAAGTGGTTTCGTCTAGCTCCTCCACGATCTTAACCATCCCTTTCGCCGAATCATTGAGATCGATATTTCCATTACCGCCGCTCATTCGGGTGGGGACCCTGCCCGGATGGACAGCGATGAGAGCAACATTGATGCCTTGGGATTTGAAGTCGGCTGCTAAGCTCGCAGTCTGCTGGTTGAGGGCCGTTTTTGCCATGCGGTAACTGATGCGACCTCCATCGGTGTCTAGAATAAGCATGAGATGAGGGACCTAACCTGAAGTGGCCATATGAGACGTACCAGCGATGGAAGCCAGGTCGGATGATATGTTGAGGACCTTGCCGAGCGTGCTCTTCTGCAGGAGTGGTAAGAAGTGTAACGTAGCAAGCAAAGGGCCCTGTCGAGGGCAAATGTTAGCCAGGCACTCTTTCTGGGCAGGAGTGCCGATTAACACACTAGCGCCATGATCTTGAACTTGGAAAGCACGAGATCAGCTGTCTCGCCGCCATCCCATTGTCTCGGCTTGGTATTGACCCCTGCCGCAGGCGTCAGTCGGAGTTGTGATCCAGCAAGAACAGTGAAGGAGAAGAACATGCCGCCGCAATTAACCAACACATCTAGTTAGCCAACTTTCTTAAGCTCTTGTACGGCGTTCAAGATAGTAGCCTCATCGGTGTAATCCATCTGGATGATAGCTGCGCCCGTGTTTCGAAGCTGGGGAGTTATCAACACCCGGATTCTAGCAAGAACAGACGTTACGGCCCTGACTATGGAGAAGATACTTACATCGTCCACAGATCTGTCTTGCATTGTTTGTGGTCCAACACTCCCCCACACCTCGTAGTCCCTGTCCTTGAATGCTTTGACCAAGGCAAGACCAACCCCCCGGTTTGCGCCTAACAGAAGTCAGTACTACTGGCGATTTTCACTGATTTATTGCAGTGAGGTCGATAGGTCGCGTCATACTAATCACGAGAGCCCTCTTGGCTATCTCGGTCATTTCGAAGTAGCAATGAGCAGCTTAATATCGGCGGCCGTGCTGCGTATTGAGAAGGTCAAAGAACTGAGTGTCGCGTTGAATCTACTACGCCCAGGCGGAGGCCGTGCTGGAGTACCTTGTGAAATGCGATGGGTGGGGTTTTCGAAGAATCCTGAACTTTGAGGCTCTTCTAAGGAAGGAGCTACCTAAGGAGCGAAATGACTGATTCCGCTTTGCATGTTTCACTCGGTCAACGTTTGTGGTGACGAATATTTATTACCTCCCGCTTTCTCTGGCAGTCCATGCCGCACAAATTGTCCACACATCTCTTTCGCATGAAACGAGCTAGCATGTTACAGGCGCTTGTTTTTGTTGCGGCATTTGTCGCGGCTATGCATTTCGGACTGCTTGGATGGCTTCGAAAGACTGGTACGATATGGATCAAAGGTCCTTATAAGCGATATATTTGAATTCATGCTGACGATTGCAACTTTAGACAGGGCTGTGCAGCTACCTTCTTTATTGCATGCTACTATAGAGGAGCTTTGCGACGGTCTCGATCGAAGAATATTCACCTCGGTTGACCTCGTACGCGCTTACAAAGCTAGAATTGAGGAGATCGACGACACATTTCGTGCCGTGATCCAGATTAGCCCGGACGCAGAAGATGTTGCCAGAGCTCTAGATGAGGAACGGCGGATGTCCGGGCCTCGGAGGTGAGTTAAATCCTACAATGTGTCTAGTCAAGAAGACGTGGCAATTCCGGACTGAACCTATTGCAATAGTGCCTTTCATGGGCTTCCCATACTGCTTAAGGACAAGATCCCGACACTTGACGAGACAGAGTCTACGGCTGGATCGACCGTTTTATTTGGTTCAAGGCCACCATCCGAGGCAGAAATTGTAAAACGACTCAGGGCCGCCGGTGCCATCATCTTCGGCAAGGCCAATCTTTCCGAATTCGCTGACTTCCGGCACACGAACAACAGTACAGGATGGAGTGCGAGAGGTGGCCAGTCAACGGGTGTCTATTATCCGGGAATGAAGGCCTCGGGAAGCAGTACTGGATCAGCCATTGCGGTTTCACTAGGGCTTTGTGCCGCCGCACTTGGAACTGAGGTATGGAATGTCAAAACTCTGCCCTCTTCGAAGGCTTATTTTCTCCGGGGCTAACTTGCATTCGCATGATTCAAAGACAGTACCTACCATTCTCAGCCCGTCTGAGAAGAGCTGCGTTATTGGCTTCAAGCCGACACGAGGGCTCATACCCTCAAACGACATCATACCTGTTTCGCATATGCAAGATGTGGTCGGCCCAATTGCAAGGACTGTGAAGGACGTCGCCAGCTTCCTCACTATTATGGCCAACCAACGCCCACAGGGTGTAGGAGTTGAAAGAGGCTACACAACATCTTGCAGTGCCAGAGATATAAAAGGTCTCCGAATTGGGATCATCCAGGACACGACACAAGCAATCGATCCACCTAAATCACTGGCGTTCGCTAAAGCCCAAGCAATATTTAGGCGACACGGTGCTACCCTAGTCCACCCCATAGAGCTTATCGGACTCACAGAGTATCAGAATCTTCCTCAGAGCCTGAGGAATGTTGTTCTGGACACTCAGTTCAAGATCAGCATGGACTCATACTTGAGTTCTTTGGACGAAACCCCCAAGAATATCAAGTCACTGGACATGCTCATCGACGCCATCCAACACACTCCCTCGGAGAACTATACCGAACGGAATGTCGAGACGATGGAGCGAGCAAGAGACACCAGCATCTACTCAGACGACTACCAGGCGATGGTAAGAAAACAAGAATACTTTGCCAACGAAGGCGGTCTGGAGGGCGCGATGAAGAGGCATAACTGCAACGTCCTGATCAGTCCGGCCAACTCGCTAGCAATCCAAACCTTTGCCACCGTCGGTGGGAACCCAGCCATCTCTCTGCCTATGGGATTTTACCCTCCGGACACAGAGGTAGATAGGGATCCAAAGACCGGTCTGGTTAACAAAGCACCCGGTATTCCGTATGTGTCTGCTTTTCCCCCGGATGATCATTGCTGGACCTCTTGAAACGCAGCTAATTCGTCTCCCGTATCTTAGGTTCTCGCTGTTCTTATACGGTGAACGTGGTGGCGACGCAGTATTGCTTCGTGTGGCACATATCTTTGAGCAAGCGACAGGAATACAGCTGCAAGCCCGCCCGTACTTGCTTCCCAAAGACGGAGATTGGGAATGTTTATTCTACGAGACACCATGGATTGAAGATTTGAACCAAAGGACTGGCATCTTAGCCTTGAATTGATAGATAAAGAACGCACTGCACTTCTTTTAGCAAAGTTCAAATGTGCACAAGAGGTTGTACATGCTTGACGATGGCAAGTTGGCAACATTGTGTCAGTCTGTTCATTTGTCTGCACAAACTGTGTCCGTGGCTATGATTCAAGACTCAGGCATTCAACGGCGGAACGTTCGGTTCAGAACTCTTAGACATCTTCGGCTTGCCCTATTGTCCAAGTCCTATGACCATTTCACATGTTACCATGGTATTAGTACCGCCAGATGGACGAAGTATCAAATCCAAAGCTTACACATTGGAACAGACGTATGAAAGGGGCATCAAAGACGTAGGCCGACTTACCATCTATACGAGCTGGTACGGTCTCTATACAATTGTTGAAAACTTGACATTCGTCATTATATGCAGATATATACTGCTAAGTGTTGAATTCGCTAAACATAAAACAGACCTCAGTGCGTCTCTCCCGCAACAGCCGTACGAGCATGCAACCTCGTCAGCCACGTGTTCGCCATGAGCACGCGGATCTTCTTCCCCCACATCATAAAGACCAGCACCACGAGGTTATTAAGCAGCAGCACCACCGTGAACGCGCCGGCGATGACCTTGGCATACCCGGTACTCAAGATCCAGTTGAGCAGCTCGAGGCCCAAGCCGAAACTGATGGCCTGCTTGCCGATATTCATAATGATCAGCATCTCGCTGAGGTTCGAGTTGTGCGAGTCCATGGCGTACGCCAGCGTCACGGTGAAGTAGAAGTACGCCGACCACTGCTCCATGCCGACGCCGAAGAAGTACGCCGTCCAGTGGAGGTTCTTCTCCGCCGCCATGCCGAAGAGTATCAGTCCCGCGGGCGCGATGATCATGGCAGGGAGGAGGACCGGCAGCCGCATCTCGGCCTCGCGGATGCCCTTGTTCCTGCGGGTCGAGCGGGCCGCGATGCGGTCCGAGGCCGGCAGGAGGGGCAGGGCCAGGAAGTAGCCGAGCATGGTCGCCAGGGCGATGAGGCCCGAGTTGGTCTCGGGCCAGTTGTAGGGCGGCGCCACAATCTTGGCCGGGAAGATGAAGTTGAAGGTGAGGGCGCCCAGGCCGATGTAAATGCCGTAGGTGGTGATGACCCAGAAGGTGGACGGGACGAGGAGCAGGGTGAAGGCGCGCCACATGGTGGTGAAGAAGGGCGCCTCGCGGTCGACGGAGCTCCAGGGCTTGAGCTGCTGCGCGAACGACTTGCGGGGCGGTATGACGGTGTTGGTCTCGACCTCGGAGAGGTGCTGCGCCGTCTCGTCGCCCTTGACGCCTTCTTCGTTGCGGAACTGTTCCGAGTTGGTCTCCGACACCGGAGGGATGACGCGCTTGTACTTGGACTCCTCGACGAAGATGAAGGCCAGGATCAGGAGCGCGACGGCGAACGCGAACTCGACGTAGAAGAAGAGCGTCCAGGAGTAGCCGCCGGCCAGCATGTAGCCCGCGTAGAGAGGACCGGTCGAGCCGAGACAGAGACCCGCCGTGTACCAGCCTAGCTTCTTGCCTCTTTCGTGGAGGAAGAAGATGTCGTTAACTAGTTGGACGGGTAGTGCTTCGCAGACGCCCGAACCAAACGCATGGATAACACGAGCTCCCTGCGAGGCAAAGTCAGTGTCTGAGGGTCTGCAGCAGAGGTGAAATGACCTTAGATCATACCATGAGTGCCGAGTACGTCTTGCATTGAGAAGCTCCAATCAAGCCGGCGGCATAGAGTATGAGGGACCCGAGCATGACCGGCCGGCGGCCGATCTTCTGGTACAGCGGCACCAGGAGGAGGGAGCCAAAGCCGTAGGCCAGATTGGGATAGTTGATGAGGCCGGCAGCAGTGTTGGGATCGACGCCGAACTGCTCCACATAGATTCCGATGTAGACTGAGGGGCCCAGGAGCGCACTGTTGCCGAGGAACGAGTAGATGGCACAGCAGGCCAGGATCATGTTCTTCTTGAACGACGGCCATTGCAAGGGATCGTTGGGGTCTGCGCTGGGGACAGGATACAGGGCCTGGCCATAGTGAGTCTCCTCGCCCTCGACGGCCGACAGGTCGACCGTGCCCGGCACGCCTGCTTCGTGCGCATGGCTGCGGGGTGCGTGTTAGCATGACTCGGTCGGACATGTTTAACGTGACGGGTAGGGGGGCAAGACTACATACCTGTGGTAGTCGTGTTTGATTGCTCCCATATTGACTCACTTGCTGTACTACTCGACTACATGCACAAGTGTATCTCTGGGGGGGCACAAGAAGGAGAAAGTACCAGATTTACGATACGGTGCGGGGGGTCGAAAGAGGTTTATGTAGTAGTATTGACTCACTGGGGGCTCAGAATGCAGAGTTGCAAAGTCTTCAAACCAAGGGAGCGCCAAGATGGACCAACCGGGTTGCAAATCTTTGCAACAATGTCCGAAATGGTGGGTTCGCCAAATATTGCCATGGCACTACTGCGTTTAGGTCTACTGGGCTGGAATTGGCTAACTGCGTCCGTCTTAGTCTAGGGTAGTTGGAAACTTGGAGCCAAACCTCGATTTGGTCCACTGGGAGTTGAACACTGGGGCGCCCCTCTTTCCGCACTTTCCGCTATCGCTACTGCTAAGTCCAGACTCGTTGAGCGTTGAGCGGTGTGTGTGGAGTTGCTTCTTGTATAAAACTTGACTTGCGAGCAGTTGACAGCAATTATCCAAAGGATAATCCACCACTTATGCCCAGATTGAATGGATCAAGCAGTTGCAATTCGTGCTGGAATGCAAAAGCAATTCCAGCTGTCACGGCGCCCCTCGAGCTGCTGTAGCATTGTAGGGCGACATTGCTGTTGAGAGGACCAGCGTAGCACGATGCTACGCAACTTAACACTAGCTTCGGGGCATATCTTGGCGTCCGTCTCCATGTTCGCCTCCACATGTCGCCCTGTGCGTGCCTCCTCGACTCGCCCCATTTACCCCAGACCAACCCCGGATTCCCCTCCTTTCTGGGAGCATTGGACTAAAAACAGTTCCTTAGACTAGCTTTTGTCATGCCCCGGCTGTCTGGTTCTGTCTTTGATGAGAGCTCTTGGCTTGCATTGCTTGCATCTCACGGTGGTGTGTATTCGGATGTCGGATCGCTTGTGTGGCGATCTTCCTAATCTACTCCATATTGTTGTACATGTGCATGCCGCCTTGGCTTTCATCATGCAGGACGGATGCCGCTTTCCGACTTTACCGGGACTCTGCGTATCATTGGACTGAAAGGAGTCGGTGCTGTAACAAGCGTCATATGTATTGGACCTGCTTTGCCTCTTGCAAGTTGGCTCAACCTCAGTCGTAGTCCAATTCCGTAATAAAGACACTATGGGGCGACGACAAGATGCCAGTTGAAATGTCCGACCTTGTTTTCCATTGTCCTTCCTCATCTCCGAAACAGCCAAACGTCGAGATCTCGTCACAAGATGTCCTGAATGCGGGGTCAGGTCACAGATCGGCAGGCGTCTGGGGTGCTTTTGGAGCTGTTCGGCAGTTAATTTAGGATCCGGCTTCCGGCCGATTGCTCAGCTCCTGACGCCAACATGATTGGAGACTAGTTAGAAAGCCAAAACAGTTGTTGACTGGTTCTAGACTTGATGGTGACGATGAGCCAATTCGATAGGTCTGTCAGTAAAGACTGTGCATGACCACCACGTGGTATGTCTGAGACCTAACAGCTAAAAGCTCCCCAAGTGTCAAGGTATCTTTGTGCTTTGATTTGTTTCCAGGGACTTGGCGCAAGCAAGTATTTTCAAATGCGCTTCAGGTGACATTCTGGCCCCGGTGGCCGTGAGATTGATTGGTGATGGTCGCCGTCCATGCATCGGAAGATACTACTGGAATGTCAAGGAAGCTTCACATCGGTGTTCTCGATAACACTGGTTCCAGGCTCCCGACTCCGAGACTCCCAATAGCAATAGGAGGTCAGATTTACACCCGCTTCCATCATCAACAACATCACCGTGATACCATCTTAGAAATACGAGGTTTTCTTGGCAAGCCACAACTAGGACGCCTCTGAACCCACATAAACACCAGCTATTGACATACTCGCAAAAGGAGCCTCTCTTTTAGGCTTCGGTTTTATTCTTATCTCGGAAGGGAAGAGGACAAATATCACCTGGTAGGGCTTGTAAGTGGTCTACAATTAGGGTTAGGTTCAATGTTGAGATCCCTCTGCACGCACGATACCTAGGGTTCGGCAGTAGCTTAGCCCCTTGTGACTATCGTTGTCTGTCGACATGCTCTGCATCCACCTGTGGCATCGCCCTGAATGATTGCTTAGTAGTCATAGATTCTGATCCATTGACTCTTCCACGAGTCAATTCTCGCCACTCAACATTCCTATGGCATGGCTGGACAATTCTGGTCAGATGTGGCAAATCAGGGCGATAAGTCAAGTGGTAACAGGACCTTTCCCTGATACTTCAGGAGTATTTCCCCATCCTTCTTGTTCCTCTCTCCAAGATTCAGTCCTGCAGTAGCCGTTCCCCTGAGCCAGATCAACAACTTAGCTAGATATATGTGCTTTACCTACGGTGAGCTTAGATGAAGAATGCGGGTAAGGTCATTGCCGTACCTTACTTATCAGAAGTCTGTCACGCGATTATCGTGTACAGAGCCAGGTATTACTCCAGTTAAAGTTTAGCATAAAGTGCCTCCCCATGGGGTATTTAGCCAGCGCAATATAAGCGGAAGCTCGAATTACAGGAGCTTAAAAAGCTTTAATTACAAGCTTCCGGCATTTAACCGCAATGTCATGCCAAGTATTTAATTGAAACCGCTGGGCGTCAAGCTTTACCCTTCGCAATTCTTCGTCCCCCTGTAGCATAGACCGGGTCAGTATTGTCCAGACTCGACAAGGTACCAATCCTAACGTGCCCCGACTGCCGATTCCTGGTAGGGTAACGCTGATCGGTAGTAGCGATGTTGCAAAGGTCTTGATTTTTGCGGCGCTGGCCTTAAGCGTCGTCTCGGACTAACAAGCTCTCCTATGGTCCAGGTATCTACAGTCTAGCTTCGGTAGTTTGCCCCATATTCGCTCTTCCGCTCAATACTACCTCTATGTCACAGTTTTCACGAGACATCAATGTCTCCGTTCCTTTTCAGGCAAGCAGTCATGTAACTATCGCTACTTTACGGACAGAAGAGGAATCCGCCTCCGACCACCACTTCCCGCCCCGACTCCATCGTCACGGGGACGCGTGATTTGGCATTCGGAGAAAAGGATAGCTTAGATTCCTGGTATTTGTGTCTGCGATCTCAGATTACCCGTCAGATGAGGCTCCCTTTTGCGGGGGAGCCCTATAGACATCCCTTCGGATGATTTACACGCCCAATAGGGAGTCCTGTCCTCCAAGCTGTATATATAGATCTATAGTCTGCTTTCCTCAAGCATGAAGCTTACTAGAACCCAGTCAAGGCACCGCGACTCGCATCACCAACTCCTGTGATCTCAAACACCACTCGCCTCCAACATGAAGCCCGTCTCAGTACTCCCGCTCTTGGCGGGTCTTACCCAGGCCGCTCCATCCGACATCCAGGAGCGTCAAAGCAGCTGCCCCAACGTCCATATCTACGGTGCCCGTGAGACCACCGTCCCCCAGGGGTACGGTACCAGCCAAGGGCTCGTCAACATGGTGTTGCAGGCGTACCCCGGCTCCACAGCCGAGGCCATCGTCTACCCAGCCTGCGGCGGACAGAGCAACTGCGGCGGCGTCAGCTACGATAACTCTGCCCAGCAAGGAACCGCCGCCGTGGTCAAGGCCGTCACCGACTTCAACAAGAAGGTTTGAGCTTCCCTTTTCACGTCCCAAAAGGGGCACACCAGCTAACACTCTCGTGATAGTGCCCGGACACCAAGATCGTCTTGATCGGCTACTCGCAAGGCGGCCAGATCATGGACAACGCCCTCTGTGGCGGAGCGGGCGCCACCCTGACCGGCACGGCCCTCGCCTCCGTCAAGGCAGCCATCTTCATGGGCGACCCGCACAACGTCAACGGCCTGCCGTACAACGTCGGCACCTGCAAGGCCGGAGGGGTATGAGCCAACCCTAACCCTAATCACCTAATCACCATGGCTAACCCTAACCCTAACTCAGTTCGCTGCCCGACCGAGTGGCTATAAGTGCTCTCCTGGCAACCCCAGCATCATCCAGTCGTACTGTGATTCGACAGATCCTTATTGCTGCAATGGAAATGACGCGAATTCTCACCAACAGTACGTTAACAAGTACGGACAGCAGGCGTTAGCCTTCATCAAGAAGCTGTTGGATGCGGCGTAAGGGGCGGCGTATGAGTGCTGTAAGGGATGGAAAAAGGTGCGGCTAGTATGGCGTACGCCCATTGGCTAGTGATAGGGCACTAGCGCCGTACTAAAATCTGCACGGGCTCAGAAAATGTCTGTATGATAGCAATGAAAGCTCGCCAAAATGAGACAACTGCGCAGCTTTTACACGGAGTGACTCTTTGTAGACTATTCGAGATTTTCGATGTGGCTCTATATCTTCTTAAATGCCAGCACTCACTAACATATGTCATGGTAAACCACAGCGTGTAAGGGCCCAGTTGCCGATTCTGCCGACAAGCTCCTTCATGGTTTATGAACTCAAGCGCAGAACGGGTGACGGCACAGTTTAGCTTTAGGGTTCGTATCGCGTACGGCGATCTTACCCCGGTACATCTCCAGCATTATGTGGTTAGAAGACGAAGCCCGCGTGGGGAGCATGCCGAACATCCAGCAACCGGGTAAACCACATATGTAAGTGAGACCTTGGTGATGTCACAGTCGAAAAGCATCTTGACTTTTCGTTTACTAAGTGATTGCAGACTCATAGTTCAACTCTGACAACAAAGTAGAGAGAATTCACGACACTAGGCTATCTTATCCGTCTATGCGCCTCGGGTCTGACGCGTTCAAGCGAAAAGCTATATCCTAACGAAGGCCAAGAGAATCTAACAAGCAACCGGACATGGTGTGGATGGCGGGAGTGGCAATGGCCGATATAGTGTGCCAAGCCCCTGAGCCGTCAGGGCAAGTCAAGAGCTCTCAAGCTTCCAGCCTTTGGCATCGTTTGGGGAAAGTCATATAAATGTTATATGGGCGATGAGCGAGTGAGGTGACGAACCCCGCAATAAGGTCGTCGAGTATACCCCGACCGGCGCTCGCCATTGCCGTGTTAACTATGGGCCGGCCCCAGCATTTTGCCGAACGATAATCTGGAATGGTTATATTGGGCTTCGTCCCCATCGCCAAATCCGCAAATTCGGAGTCGCCTCTGGGCGGGTTCATCCAAATTGCGGCGCCAGACGCCCCGTTCCTATGGGACAAGCTTTAAATATGGCTTCACCCTTGTGCTGCACCCTCGCTCTGGGGGAGGCTCTCGAGAGAGTTATTGGCTTGGTCAAGGAACCACAGTGTCGGCTTGGTCAGTAACATCATCGAAGCAGAGACAAACTTTGCCATGCTCTTTCGAGGTCTGGTTCTGGGCCTCGGCGCCCTGCTGAGCGCAGGTAAGCTGTAGTCGGACTGTTACCGCCATACGCGGGCAGGTGCTGACGTCTTCCCTGCAGGACAAGCCCAAGCCGAAGTCGCCGCCCTCCCGGTGCCGACCACCTGCACCGGCGTGTCGTCGATCCGCTTCTCTTACACGGCCGCGTCGGGATGGAAGGTGGTAAAGATCGCCGGAGGGCTGAAGCAAGTGCGGACCATCGTCTGGGATCCCCTCGGCAACATGCTCGTGTCGCAGGCGCTGAAGGGGATATCGGTGCACACGTTCGGGGCGGACGGCTGCGTCAACAGCACCACCAACATCATCTCCAACGCCCAGCTCAACCACGGACTGGCCATCACGCCCGACGGCAAGACCCTCTACGCCTCCAGCGAGAGGGCGGCATACTCGTGGACCTATGACCCGGCCACGAGGACTGTCTCCAACCAGAAGACGGTGGTCCAAGGCATGGACACCGGCATCCACTCGACGAGGAACCTGCTGGTCGTTCCTCAGCAGCCGAACATGGTGCTGCTCCAGGTCGGCAGTAATGCCAACCTCGACATGGCGGCCGCGGACAAGGCGACCGGCCGTGCCATCATCAAGATCTTCGACATGAGCAAGGCGCCCGCTCAGGGCTACAACTACAAGACCGATGGCGCGGTCTTTGGCTATGGACTGCGGAACGAGATTGGATTCACCACGGACCCTGCCGGCGTCGTCTGGGGCGTTGAGAACAGCGGTGACGTAAGTCCAACTGCTGCTCTGCTCTTAGAGGCACATTTGCTAATCCAACGGGCAGGACTTCACGCGGACCCAGAACGGCCGCGCCGTCGACATCCACAAGGACAACCCCGCCGAGAAGCTCAACAACCGTAAGTTTCCCTCCATACCCGCCTCCCAGCAATCTCTGCTAACCCAAACATTCTAGTCGGCGACCCGCTCACCGTCAGGGACGCATGGTACGGCTACCCAACGTGCTTCTCCGTGTGGGATCCGTCCGCCTTCACCGACAACAAGGCCCTCAAGACGGGCAGCCACTTCGTGCTCGCCCCCAACAGCTCCTTCAACGACGCCAGTTGCAACACCAAGGCCGTCGCCCCCCGCCTGACCTTCCAGGCCCACAGCGCCCCGATCTGGAACACCTTCGACGCCGACGCCTCCAACATGTACGTCACCTTCCACGGGTCCTGGGACAGGCAGCCCCCGACGGGCTTCAGTAAGTTTTCCGCTCTTCTTCTTCCCCCCAACTCACCAGTAAAAGGAAGTCCCAAGGAGAGTTGCTGACTTCGCCCGAAAAACAGAGGTCGTCCAAATCCCCTTCACCAAGCTCGCCAACGGCTCCTACGACCCCGTCGCCCCCGCCGACAGCATGACGGGGTACAAAGACATCTTCTCGGCCTCCAACCCGTCCAGCTGCACGGCCAACGGCCTGACGCAGAGCAACTGCGTGCGCCTGACGGCCGCCTCGTGGGATCCCGCCGGCAGGGGCCTGTTCGTCGGCAGCGACAACAGCGCCGAGGGGGAGATCTACCTCCTGTCCAAGACCTCTTAGGTTTTTTTCCTTGGCGCGCGGCGGCCACACACACACACGTTGCCCAAGATATAGAGTAGTAACTAGCTTCTTGTTTTGAGGCGACTTGGTGTACATAGCTTTTTGTAAGAAGAGCGGAAGGAAAAAAGCTCGTTCCGCGTATAACATACTAACTAGCAAGGAATAAAGTCACATCAAGCCAAAGAAACCCAGAGTCGCATCGCCCTGGAACGGCGGGATATGCCCGCCGCCCTGAACCTCGTAGCCGACGAGCTGAGTGCCATCGCCGTACACAATCTTCTTCCAGTTCGCGATGGGGTCGTTGCTGACGTTCTTGGCAAAGGTTAGTCCGAGGACATTGCTCCACTGGTCGATTTGGGCCTTGAGCAGGGATATGACCACCGCGGTGTCCGCCGTTCCGTGCACGATCATCATCTTGGGCCGGGTGCCGTTGTAGCCAGGGTCACACCCACGCGCGAGATCGCCCCACTGTTGGGCCGTGTACGTGCTTGCCTTCTTTCCCAGGGGGCAGCTGAGATCGCTCGACATGGGATTGCTCATCGGCGATCCCGCCCAGCAAGCCGCTGGGACGCCGGAATATGAGGCAGCTCCGGCGAAGACGTCTGGGTAAGTGGCGGCCAAGACGTTGGCTTCCATTGCGCCCGACGATCCTCCGACGACAAATACTTTGGCGGGATCGCCGTTGTAGGTCTTAAGTGCCCACGAGACCATTCCTACCAGGCCCTCGGAGTCACCACCGCCGTTATGAGTCAGGGACTTGTTGCTATGGGCATCCCAGCAGTTCATACCGGACTGGGACTTGGAGGTCGGAAAGAGCAGGACAAATCCCAGCTTATCAGCATACGACGGCAGTGGTGTCATCGACTGGTACATCTGACCGGTACCTCCGCAGGGATGGAGCTATTTGGTCGCAGCTCGTTAGCGAGGCCATGACGCTTCCAGTTGAGCTAGGTCGGGAGCCTTACGCCAAGAATAATGGCAGGTTTCTCAGCAATCTTGTTCGGTGTATAAACGAGCATAGCAGGCAGGCCCGATGGGTTGTCGCCCCAGTTCGAGACGGACTGCGTCTTGCCAGCACTAGACTTGGCCGACAGTATCAAAGCAGCCGCCAAGACCTTAGTCGTAACGGAAGACAGCATGTTTGTCGAATTGACTGGGCTGGGGGAATCAGTAGCCTAGGAAATTAGAGATGGACCACGCCGGACTGAATGACATGAATGACTTTGAAGAGGGCTCGTCCTTAGGAAGTCCGCCACAGAGGCTGGAACTTATACTTGGATTCATAGCCATATTGCTGGCAAGCACGTCACGGGAGCCGAGCCGAGCCTGTCGCGTAGATCCAGCATCCTTCCTCCGTAGAAATGCGCAGTCTGGCTATTTTGCATCGGTATCTGGTTCGGGAGTGATCATGTCCAAACCTGGCAGCAGTCGGGAAGAGCTTCGGCAACCTGAAGCGGCATCAGGTGGTAGGCGACTATTGAACCGCAGGTATCCAGGATATTGCTCTATTGAGCCGCAATCAACCTGGGTGGCAGCGGCAGCGAGGCAAGGCAAGTCAAGTGAGGAGACCAAGCTGCCAACGGAGCTGGAACTTGCGGTGGGGAATCTCATCGGTATTCTTGGCCAGATCTGTGCCTGGAGATACTGAAAAAGTACGCCATATAATGCGACCTAACTCGTCTGCCTGCCACGTACGACCACAGACATCGGAAAACTCAGGATCCCGTCCGCTCTCCCTCGATAAGCCGATGATCGCCAGACTAGTACTCGGGTGGGTGACCACCGGGGAATCCCTGGTGTCGTACGTNTTTGCCTTTTTCCCGTTTTGGATGGTTTCCTGGTTCGTGCCTCCCGTCTTGTGGAGGTGATGTTGTGTCATTGGAAGGAACGCTTTGTCGGGTCTGAAGTTGTCTGATCTTGAAGGAAGGTACGCTCCCTTGGTCTGTGCGCTCCAAGTACTGCAGTGGATGCTCCTAGTTGTGGATCACGTGGCATGAACATCAAGATGAACTCCAGCGACCCCAATACCACTCAGCGCAGGACAGACCAACAGACATTATTTGTCTTTACGTCCTAAGACCGGCGCCGCAATGTCAGACCCGGGTAGCAGCCGCGCAGTCAAGGGCGCGTCGCTGCTGATCCTATTGCAGGTGGGATCGCGCGCGCTGACCTTCACAGCCAACCAGGTCCTCCTGCGCTTCATGACAGCCTCCCTCCTCGGCGTCTCGACCCAATTGGAGGTCTACTACCTGTCCGTTCTATTCTTTGCACGGGAGAGTCTCCGCGTTGCCATCCAGCGGCAGGGAGACGAGTCGAAGAATGCCGCAGACCGACCCGACAGCGGGAGCAGCAAGGAAGACAAGACCAATGGCAGCGCCGTAACACCGCCAACTACAGCCACTACGACACAGGCCGCCGTTAACATCTCCTACCTAGCCATCATGCTCGGCCAAGCCGTTGCCCTCGTCCTAGGCCTCCTCTACACCTCGACCATCAGCGGGTCCGACATCTCGGCCACGCCCTACCTATGGCCGTCATTCTACCTCTACGCCTTCGCCGCCATGGTAGAGCTGCTCTCCGAGCCCGCCTTCGTCGTGATGCAGATCCGCCTCCAGTTCAGCGTGCGCGCCACCGCAGAGGCCATCGCTACCTTCCTGCGCTGCTTCGTCACCCTCGGGTCCGCCGTGTGGGCTTCGCGCAACGGCCTGGAGTTCGGCGTGCTGCCCTTTGCGCTGGGCCAGGCCACGTACAGTCTGGCGCTGCTCGCGGTCTACGCGTGGTACGGACTGGGGTTAGCACAGCCGGAGAACTTCTCCTTGCTACCGGTACGGCTTGCGGATGAGGCAAGCAGGTCCGGAGACTACGTCATGTCGTATTTCTACCGCCCGACTCTCCAGCTCGCCTCGAGCATGATGGCGCAGAGCCTGGTCAAGCACGTCCTGACACAGGGCGACACCCTACTCGTCAGCATCCTATCAACCCCCGACGCCCAAGGCGTCTACGCCCTCGCCAACAACTACGGCGGGCTCGTTGCACGGCTCCTCTTCCAGCCCATCGAGGAGAGCAGCCGCAGCTACTTCAGCCGCCTCCTATCGTCCACCTCCTCCGGGGACGCCAAAGCCAAACCCCCAGACAAGACCGCCGCCGCCGCCGTCCGCAAAGCCAGCGCCGACCTGCAGTCCCTCCTCAAGATCTACGTCCTGCTAAGCCTCGTCGTCGTCTCGATCGGACCGACAGCCGCCCCGCTCCTCCTAAGTCTCGTCGCCGGCCCAAAGTGGGCCGGGTCGGGGGCCGCCGCGTGCCTGGCCGCCTTCGCGTGGTACGTCCCGCTGCTGGCCGTCAACGGCGTGGCCGAGGCATTCGTCGCGTCCGTCGCGTCCGAGGCGCAGGTGCACGCGCAGTCGGCGTGGATGGGCGCCTTCTCGCTCGTGTTCGCCGCCGCCGGGTTCGTCTCCCTCCGGGTGCTGGACATGGGCGCCGTCGGGCTGGTGGTCGCCAACTGCGTCAACATGCTGTGCCGGATTGTCTGGTGCGGCGTGTTTGTCGCGCGGTATTTTCGCGAGCAAGGCGTTCCGTTTGAGATGGAGAAGATGCTTCCCGGGCCTCTCGCTGTTTTGGCTGGGGTTGTTGCGTCACAGGCTGTCCGGAGAGTGGTAGGAGTGTCTGTTGAGGGGGGGGTTGGTACGAAGCAGACCGTCATGCAGCTAGCAAAGATCGCAGCTCTTACGATCCCATTTCTCGCTACATTGTAAGTGGTTTGAGGCAACAGCATGCCCCCCAAGACCAGTCTAACGTTATATACAGAGCCTTTTCCGAACGGAAGTTCATACGTCAGGGGTATCAGGCCATCCGCCGCAAGCAAACAGCTCCACCACCATAAACCGCCCCATGGCAGCTCGCATCAATCACGGCATTGCACTCTCAGAAAACAGTGTAATCTAATCGAACACAATCTTCTTGGGCTTGACGCTCATATCCACCTCCTTGTAGAAAGCACCGTACGAGTCGTGAGCCTTCTTCTTGACGGTGGTGCCGAACTTCATCAAGCTGTCGGGCACCTCCTGATTTGCGGCCTTCAGGATGTTGATCAAACTGGCTAGGTGTTAGCTGCAGAACGGGATGGCTATGTGAGAAGGGACGAGCTTACGATCCAGAGTGGGCTTTGTCGTGCTCGGTAAAGAGCGTGATAGCATTGCCCTGCTTTCCAGCCCGGCCGGTTCGGCCGATACGGTGCACATAGTCCTCGATAGTGAGGGGGAACTGGACCAGATCGTCAGTATATCGAGCCCCAAGATAATGGCAGGGCTGGAACCACTTACTGTAAGGTTAATGACAAGCTTGACCTCCGGGATATCCAAGCCGCGGGCAGCAACGTCAGTAGCAACCAAGACAGTGGTCGTGCCGGCCTTGAACGCTTCCAAACTCCTCGTCCGCTGCTCTTGCCTCAGATCACCGTGAATGCTGACCACCCGGATGCCCTTGCGCTCGAGGAACTGCTCGACGCGGGTGCACTCCTTCTTGTACAGGCAGAAGACCAGAATCCTGTCGTCCTTCTTCGCGCCCCTCTGTGCCTCCTTGAGCAGCTCGTAGAGCCGGAACTCCTTGCCGCGCGGGTCGACGACCTCCACCTTCTGCGTAATCCGCGTGTTGGCCTGCAGCTCCAGCGCGCCGCTGCCGGAGACGTTGCCGTCCTCGTCGAACTTTGCCCTGCCGCCGATCGTGATCTTGACGGGGGAGACCATGAACGTCTCGGCCAGGGCCCTCACGCTGGTCGGCCACGTGGCGGTAAACATCAGCGTCTGCCTCTCCTCTCGGGGCCTGCAGCTGCCGAGGATCAGCCGGATGTCGTCCTCGAAGCCCTTGTCCAGCATCCTGTCCGCCTCGTCGAGGACCGCAAACGTCGCCTCCGACAGGTCGATGCAGCCCTCCGAGAGGAAGTCCTTCAGCCTGCCCGGCGTGGCGACGATGATGTCCGCCCCGCTGTTGCGCAGGAGCAGCGAGCGCTGCGCGTCCTTGCTCGCGCCGCCGTAGATGCACACGGCCGAAAGGCCGACGAGCCCCGCGAGTTTGGCGATGGCCTCGTGCGTCTGCATGGCGAGCTCTCTTGTGGGCGAGACGACGACGGCGCGGGCGTACGCGACCGAGCCCTTGGACTTCTTGAGCTTCGACGAGGACATCAGAGACTCGATGCAAGGTACGGAAAAGGCGTAGGTCTTGCCGGAGCCGGTCTCGGCCACACCGACCACGTCTCTTCCGGAGAGCGCGTAGGGCCATGAGGCAGCCTGGATCGGCGTGGGTGTGGTGAAGGAGGCGAAGGGGTTCTTGGAGAGCAATGTTGATGTGGGGAGCTGGCTGAACTGAAGGATGGGGCGAAGTGCCTGTTCCGAGGTAGTTGAGTCTGTGATGGTGATCTCCTTGTCGGCGAGGAACTTGTCAATATCGCTCTGAGGCAGGGCGGACAGAGACGCGGTCTGAGTATATGAATAAGGTGAGCTTTTCTTGGCAATGTTGACGGCCACTCCGTTTGTGGTTCCGTTACTTTGAGGCTCTGCCTGTTCTGAGCCTGCAGTTTTGCTATCCTTGTTCTTCTTTTCCTTCTTCTCCTTCTTCTCCTTTTTGGACTTTTTCGTCTCAGCAGGAGCAGACTCGGCTAAGTCGTCATCGCCGCTAGTGGGTATTGATATCTCTCCAGTCGCTGGCGTGGTGTCTTCGGCTTTCCTGCTCTTCTTGTCCTTCTTGTTCTTCTTGTCTTTCTTGTCCTTTTTCGGCTTGACAGCGGCGAGTTCAGTTTGCTCGTCAGTGCCAGTCATGGGGACATCGTGTTCAGTGCCGGCCGGTGTGTCGGGAGAGGGAGACGTAGCATCGTTGGCAGCCTCGGTGGCTTTCTTCTTTTTGTCCTTCTTGTCCCTCTTCTCCTTCTTGTCTTTCTTGTCCTTCTTGGACTTCTTTACCGGAGCCTCTCCATTGGTTTCTGGTGCGCTATCATTGGTCTTCACCTTTTTAGCCACTTGAGCAGCATGCTCGTCGGCATCCTCCCGTTCGTGCTTGCGTCCTGCTGACATGTTTGCTTGTCGAGTCTGCTGTTGTCTGAGGACGAAGTGTCGTGTTTCTGGTTCGACAAACCCTCTTCAAGACCCTCACCGATCTTAGTGGCAGGCAAAATTTCGAGTCTCGGTTTTTTTGGTTATCGATAAGACCCGGCTACGGAGGGCCCGTAGCCATTAGAAGCTAGTCTCAGAAGCTCAGACCAAATTGCGGTGGGGTTTGTACCGCACTACACCACGGCTCCACTCTACGTTCTGCAGCCAATTAAAACCCACAATCGAAACCACCGTGAGGTGGTCATCCAACAGTTCGAAGATCAAGTAAGGCAAAGTCATCTAACAGATAGAATCTATGTAACCTTTATTACTATACTATAAAGAGAGTATTAACTCGGGGATTCCCATAAACGAGGCCTAGTAGTAATAATCAAGTGATATGTGTAGTAAGTAGCGTAATGAGGAAGATAAGGGAGCTGTGCTACATGGAGGAATAAGAGGGCAGACATCACCACTCTTTTCGCTATATACCTTCTTATTCGGCTTCTTCTGATCAGTCTAGCGTACGTAACTAGAAGTATTCACAATGTGTAATTCGTTCGCAATTCGTATTTGAAGTTGGGCATATACCTTAGCCTTACACAAAGACGTACTGTACGATACCTACTTCACATACCTCTTCCTTAACCATAACACTGTAGAGAGCGCTAATCAGTCGCGCCCAGCCTTCCAAGTGTATGTACGGAGTACACTTGCGAGGCGGCTGATCGGGAACTCCAACTGAGTCCTAGGAACTAGTAAACTCTTAGGTGGCGACCTCAAATACTATTACACGACACAGCGCGCTCCCCTCGCTCCGCAAGGCTCGCCTTGTCTTAGGTTGTTTTGGGTGTCTCGTTCTTAATAGGCTGAGTAATGGAAAATTAGAGTTTATCACAGTAATGCGTAGAGAAGGAACCGTCTATTTTTTAGTCTGGGCTTCAGACACTAAGGTAGTCACGGGTTAGGTATAAGACATCGCAAGGGATGTATGGTAGAGCCGAAGGGGCTCTCCGCTTTGCTTATCCCTCCGCGGCGACCTCTGTGCAGCTTTAGCCCTAGTAAACTCGTCACTCGTAAGAAAGCTGTGTAACAGAGTAGTTTTTGTTGCGTGATAAACACTGATGACAGAAACAGCCGAGTTCGGTGGCGATTTGTCCGAGGAAATTTTCTCTATCCTCAGCAAGGTTGGTTAAACACTTGATTGGCACAGTTCTTTACAGTCAGTTACCTACCGCTCTCTGAAGAAGTGATCTACCTTTTAGCTAGATACAACCCACTGTTACCTACAAGTACGTATCTTCTTCATTGTTAACAGATTCGCTGACGCGTCTCTGTTACCTGTAAGAAAGCGGATTCGTTACTATGTTATGTTATTCTGTCAAGTTTAATTTATTGTCTCTATCTCCGCTCATTCTCTCACTTGTACTTTTCCCGTGATTTCTGCCACTTCTATATCTTCTGTTAGTTTTTATTCGTACTCTATTCCCTCGGCAACATCTGACCATTTGAGCTGTTTGGCTGTTGGTCTTTACTACATCATGTTAACGAAGGAACGGGTAAGAAACTACTCCCGGGATCGATACACCTACGATACGAGGAAGACAAGGGAGATCAAATATAAGAGGCGGTTTGACTGGCCACGACCTTGTCTTCATTGTCCTTCGAGGAAACGACGGTAAGATAAGTGTTTCCCAGGTTATCATCCAAAGAACGAGCAAGCAAAGCTAAAACATGTTTTTCCCCGTCTTAACAGCCATGGGTCGACCGCTCTTGATCAGACAGTCCTTTGCTATCTCTATCAACTCGAGGTCACGTCCTGCATCAAGTTAGGAGATTCATTTGTCTGGGCGGCCTCAGGAGCAGACAAGGAGTGGCCTCGAACAACTTACCAGGAGAAGCTAGCAAGGAGATGCCGATGGGCAGTTTCTCCTCTTTCCCTGTTACTTTGGAGCGGAATGGATAGTTTCCAACTTTGTTGCGTGTGGTGTTGGTGTTAGCAAAGACCTTGAAATCCGAAAGGGACAAACGCTAGGGCAGCTCGGTGACTTACTTGGGACGGTCAGCTCAGGAGCTCCCAGGATTGGAGATACGAAGAGCATGGGCACCCCAACCGGGTTAAAATGCTTGCTAGATGCCCGTAGCGTCAGCAAGATCCTCCGCCATTGAATGTGTCGCTGTGCGTCTTTACCTCGGTGCCTCGTCACGGTAGCGGGGAGATATATTTTCGATGGGGATGACGACGATGGTGTCCTTTTTCCCTTGCTGCAAGACGTGCTCCGTGAACCACTTTCGGTACACTTCAAGCCTCTTGACGGCTTCGTCCCGCTCTTCGGCCGTGATTTTGGAAGACAGTTCCCTTATCGAGCATTATTATTTTACCACAGCTCGGGTCAGACGGAATGTGGGCGTCCTTACCATTGCCAGCGGACCGGGGGGCTCACGTAGGGCTGCTTACCGAACTTCTGGACGTAGTCGCGTCTGAAACCGTCGAAGTTGTGGTAGTCATCGTAGAAGAATGAGTTCCGGCAGGCCTGTGTTTATTGACCCACCCTGTAAGCAGCAGATCAAGCCACGGAGGGCAGTCTTACGGATGACCCTCACATCTTTCATGTATTCCAGTAAGGACATGCCTTGTGCGTCCTCCGGAGGGGTGAGATCCCATAGCTCGTTGAATGAGATGCGTTGGTACGCGACACCGAGCGAAGCCTCAAGGTCCGCGACGAAGCTGTAGATGATATCTAGCTGAACTTTGTTCTCAATTACGGACATGTAATCAGTGGGTACGACGATTGCCGGCGAGTTCTCAAAGTAAAAGAGTATTAGTCTCCCAATGGCCATGGTAATCCGAAGGGGAAAGTAGGGGGAGACCACACCGTTTTCTGGGGAGGGTTCAGACTCTTCCCGTACCAAACGTTTGCGAAATGACGACACATTGGGACATTACGAGCATAAAAGGTGGGAACATCAAACTGCCTGTGTGGAAGTTAGTAGCCGAAGCCCAACTAAAGGGGCTGGACTGGAGAGAACACGCCCGAAGCTTTGCACATATCCATCGTGCGGAAGCGCCCCGTGAGTCGGACGCATGGCAAAACATCCATTCCAATGTCCCGGTCGTCTGCCACTTCCGCTCGCTGTAATGGACGGGACGAGTTAGTTACGCTGCTTCCACTGCATACATGGCCCGTCCTATAATGGAACTCACTATCCGAACCGATGGTGACGTCCAGCCACTCGTACGCAGCCATGGCCGCTCCGCTGCCACTGCTGCTCCCGGCCGGGGACTGGTATCCGTCCGCGCGTGGATTCCACGGCGCCGCATAGTCAATGCATTCCACCGGCTCCTCTGTCGCCGCAAACGAGGCCAGCTTCAACGTGCCGATAAGGATGGCCCCGGCCTGGATCAAGATCTCAATGCAGGCTGCTGTCTTAGTGGCCGGTTTATCGTATAGCTCGTAGTACGCCCGGTTGCCGACCGAGATGCGCACGTTCTCGATTTCAAAAATGTCCTTCACTGCGATCCGGAAGCCTTTAAGAGGCTGACTGAGGGTCGGACCGATAGCAGGTCGGAAAGGCACAGCCACAGCCAGTGTTTGCAGATGCTGAGCGCCTGCGATCTCCAGCTCGCGGAACTTGCCTTGTGATGGGCGTATGACGTGAAGGAACGCACCCTGAGTGTCGTCGTACAGCTTCAACACGGGAGTCAAGATGTTGTGATGGGCCAGATGCGGTCCGAACTTCAAATGAGGTGCATCCGCTAGAGATGCTCGCCATATCATCCCCCGGCTCTCCAGCACCTCGCGGGCTGGTTGAGTGAGATGTGGTACCCGAGAGTTAGGGGAGACGAGCAGAACATGTCTCAGAAAAGCATTGTGGAAGGTTGTGTCAGATTCGAGATCCTTCAAGGATTGCTGGACCCATTCCTCCGTGAGAGATTCGGCGCTATCTGTGTCTTTGACGGTTAAGACGGTGACACACCTCGGAATCTCAACATCGCCCTCGAGTCTGACGCGAACCCTGGGTTCGCCTGCGATGAACCTGTCGCCATAAATCTCTGTCACCACCTCGCACTGAGAGCTAGGAGGAGGGAGCTAGTTCCCAGGCATCAGCCCGTCATCAAGTGATCACCATGGTCGGAGACTCGGAGACAGAGTAGGCTGTTAATATTACTTACGTCATTGATTTGCGTATTTTCTCGTCTAAGAGTCGACGAAGATTTCCGACTGATGTGAAACCAGGAGCGGGCCTTGACTATCACGAATCGAGTCATGTTGAGTTAGTGGGTGGCTGAAGAATAGAGAACATCAGGCAATTGCAATCAGCCCCCAGGAAGGGAGATGACCTCTACCTTAGGTATAGATAATGGGTGCACCTGGGGGTTCTAGGTGCTGACAAGTTACAACCAATCAGTGTACACATCGTGCCAGCCACCGTGCAATGCAACGTACCTTTGTTATGTCCCGGTCCCGACGCGCCCGTCCCCCGGATCCCCGCCTTGTTGGGGCCGAGGCTGCAAGCTGTTTTTTTTTTTTGCGCAACGCGCACAGAAGAAAAAAAACCAGGAGACTAAGTCGAAGGTTTATTGGTTCTATAACTCTTATATAATACATACTTGCGGCCGGTCTTACAGCTCGTCTTGCAGCTCGTCTTGCAGCTTGTCTTGCAGCTCGTCTTGCAGCTCGTCTTGCAGTTGTACTTACACATCAGAGCGCAAGCCTACGAGCTTACCGAAGAACCTGGGTAAAAGGTGCCCGCTGAGCTAATGCAAGTATCCCCTACTAGCGGTGTTTAGGCACCGCAGTTGGGCCAGTAGAAGGTCAGCGGAATCAGCCACAGTGACAGAGTTTCTCAATCTCCTGTGGAAATTGCAGCTTTCCTGTTGCTCAAACAGAAATGAAGGCCCTTGGTTGGAGATACAGAAGGAGGCTTAGCCGCTAGTAGGGGATACTTGCATTAGCTCAGCAGGCACCTTTACCCAGGTTCTACGGTACCCCAAGCTTTATGCTATTAACAAATCCTAACTATAGCTCGTATTGCAGCTGCGATTCGCATTAAACCGCAAGCTTGCGCTTATTAGAAGGCACCCAGGCTTTACGATGTCAAAATATCTACGTGTAGAGTGATGAAAATGGAGTCTAGTGTAATCCCAACTCACCAGGTACCTACCTACAAGAGTATACCCGGCGTGAAACAGTCGTTTGATTGTGGCAGTGGTAGTACAAACATTTCGGTTTGTAGCGCACTACAAGTCGTGAAATATCGCCTTGCGATGTTGGTTCCCGCATCATACATATGGTGGCCTGAATTTGTTTACTATACATTGCCATTCTTAGAACTCGTGTGGTTCAGACAACCCGCAATGGACAGGTGATGTTGTCCAATAATCTACCTTGGAAATGGGCTTCCACCGCAGCTGCAGCAGCCCACGAGTACTACGGTGCTCAAAGGAAATCCTGGCCTGAGAGTCATCCAGCTAGCATATGCGTGCAAGTAGCGCACATCCGATTCAGAGAAAGACGACCACAGCACACGCGCTCTTGATAGCAAAGCCAAGTGGTACCAATGGGAATGCACATGCGAACAGGCTCTCTATTGGTTTGCTCATATGCGCAGTGCCCTCCGACAGGTGGTACAGCTGATGAGAGGTCTGAAAGGAAAGTCTGGCAGTGGAGTTGTCACATGCAGTCGATCAAACACAACAAGCCCAACAAGCAACTAGAAGCAAGAAAAAGCAACAACACATCGACAAACGAAAGCCCACCAAACAAGCAACAGGCGATTTCAGCCCCAATGCCGGCCTTCTGTTCGTCCTCTAGTTTCCCCAGATGCGGATCTTCTCGCCCTTTTTAAAGCCATACGCAATGGTAAGGCCCTCCTGGTTCTGCGGCGGCCAATGCTTGCGCCACGGCTGAGCCCGTCTCTGGCGCCGATCCGAAGCGCAGGAAACAGCCGTCGTCGACCTTTGCCGGTCCGCCGCAGACCCGGAGGCCGGGGTGCCTTCCGTCTCGAGAGCGGTATCCTGAGGGTCGTTCATCCTGCGAAGTGATTAGCACGACAGATCAGAGGTCAGATGCGTAATACATTGTCCGACTTCCGGCAGCGGAGGCACAAACCTGTTGTGCTGACGGAGCAGAGAACTGACACAAAGCCGCTGCGGGAGGCTGAAACGGTTGGCGTTGGAGGAGCGTCTGCGGATGGGGAAGCCTGAAACCTATGCCGTTGGCCGAGGCTTTCTGCAGACGAGAAGGGAGTCAAAGTTTCGAGAGAATGCGAGCGATGGAGAATAAGGTGCAGGAAATATGCCTGGGTTCTGCTCGTTGGTCTAGGTTCTTGTATCGAGGCTGCGGATGCTAATGGCTACATCCCGCACTATGCAAGCCGGATGTCGCTTCGGCGAATTGATTAGATACAGGTTGTAATCAAGGCAGCCCGTATGCACGATGCAGCCTTTTGGAGTGCAACCTCTAACCAACGGTTGGTCGCTTGGTCGCCTGACGTGTCGGGTAGATAATACGGCTCTGCGATTGGTCCACTTCGCTCATCGGTTTGAATTCGGTGGGAGTCACTAAACTGGTGATCATTGAGAATTGGAGCTCCGACTCGTCTTCGGGCCGCAATGCGCCGTGAGGGGTTCGGGATCTTGCGTTGGGAGCAGAGGCGGATTGAGTGGGAAGATAGGCAGTTGTACATGGCACACGGCAGAGAAAGAAGCGAAACACAGTCGTAGACATCGTGTCTAGGGAGACATTGGTACCCATGAGAGCTCAGTTTCACTGCGCATCTCGTACATGTCGGGCATGATCGAATCAGCCTGCCATGAGTACCACGCAATATGCAACGAAGATGCCACTAGAGGTAGTCCACTCGGAGATCAACTTTCTCGAGAGCAGCGCTCTGTTTGATAGCGAGAAGCCGTTCGCCTTTCGATACGACGTCAGTGGGCATGATGTCTCCCAGACCAACATGGACTTCGAGCCGCGTCCTTGTATTCTGAGCAATATCAGGGGTATCGAGAGCCAATTCTCACTGGAGAAACAGGGGTTCGAGATCCTGCCAGTCTGGGACGCTGTGCCTTATGATGACTTTTTTGCGGAGGAGTCGGTTCAGCCACATTTGCGGACGTTGGAGAATGTTTTGAAGAAACGACTTGGAGCATCCCGCGTCCAGGCGTTTCGCTACGCTGTGAGTCAGTCTAAGCATGTTCACGACCCTGTTACCGACGTTGGGACTGTACTTAATATCTCGAGAAAGATCAGAAAACGCCACCCAGATTTCCCCCTTTCCACTGGGGAGAAGTACGAGTTCGACCAGCCCACGTCCGTAGCCCATGTTGGTATGGTTCATGTCTTTTCGCAATGCCGGTGCTTCCTGGCCATAGGCGATGCTGACATCCTGATAAGACACTACACCCGATGAACTGAAAGAATACGTTGTCCGACTCCTGGGTGCCGATGACGATGTATTTCGAAACAAACGCTACCAGTGGATCAAGCAAGTCGTAGCCGACCTCCCCCGCCCTGAGAATAGACATACTAACAGGCACCAGCGTGTGGAAGCCCCTGAAAGGACCATTGAATGACTGGCCACTAGCCGTCTGTGACATTTCTAGCTTGAACATCGAGTCGGATATGGAGGCCGCGGATCTCCTGTATCCGGATATTGCCACCGAGAACTTCCAGGTGTACCATCGAGAATACTACCGGTGGTATTTCCTGGCGGACCACGACACTTCCGAGGCCATGGTGTTCTTGCAGGCTGACAGCGAACCAGGCGGTTGCCCCGGTGTCCCCCATTGTTCGTTTTTCAACCCGTTGGTGCCGGTGGGCGAGGGTCCGCGGGAAAGCATTGAGATAAGACTTCTCGTCCAGTATGACACTGAAAGCGGGGATGGAGATGCCGTTATATAGGGAGGGTTAGTGGAGTAATATGTAATCCTACCAGAAGAGTCGATGCTCTCCAGTAATAGTCATAACATTGATGGATGAACATTTTGTCCTGACATCCATAGTCACGACGCTTTCCGTGCAGAACGGGGTGAATGATTATCCACGCCATCCCTAGACCCCCAGACGCTCTATTTCCGGTCAGTTCAATCATCCGTCTCATTTATTCTTCTACGCACCTACCCTATGAAGCGTGAGCCACGCGTAGAGCGCGACTGCAGACCGCAGATACAAGTAAAAGATTGTGCTCGGAATAAGTCGAACAGTCGATAGCGTCGAGAAAATTGGGGCATGCTCCAAGATTGTTAGAACACTTGAAATCAGCAGATGTTCAACGAAGAGGGAGCGACATGACATCCTGCGATCTACTGTCAGGCGTTACCGTAAAGTAATGGCGATGGGGAGGGGCTTGTCACCGTAGTCTGAGTGCTTCGACTCCCCAGAGACTGGAAAAGGTAGCAAGAGAAACCAAAAGGGCCATCTCCAGTAGAGTTGCAAAGTCCGTTATGTAGTAGACTAGCAGATTCGACGTCGCTCGTATGACGTGATGCCCTTGGCCTCGGCGAGTTTTGAAGGCAAAAGCCAGATCCCTCAGATAGCAACGAGTCGTATCTCGCAGCCAACGCAGGAGCTGCTTTACATAGCGCCCGTCTGGGTTTACGACGGCGACTAACGTGACGTCGGGCGAGTTCTGGAACCTCGTCTTCCAACCGTGCCGGACTACCCACGTGGTAAGGGAGTTATCGTCACCAGTGCAGATTGGGTAACGGCCACGCCACGTCTCGTTCATGAAATGGTCTTCGAACGCGGGATTCATGAAGATGTCCGTGCGAAATGCGGAGAGGCGGCCCGAAAGGTTCAGTACTTGCCCCTTGTGAAAGTACGTTAGAGCAGAATGTTGTACGTTTCTTCTGGCGAGGTTCAGAGCGCCGAAACTCTCCCATACTCCCAGTTGCTGGGAGTTGAGAGGCTTGACGATCTGTATGCCAGTCACGCCCCCAACATCCTCATCCTGAAATGGCGCGAGAATGTAGTCGAGAGTCGACGGTCCCCAGTGTGCTCGATCATCGGCAATGACGAAAAAACGTGTTTCAACCCTGGAGATGCCCTCGTAGTGCTGTCGGCGGCTGTTCGGTGGCCCGGCGGAGTACACCGATATGCGCGGGTCGCCAATGGTCCGAACCACATGCTTGATACCTGGCAGTCCCTGGTCGGTCGTGGTAATGATGACGGACTTGGGACCGGCTCTCAACCACGACCTGATCACGTCTACGTATCGAGGCTCAGTCCCAAGAGTCATGGCTACGACCGTGACGTCGGACTTGAGTTCCTGCCATTCCGGCGTGCTGCTGTCTTGGACTGGTGCTAACCGGATGTAGCCCCAGAACTCGGCGATGTTCAAGAACAGGCGAGACCATCTCAGCAACCTGCCCAAGTGGTCAACGTCGGCGACCCAAGACGTCGTAGAGGGCCGGAATTGTTGCTCTACTTACACAATGGTTCGATACCAGAGGAAAAATATGGCTGGGATTGCCGTGACTGACATGCCAAGAGGGAGGGACACCGACATTTAGAAGGACAGGTCTTAGACGGGGAAAGTATTGCACATGGAAGCCTAGCAGGCTTGAAGTTGGATGTAAGTAAAGGATCATGTAAAGTACCGGTGTCATAAACAATCAACACAAAGAAAAAAAAAAAGAAGAAGAAAAACTCTCGTTGAGCGGTGCGAGAGCGAATGTGATTTATAGTCAGTGGGGTGAATTGGTAGTCTCCGTTTGGCAGCAGCTAACTTCCATCCAGGTTCCCGTCAAGTTTCTGGAGACTGGCGGGGCTGCCAAATTGCCGCTGCCGATACCTGACGTTCAAACGCCAACCAAATAAACTCAACCGAAATGGAAAGTGGCTCTTGACACTTACCTTTGAAGTTCTTTGAGACCCCGGCATTATTCAGAAATGAAGTGCTGGGTTCCTTAAACCATCTTACTCGGACTTGCAGAAATGTGTCCACCTCGCCGCCGAAGCTCCGGCCCGGCCCGGCCCCACCAGACACCGCCCGGCAACTCATCCCCTACGACTGCTATCCGCAAACACGGAGGGCGAATTAGCACGTGTGGTTGCAAGGCACCCAAGCTATGACGTAATTAAAACAAGGCGCTAAAGTTTAAATGGACAACCGGCGTTGCCACTTCTCGGGGACATGAGATCGCGCAGTGCTAAGGTACACAAGTAACTTGGTAAGTCCTACCTAGTGCGGGCATGCTCAAAGATGGAACGCGCCAAAACCCCGCCTTCAAAAACCCCACCAAAGACGCAGGAGCTCTCAAGATTCGAGCTTCGCAAGCTTCGGAAGCCTAAAGTTTTATCCTCTCAAACCACAATCCGATTTGCTTGCATCAACCCGACCACGTTATTCTGATTTCCATTTAGTGTATTATAAGATCAAATTACTTATAGTACTTCAGAGCTGGGAGTCTGCCTGAAGAAAGCTCGACACGGCAGCATGGCTAGCAACCTCATTGATGGTTAAACGTCGCGACGGCTCCCATACTAACACGCTTTCCAGGAGCGACCCCAGACTGACGAGATCTCGTTCAGAGACCGCGCCCGCTCCGTAGCTCCGGGACACAGCTTGCCGAACCATCTGCTTGAGCGATGTCGTCGGCGGCTCCACGGGAAGAGATAGCTCTCGTCCCTCCACATCCTCCACATACGACCGCCAATCCGTAACGAAGCGATCTGGCGGCTGTCCCAGCACCTTCACCATGGCCGGAAGCACCATGCTGGCTGGGTCGTCCTTCCTCCCGAACAGGTCCCAGCCCGTCAACATCTGGAAGATGGCGCAGCCCAGCATCCAGATGTCTTCGGCCATCGATATGCTGCCCGGGCTGTTGAACTCGGGCGTCATGTACGGGCCGCACCACGCCGTCCGCGCGGGCGGGTCGTCGTCGAGAAAGGCGTCGCCCCAATCGCCGATCTTGGCGGCATCCGAGAAGAGGCTGGGGTCCATGTCCCGGGCGAAGATGCCTTCGACGAAGCAAGAAGGGCGGCCCGGTGCCGTGTTGCTGTCCTGCCGAGGCACGGGAAAGATGGGAGGTGGTCCTCCCCGGAGGTTCGACAAGGCAGCAGCCGAGGCTGCCATGTGGCCTGGCAGTCCCAGGAGCAGGTTGCCGGGATGCAGGTCTAGGCAGCCGGCAGAGTCAGTCCGCGTCACGGTGACTGTTACCCGGTCCCTCCATGCCTTGTCATCGACGCTGACCTACCTCCATGGGCAAGCTTTAGGCTGTGCGAGAATTGCAGACCGCGTATCAGGCTGAGCGCGACGTGCTTCGCCATGGGGAGTGGAAGGGGACGACTGCCGTCGCTCGCGTCTCTCTTCGTCGCAGCCGCGACGGACTGGCCCGCGACGGGCGTGACGCAACAAAAATGGGCTCCGTTTGGGCCCTGGATCGTGAACCAATCCTGGGGAAGCAGCACATTTGCCTTGCCCGGGTGGTGCCCGGCGTCGGTGCTGTTCAGCCTGCTCCATC
The DNA here is from genome assembly GCA_007388105.1 of Coniochaeta prunicola. Classification (NCBI taxonomy): domain Eukaryota; kingdom Fungi; phylum Ascomycota; class Sordariomycetes; order Coniochaetales; family Coniochaetaceae; genus Coniochaeta; species Coniochaeta prunicola. Next base: position 132,832 of record SMOB01000301.1, read on the forward strand.
GAGTCACGACTCGCGCCTCGGCGAATTTCGAGCTTTCGGCATTGTACACTGCAATGGCAATGCAAGTGTCGCGCTGCTGCAGGGGTGTCGCCAGCCAGACGGTGCTGGTGTCGCCGTGGCCGAGCTTGTCGACTATGACATACTTTCCGCCGATCTCGTCGCCAATGTGCAGAGGATGGAGTCCGCCTTTGCAATAGGCCGCGAGGCCCTCGACATACGGCGGTTGGTGGAATGACTCGTCGGCAGGATGAACTGGATCAGTCATTCTCCTTTGCTGGTGCCTCTGGTGACCATTCCACACGTAAAAAGTCGACAGAAGATGGAGTTGCCTGACTGGTCAAAATGACACATGAAGTGTTGATCAAACTCACGTGTACCCCTGCACGCGCAGCCCACGTAAGGGCTAGGAAGGTCTGATGGTGGGGTGACTTCGAATTCAGTTAGCGTTAGGCAGCCACGGTTCAGCATTCGAGGGATGAGAGCATCAGTTGGGCCGCTGTCTCAGACAATGGTAATTTGCAGCACATGCACATCGGAAGTGTAGGTTGGCCTGATTGGACAAAAGTCCGGAGGTGCCCGACAGCACCTCTTCAAGATAAGCCTTTTGTTTTGGCTGAGGAGGGGGGGTGGTCTCTCCGCTGCAGGGGGGTCTGCGAAAGCGGTGGTATGAAATGTGAAATGTGCATCTCTTCTTGAGTGGGTGTGAACCTGTCTCCCTGATTTGCCGGGGGGTGCACTTATTGGTCAAGGACCAAAGGCTCGCGATTTCCTGTTCTACTCTTCTCAGCGTCATCTCGTTCTACAGCCGTTTAAGTGTCACCATTGACCTCCAGACAGATGCGCCATGAACACGAGAGCAGTACAGCTTGGCTGTCAATTCTCTATATACGTTCTGTTCAATTTTTGTAACATGCTCCTCGAGGTCCCCCTTGTTCGTCTTTTTGAACTGGCCCTCTGTCGACGCCATTTTCATAACGGGCCTCTCCCGGCCGGCAGACCAGATGAGAGGGCTTGCAAGGTGCCGGATATTCAGGATGCCCTTGGCCATATTGTGGGCTGGAAGATGTTCTTCGATGCCGTCCCAGGTGAGAGCCATGGCGTTCTCCTTGCTGACCGCTGGCTGTCCATCCATTGTTCACTGACTTCGTTGCCAGGCCTTCTTATGACCATCTACTACGGGTACCTTGCAGAGAGGATCGGTTGTCGTAAGGTCCTTGGAATGGCAACCGGGGGATATGCTGCCATGCTTGTTTGGATCGTCCTTGTTTGTTCGTACCAGCGCCCTTTGTCTGCTCGCCTTCATGGACTTAATGTGATATCTGGACAGGCAGCCTTAGCCCTCTTTTTCCAACCGAGGTGGCCTGGCTCTCCTCCTTATTTTTGTTTGTTGGAGGAGGCCAACGGGTCTTCAACTCAATGGTCTTGACTTTGACATCAAATTCGTTGTACGGCACCCAACGGTAAGGGCTTAGGAACTTCTTCATCTGGTTACTCTCATACGCTAACATTTGATTCTAGCACTGAATATCTCTTCCTCCTTGCCATGGGGGGTCACGTGTGTCGACTGGTTGCCCCGCCGCTCGCCGACAAACTGATGGGCGAGGACATATTAGCTCCGTTCCTGTGTGCATTTGTCTGCTTCTGTCTCATGGGAGGCATCATCTGGTATATGGACGAGTCTGAGGATGTTTCGCCGGAGGCCGAATACAGCCCCATCCTAACTAACCACAGGGAATCATTGCCGTCCACGACTCTTGATACTAACCCCTCCTCTGGCTCTGTAAAAACAACCCTTTACACCGCCATGCCCAAGCTGCGCAAAGAGATCGGCGTGATTGTGGACCTCTTCGACAGCCCCGCCAGCCGGTTCTGTCTTGCGGCCTTCTTCACCAAGCGCGTCGCCTTTGCCAGCGAAGGCTTCATGTTTCAGTACGCGTCGGAAAAATTCGGGTGGGAGCTGCGTCAGACGACCTGGCTTCGGGTGTCTTCCGCAGTAGGGGCTGTGTCTGTTACGCTGTTGATGGCGGCCCTGCTCAACGGCAACGCCCGAAGTATGAAGGCCCGGCTACGTATAACAGACCTGAAGACCATTCGCGTGGCGCTTTCTGTGTTGGTTGTCTCCTTCTTTGGAGCGTGGTGGGTACCGTCGGCCTCGTGGCTGATTATTGGTAAGAATTATATACACTTCTTGTACTGTGCTTAGAGGGAGAGCCTGCACGATGCTTACGAGGTTCACCTATCTAGTCATGGTAGGCTGTGGCCTGGGTGAGGCCTTGGAGCCTGCCCTCCAAGGATTTGTAATCTCGTCGACGGAGTCCGCAAGGAACTCCCTCCTGTTCACGACGATAGCCCAATTTGATGCTCTCGCCGAGCTCATAGCAGGGCCGTTGATGGCAGCTTTGTTGGCCATTGGGAGAACCGCAAGTCATCCTTCGGACGGTTTCTGTTTTCTTGCCTCATCGGTATGTCCTGGCCCCCTTCCTCTGGCAATATCACGAGTGTCGCTCACATCGCGCTTTAGATCATGTTTTTGGGTGTCTTTGCTTGGTCAAATACTGTTGAGCGGAATGAGGAGCCTTCAGACTGGGAACGTCTCGAGCGGGAAGCGGGAATCAGGTGCCCAGATATGTCTCAGATGTGAAGGAAGTATATCTCGTCGGCGAAACGAAAGAGGGAACAACGAGCAACGGGAAAGCCAGACCAACGGAGGAATAAGACTAACTACGACAACAGATACACAATGATACCCCAGATCACAGGTCCCAACACGCATACCTGCGGCGGCCTGAGCAATATGATACGACAGGATCGAATTTTATTATAGAGGAAGACCTGTACACTTGTCTATCATGAGGCAAATTATAGACTAAGGATTGAACTTCAAACCAATGAAAATGAAACCACATGGGAGCACAAACGCTGCTCCAAATGCTCTTCAACAGGCCGGTGAGCAAATATCCACGACCAATACCTCCTCATGCATCTCTCATAACCCCAAAATCAAGACTCAACGTTATGCCGTCGCACCCTCGGCACAAGCTTTCGAATCAACAGTGGAACATCCCAGTTCATCAGCATCAGCGCAACAGCCAAAATGGGGAACGACAGAGCAGCCCAAACCCAAAGGGAGTACTGCGCATCCACCAGCGGCGTAAGATTCATGCCGAACATGGACGACGTGAAACTCAGCGGCACAAAGATGAAGGCCAGCCGCGTCAGCTGCGTCACCTCCTGCGCCTGCTGGATGGCCTTTGTCGACTCGGCCAGCATGGCGCGCGTGGCCAAGTGGCCGATTTGGGACTTGCACCGCTCCGATAGCACATTGGCGCGGTACAGTAGCCACTCGTAGTCTTTGCGGAGCGCCTCGGCAGCCGTCCGGGCCACGTCGGACTCGCTGCGCGGCCACTTGGCGCCGCCGCGCACCTTGATGCCGTCCAGTTCGGAGTGCAGGCGGGAGACGATACCCTCGAGGAGTTCCTGGATGTACATGTAGTTGGACTGGGCGAGGCCGAGCGTCTCGGGGCGGGCCTGGGAGGTGGTGGTCGCGTCCTGCGTGGCGATGTTGTCCTCGATCAGAGCGAGGAACTGGGCGAGCGAGGAGGCGCAGAAGACGAAGAGCTCGTGAAAGGCGTAGAAGGCGTCGCTGGCCATGACCTCTCGGTCGAGGGTCAGGCCATAGCCCAGGTGCAGGAGGGCGGAGCTCTGAGCGAACTTGGCGGGGGGCCGCTTGTCGGGGCTCACGGGGGGCCCGAGCGTGTGAGAGTGCAGCGAAGCGCCTGGTCGGATCTGGATGACGGGCAGAAAGGCGCGCTGGTCGAGCTTGTAGGGGCTGGAGAGGGTTGTCGACTTGGTCAAGGGGCCGACGGAGCGCTCGCTCAGGTCTTTGCCCGTGTCTATCCAGGCTATGGCTGTGGTGGTGGCTGCGTCTTAGTCTCATTCTTGTGCAGGCGATCCCGGAAAAGAGGGAAGAGTAAATTACCGGTCCATCGGCCGTCTGCGCGGGTAACGCATAGGGACATCGCTTGCTCGATGACGACATGGCCGGAGTTGAGGGCCCAGTAGGCCCTAACAATTGAGCTTCCTATGCCCTCGTCCCGTTCCATGCTCGACGACAGGCCCGTAAGGTAGGCATTCATCTCTTCTTTGGCGATTGTTCGCAAGCCCTGTACCTGCTCGGGGGTCATGTTGGGCTCAAAGATCTCCTTCTTTGCAATGGTCATGTATCGCAGCTGGACCATGTAGCTGGAAGAGGACGGCATGGACACCGGGGCGTAGTGATTGGTGCGGCCCGTGGTCGAGAAGAAGTCTAGATGGCGCTGAAAGTACTCGGGATCCACGTGGTAGGTGGCCCCGAGGTTGACCAACCACTCGGCCGAGGGTAGTCCCCTCATGAACATCAGGCCGCCCTTTGATTCCGGCTCGGATGTGGCGCCGGGTCTCTTGAGGACATCTTGAGGGAGGCTTAGCTCGTTTGGGTCTGTGATGCCGGGACTCAAGCGCCAGTAGTGGTAGATGAAGGTGAACCCTTTAATCCTTCGCGGTGTGGACAGCGCAGTTCGGCGTCTCTTGATGTCGAACGGCCGCTGGAGATACGATGCAAGCCTCTCGAAATGCGGTCCTGGGTAAAGGCTCGTCTCAATCGTTGCTTTGGCATAGGCAGATACTTTGTTGGCATAGACATGCGGAGACACTAAAGTTTGTTGGCATTGCTAGTCCGCGATGTGGAAAGTGGCATGTGATTCAGGACCACTCACAGGGTTTCTGAGAGCCTTGCTCCGTAGGCTTCGAAGCACTCGATGTCCTGCTGCTTTCACCCTCGCTGCTGTTGCTGTTGCTGTGCAACAATGGCGTGATAGGGTCCATACTACCTTGACCACCTGAACAGTTCACAGAGCCATGCCAGGGTCGCTCCAAGATTCCGAGACGTTCTCGGCATCAGCCAAAAGGTTTGTACTACGGAAGTTTCTGTGTTAATAAGAACGACAGATACACCGGTTCGGTGCCCAACCAGCAACTGTAGGTATTGGAGCTGGCAAACCGATGTGCTTCAGATGGTGTGGCTGAACTTTGGGGTAGGGCAGACGCAAGGCATCCATCCATCAATGCACGTATTCGCAGGCCAACAGTCAGGTCTGCATCTGAGCTGCATGATGGATGCAACCACAATGTCGCCATCGGTCGGCGCCGAAAATATCGAAAGCCCCGTTTGACATTTCATCGCGACCAGAAAGCTACTGCTTCATCGAAATCGGCGCGCAACAATTCGCCTGCCGACTTTGTGCTCTCGGGAAAGAGTTCGTGATACAGCGCCGAGGCTTCTGCCCGAACTTTGGACGCCCTTTCGTGTTCGTCTCGATCAGCCAAGACCAAGCTTAGCCGGTGCAGGGCGCGAGCCTTCTCGTGCCTGAACACCAGGCTGCTGCCAAAGATGCGCAGAGCCTCGGCCAGGTGGTGCCTTCAGTTCAACCCAACGTTAGTCCCATTGCGGCTCTCGTTGATCAATGGTTGCAGACGAAAGGAGGGGTAAACCTACTCAGCCTCTTCTGTCCTGTGTTCTCGCAGAAGGTGATCGGCCATTCTGACGTGGACGTCGCCTGTCCGGTGGTGGTTTTTGCCGATGGTTTCCTCGTACTGGCGAAGAGCTCGTTGGTGGTACGCCAGGCTCTCGCCAAAGCTGCCCTGGGACTCTTTTACGTTGCCCAGGGCATGCAGGAACCTGCCCGTTCTGTCCGTGTCCGGCTGTATTAGCATCTGCCGAGGCTTTCGTTGCATGTGGGCCCAGTCGTTGAGCTATTCGGGCAGAATGGACGGCGACGGGACGCACTTACATGAAGGAATCGACATCATCAACACCATAAGCCTGTTCTCTGGCTTCCAGACCGGTGAGCAAGACTCGCATCGCGTCCTCGTTACGGCTCATGAGCCAGTACGCTAGCCCCAGGTTGACGTGCGGGAACGACGCTTCGACGGGCTTGTAGTCGCTCAACAAGCGGGCCGACTCGATCGAGTTCTTGAAGCACTCCTCTCCCATGGCCCACATCTTGTTCATCATGTAGGCATTGCCCAGCTCGTTCCACGAGATGTGGAGCCCTTTGTCCTTTCCTCGGATGTTGCTGCCGCTCTCGTCGATCATCATCTTGTTGAACATCTTAAAGTGATCCAGGGTCAGCTGGGGGTTGTTCGTTTCCGTCCCGATGCAGCCCAGGTTGTGGTGGAGTTCCGCGAGGATTTTGTTCAGCTGGACCAGCATTTCGGGCCGCGCCGGGCCCGACGTGCCATCTAGGAAGGGTCTGAGCGATTTGCACACTTTCAGGGCCAGGTCGAAGTAGGGTTTCGAGTCGATGGAATGTCCGCGCTCGTGGTAGTACCTGAGAAATCCATCAGCGACTTGCACGCCAAGTTGACTTGAAGTAGCACCGCTACTTACCAACCACCATCCGTAAGAAGCTTGCAGAACTCGAGGTTTGTTTTCAGGGTATCCACGTCGACGTCACTGGAGAGAGACGCACCGAATCGGCGCAGGCAGGCCACATGCGGGAACAGTTCCTCGCAGACTTTCCAGCGACCGACTGCATGGCGCCAGCCAAAGTCCACGTATGGCCAGACGGACGAAACCAGGATAATCGCGGAGGATAATGCCTTTTTGAAATGCTGCGGACTCATCTTGGCTCGCGTCGTGTCCTGGATGAGGCGGTGCACCACGAGCCGCATTGCCGAGTTGTCCTTGGTGACGAGTGACGACTGCAACAGCTCGGTCCGCGCCTTCTGGTAGTCGTTGTTGGTCCGAGGGTACCCCTCTAGCAGCAGAGGGAGCATCGGCGAGGGACCTTTGAGTGGATCGGGGAGCAGGCCCGTAAGCGTCTTCTCCCAAATCCCGTCCGGGTCGAGCATGGATATGACATCGAGAAGCGCTTTGCCGCGCCGAAGGCTCTCCAACGACCAGACGGACCAGATGGTCTCCTTGTAGGCGGATTGCAGTCTGTGCTTGTCGTGTCGCTCTTGGAACAACTCCGCGTGCGAGCTGACTTCGTCGTAGCTTCTGACGAACTCGTTGTACGACAGGTCCCGGCGGATGATGATGCTGGCCATCTGGGTGATGGCGAGGGGAAATCCCCCCAGCCGTACGTGCACCTCGGAGCTGTCGCCATGCTTTTTGGTCAGCCTCGTGAGGAAGGAGCAAGTTTCCTCGCGGCTGAAGGGCTGGAGGTCGATGCCGGCACTGGCCAGGTATGCCGAGTTCTTGGCCAGTGAATCGCGGCTGGTGAACAGCACGCAGCCCGGACCGTCCAGCGGCCAGAAGCCCTCCAGGACCTCTGTGTCGTCGACGTTGTCGAAAATCAGAAGCCAGGTGGCCAGGTTGTCCTGCTTGTCGTGTGCCGCTTTCGGCGTCTTGACGGGGTTAGCCAGCCAGCCCTTGACGAGGTCTCGAGTGATGGCATGGTCGCGGGCATCGGCCGAGTCCTCATCCACGAGTTTCAGAACAAGGGCCAGGCGGCCGAACTCGTCACGCAGTTTGAGGGCCGAGGCCGCCTGGACCCAGAAGACGGCATCGAACTTCTCTTTCCGGGAGTGGGCGAATTCCGCCGCCACCTGTGTCTTTCCCATGCCGCCTGGTCCACAGATCGCAAACGTCCTCGCTTCCACGTTGGCACTGACAACAGAAGTCCCAGGCGAGTCCTGTTGCGGCTCCGCAAAGAAGGCTTGGTCTATGGCGGCAAGTATATCCCGACGTCCGAAGAATTCTTTGTTGCGTGCGACCGGTATCTGGTGCAGCGGGAAACGCGACACCTCTCGTTGGTTGGGGATGGGGCTGGAAATGGGAGCAATCTCGAAGCCTGAATCCGACGACCCGACAGTTGCAGGATTGGGTCCGCTTGACTGAGAGCGGCCAGTCGGACTAAGGAGGCTGTCGCTCTGGAGAGAAAGTTCTGTGACGGCAGAAGTCAAGTCAATACCCATCTCATGATGCATGTAAGGAAGATGCCATGGAAGTCTCAGATATGTTAGTGTCGGTTGTATCTTGCCTTTAAATCCCTCTATGCTCTCTGCCCCGACCACACTCCAGTCACTGACAGTGAAGGCTGTAGAATCTAATCACCCAAGTTAGCAGGCACACAAGGTAGAGGTCGTGTCGGTAGGGGTATACATTCGGGGGTTCCCTTGGCTATTTGCAGTCTGGCATCCTCCAACGAGTCATTACTGAACTCGCAAATGTTTTTAAAATAGTCCGCCGTCGCATCGAGGTGGCAAAGCATGTTGTGGTCCAAGTCAATGCCGAGCAGTTCTTCGTTGAGAGACTCCGTCTTGACAAAACTCCTATCCATGACCTTTGCAAGTGTCAGAAAAGCGAAGCGGGAGTCTGCGTGCTCCGTCCAGTGTGTTTGCCACTTACTAGCATCTTTTTGGAGGTAACCAACCCAGTCTTAACTTTGGTTTCCTTCGTCTCATACACTGAAAGAATAGGCTTTTTCACTTGCACTTGTTCGAATTGCAGTGAACTGTTTGTTAGACTAGCAATGTCGTTCGTGCTTAGAGACCTCTGCTTCTTGGACAGAGAGGGCACAACCTTGCCTACTGTCTGCCATCTGGAACCTTCATCCTTGCTGGAATGCGGCGTGCCAAGCAGAATGACCCCGGCAAGGGCTCGGAGGAAGGTTTGACAGCTGTTATTGTACAGCAAGCGAAGAGCCTGGTTGACCTTCAGCTTATGTTCTTGAACAACTCCTTAGAGTAGATTGAGGGAAAGGAGCCCCACCTCTTTGACAATCAGACCCCCAACGCTGTGCGATATCAGAAGGACAGGACAAAGTTGGAGCTAGGAACGGAAGAGAAGTCAGCCATTGTCGCAATTGTGCAAGATGCAAGACCACGCTCCACATGGAACACGAACCTTTGACTCCTCAATCATTTGGAGCAGTCCTGTCTTGAGCTTGGCACCCTCCTGGAGTAGGGCGGGCCACGATGACGGGCTGCCATGGATGTATGCGAACACAGAGGCACCCGGTGCTGGGATGTCCTGAAACCATAACCTTCCAGAGCCGGAGGCATCCTTCCACGCTTCTGGAGGCGCCGTGCCAATCCCACCAACAACGATTATGCTAACGGGTCGTTTGTCAGCGGAAGTTCATCAGACACAGGAGATTTGAGCACTTACAGAGTTTGTGTCTTCTCCGCTCGGACGATGGGGTTGAAAGTTCCCGCCGCCTTAGGTCCCGGTTGTGAGGAGGCCATGGGGCAATCTGTCGGCATATCACGGCGAGTAACCACAAGGAGCTGATGTTGGAGGAGAAGTTCGCGAAGGACTCTGAGGTGTGGCGTAACGCGCGAATTCCAGGACTCTCGGTCGTGAGCCGCGGCCATGCCAGCTGGCCAGCCAGCCTCCTCGATTCAGCGGGATAGGCCCCATCATGCCACCACTGGCTTGCATGTACCCCGCCAAGGGCATGCCTGGCCGCAGTTGCGGCCTGTTATCGTTGCAGATTCGCGCGGGGAAGAATGGTGTGCAGTCCTCCCAAGGCGAAGCTCGAGTGCGTCCACAAGAGGCTCTTATTCCCATGACATATGGTGCGGAGAAAGATGATGGCATTGAAGGGTGATCGGTTTGATGGAGATGTGAAGAATAGAAAGGCTGCTAGGCGCAGTGCATGATCCAGGGTTAGGTTTGCCTGCGCTGTGGACCCAGGCTAAGATACCTAGCTCGTAGAGGTACTCTCTAGACTAGACATACCTTACACATGAGGCTCTAGGCTGTCAAGCAAGAAACGACTCGCGCACCGCAGAACTCGGCGCTGTATCTTGCGTTTTTGTTAGTTCTAGGTATTCCTCCTCGACATTCTGAACCACAGTTATCCTATCAATATGTGCGCACCTTTGCCGGATTTTAGTAGTCTGAATTAAACTCTCGACACGTCAGGCTACCTGTAACTTCAGGCTGTTTTCTTGGCCCAGGCCACGGCTAACACCTCTGATCTTTATGAGTTTCGACATCCAGCACGAGAGCATGGAGTGGAACTCCCAGCGTAGGAAGACATGCGCCAGCACGCTACAGAAGCATAAGTAGGACGTTGCTCCCACCCACCATGTAAGTACTGCTCTTCTACCCAAACACACTGGGAAACAGCGGTGCCCCTGCGCTCCTTCAACATACACAATCCTCCTCAAGCGACAATGACACCCAACGTCCAAGTGGAACACACAGCTCAGTTCTGCATCGGCAGTCGTTCATATGCAGCATTCAGAGAGACTACAGTACGGCTGTGCCTCACCTAGACCTCGCCGTACATGCATGATACGCTGACGGATGCTGCAATTAGGACTTCCATTTGCCCCTGCCCGGCCGGTCACTCGTGCTAGTCACACCTCCCGTGCCCGCATCCGCTCCCATCACCACGTTTCTGGAAGACTTTATCAAGACCTCACTGGCTACTGACGATGTCCTTGTCCCAGACTTCCTGGAAGGGGTTCTGATTTGCGGCAACAAGGGGGGACGCGCCACGGATGTCGAATTGAAGCGAATGCTCAAGACATGGAACCCGAATCACTCGTGGTTGTGTTATCTTGGGACCGAGGACATTCCGGCCCCAGGACCGTACTTTCTAGAGCACGAGACAATCAGCCCGGCATGGCGGGTCTACGACGACCAAGCCGCTGCCTTTGCGCTTGCACTTCGGCCAGACAGCTCGAGAACCGGACGGTACCTCAGCTCCTGTTTCCATCTAACCAAGTGGCTGGTGCTTTGGCTAACACTTTGCGCAGGTTAACTACGACAGGCGTGGGAAGCAAGAGTCGCTTTAGCCCGGCCATCGTGGTTTCGTCACGTCTGCAAGCTTCCGAGTCCCCATCTTTGCCGCTGAGCGGGTTCCGCGTCACCGTGAAGGACATGTTCGAGATCGAGGGCCAGGCCATGTCGCTGGGAAGCCGCGAGTACCTTGCCCTTTACCCCCAAGCCACCGCAACCGCTCCCGCCATCCAGGCCTTGATCGACCGCGGAGCCAACATCGTAGGGGTATCAAAGATGTGCGCCATGGTCGGAATCCAACATCCCATGCACACTGTCGACTTTCCCGCACCGTTTAACCCCCGCGGGGACGGGTATCAGTCGCCGTCCGGCGGAAACAGCGGCCAGGCAGCAGCCATTGCGGCTTACGACTGGCTTGATATCGCGGTGGGCAGTGACTGTGAGAGACATACACGCTCGTCTTTGACTGTTTGGCAGCTAATGTCGGATCAGCCACCGCGAGCGCTCGTCTCTCGGCATTAGCCAACGGGGTCTACTCGCTCCGGCCCTCCCATGGACTGCTCTCCCGAGACGGCATGTGGTCTGGCGTCCCGTAGGTCTGACTCTGCCGCATGACGCACGTACCCCAATATGTATGATACTAATTCGAGGTTGCAGGCAAACTGATACTCCCTGCTTGTTCAGCAGGGATCTCCCCAGCTTGACCAAGTTTGCCAGTGCGTGGTACGCAAAGGACAAATGCCGTCCCCTTCCTGATGCAAGTTGGCTCCCCAGGCCCCCGTGTCAAAGCTTGGATACAGTCCATGAACTGACCATACCATTCCAGCTGTCCCCTGCTATTCTCTATCTTTCCGAGTTTCTCCCAGACGGGGCGACGCAGCAAAGACGGATTGTCCAGAACTTCATTTCCGACATGGAGAAGGCCCTGGGCGTGACATCTGAGCCCATCTCCATCCAGGATGCCTGGAGAGCCGCGCCGCCCCCTGAGGCAAGGGGTCAGACGATAACCCGCTATCTAAATGCCGAGGTACGCCGCCCGAATCCACGCGAGGACACATGACTCACATCCATCTCTATCTTCGCTCACAGGTGTCTACGAGAACATACGTCTACTCGTTTTGGAAACAGATTGAGGTCTTCTGGAATGATTTCCAGAGCCGATTCCAGAAGCTACCGTTTATGCCTCCGCCGGAAGGCGTTCATATGTGGTACGTTTAGCTTCTCGTATCCTTCGTTGCGTAGCTATTCCTAACCTGCTATATGCTTCAGGGATCGAGCCAGGAATCTGACCCCCGAGCAACATGAGGACGGTCTCAGACGCTTCGAGGTCTACCGCAAGTGGCTGCTCAAAGAAGTCCTGCGCACCCACGAAAGGAACGCTATCCTGGTGTGGCCCATCCTGGAGGTCAAGCCCAACTATCGCGACGAACTACCAAGGTACAGCACCAATATCTTCATTTTTGGTGTTGTCCTTTCTTCTAACCAGTCCACTGACTGTTAGCCACCCGAATCGGAACTCCGTCCAGCTTCTCTACGAGCCCATGCTCCTAGCACCCGCCCTCGGGGCGCCTGAGCTGGTTGTCCCTGGTGAGTCCATCCCCGTTGCGCCTGTCGCATTCCGACAGATCTTGAGAGGCTGACAAGGCGCTTTCCTTGCCAGTTGGCGAGATCTCGTACCGGTCGAGAATCAGTGGAAGGGAAGAACCGTTGCCTGTTTGCGTGGCAATGATGGGACTACCCGGTAAGGATCCGTGTCTCCTCGGTTGCCCCCTACTGGGTGCCTGACCCAGGCAGCGCTGACAGTGTAACTTGCGACAGGCACTGATTTAGCGCTGATGGACACCGTATCCCAGTTGTTGACCAAGACAGGGAGACCGCTCGCGGTAGCCACCGGCAGGACCATGTTCGCAGACAAGGGACGCAATTAGTTCCATGCCAACGGGTGGTTCAAAGGGAACGGTGAAGATCACCCTTTTTCGAACTCGGGTCATTAAGAGCGATGACCGCCTGTTGGGTTAGTTAGGACCAGCACCTTGCAGGTTTGGAGGGTGGCGAAGTCGCTAGCGATCAGGACGTCGAGACCGGTGTTGACTTAGGTGTAGCTGGAAGTTCACACGGTTTTGCAGAGGATGGCGACGAGGAGGGAGGTGAAGACATGCATCTTGATGTTGTCTGTCTGTTCCGTCGAATCTGGCAGATCATACCAGCCTTCTCATCCGCTTATTGAGGACCCCGTCTTGTCTGGACCGTCCCGTCATCTTTTCTGTCCTTTTCCTCCAATCGGTATGCCACAAACTGTACCTGAACTTGGGTTTCAGCAACATGGAATTGCACCTTTCCTTTTTCGCCCTGCAGCTGCATCGGATGATGCCAGAGGCGATCCTAACGTATCCTAGACAGATACTCTGTGACCATGTGGCCAGCTGCACTCAACAATGACAGGCACTAGTTTGGGCCAGGGTGTACACAACCTTGACTATGTTACCTTACCTGGATTGCTTTGGACGACCAAGATTCGCAGCTTCTGAACATTGTACGGCGATGAGGTCGCATGTTGAAGGCAGCTAGGGAGTTCTCAAGTGGGGCATCTTCCACCTCAGTAAGTCAGTCAAGCTATGGCCTGGTCATGAATGGCATTCAGCCCGCCAATTCAACTCCCATGATCTCCTCATACAGAGGATGCAAAGGTTGACACCTCAGCGAGTGCTTTGCGGCTACTGATCGACTTGCGGCCCAGAGCTCTCCGCGAAGATGGAGCTGCTGTGCGGAGAAGCCGGCTGCATGACGAATCAGACTGGCCGCCCAGCTCTCGCCTGGAGACTTACCCCAACTGCCCCCAGGCCGGCTACCCCAGCTATCATCGAATATGGAAATGCGGAAGCACTCTCCGATGAGGACAGCAAGACAAAAGTCCAGTTCATGCAAAAACACGCGCGAACATGTGAAAAGTTAAGTAGAAGCTATGTTCTCTCTTTTTCTGCACAGAGAATTGTTGCTCTTCTCTTCGCGACGAGTCTTCTTCGCGGTATCTTGAGCTTCACACGTCAGGTACCTCATCAGACTCGTTCGAGGCATCCCGCTGTGTTCCAGTGAACTCTTCAAGAAACCATGAAGTTCAACGCCGTGGCGCTCGCCGCCTCGTACATCGTCTCGGTCGCCGCAGGCATGGGCCCAGCCGTGCCAGGCAAGCCTGTCCGGCCCGAGGCCAAGCCCACCAAGATGGAAGACTTCAAGTGGGCCGACCCCTTCGGCTCGAGCAAGATCCGCAAATTCGCCCCGTCGTGCGAGGCCGAGAAGACCTTCCGCGCTCGGGAGTACCTCCTCGACGACCTGCAAGAAGAGCCGCCCAAGGGCCTCGCCCCCTGGGCCGACGCCCTCAAGAAGATCTTCACCGGCCGCCCCTACCCGGGGAGCTGGGACGGCTGGGACCCGCACGGCTACGACCGCAACCTGCTGATGATGGAGTACTCCGAGGTGCCGATCCCCGTGCGCGAGTGGATCGAGGAGCAGGAGCGCGCCGAGGGCGAGGGCCGGGGGCTCTTCGCCGTGTACGAGAAGCCCAAGGACGGCCAGCACAGGATCCAGAACGTCGTCAAGTTCCCCACCAAGGGCATGACGCCCGCCCTGAGGCCGCTGGACAAGAAGAAGGTGGTCCTCTTCGCGCCCGGTGCGCTCTACGACCTCTTGCCGCTGTGGGTGGCTGAGGACAGCAATTGCAAGGGTATGTGGGCGCTGTGCCTTCTTGCATTTGTGTTTTGTATTTTCTGCATTGAATACTGATCGTGAGAGTAGAAACCCTTCTGGACACCTCGAAATACAGCCCAAAGCTGACCGAGGGTGTCGTCGTCGCCTGGCCTGTGAAATATAACAAGGCCAACAGGAGGAAGGACGAGAGGGACATCGAGTTCACGATCAAGGCCCAGGTCCTCCAAGCCAAGGCAGAGGAGTCGTCCGAGGCGGCAAGGGATGAGTTATAGGTCATTTCTGTCATTGGGTACGCATCTCTAGTTAGTTCCATGTACATACATTAAGAGAATGGATAGACATTCGGCATGACAGGGTACAAATCTTTGGGTCATAATCTCGGGCTTCTATCGCTCTATCCGTAAATACTCCTCTCTGCCATGGTATATAATAATACATCGCGAGCCCCCACGATATTTACAAAGACACCTCACTCCTATCGCTCCTCGTCTCCCGATCCCGGCCCTCCAAGTCCCGCATATGCACCAGGCTCTGCTCGTCCTGCTCGCCGTACTGCACCGTAAACGACTTCTGGTAGATGATGGCCCCGCCCCTCTTGAGGCTCTCGTCGCCGCCGCTGCTGCTCAGGCCCCCGTCCCCCGCCGACCGGTTCCCCGACCGGCCGCCGAGCCGACTATTTCCCGTGTTGTTGCCGCCGCCGCGGTTCCCATAATAGTAGGCGCCCGCGGTGCCGTTGGAGCCTCCCAGGACGGGGAACAGGCGCACGAGCATCAGCCGCGCCGTCGGCAAGGTCGCGCAGATGATGCCCACGTTGACCTCGATGAAGGACCAGTTGGACACCTGCCAGTTGTCCCACGTCGGGTTCGTCGAGTTGGCGAAGTGCACGAGGGATTGCAGCCGGAGGATGCTGACGACGGTAACGCTGTTGCCAAGGGTGTCAGTAACGCATTAACGTATGGGGACCGGACCACGACTGATCCCGCGAGGGAGGGGGTGTTCGACGGAAGAGAAGTGCTAACGTACAATGTACCGACGCAGAACATGATGGCGACGCCGATCTTCTTCTTCCAGTGGAGGTTGAGCCCGGGCAGCTGGCTGAGCGGGATGCCCAGCATCCACAGGTCCAGCGCGATGCTGATGGCGGCATGGGCCCAGCCCATGGAGTTGATGTCGATGCACGAGCCCTCGTGCTCGCCGTCCCACTTGGTCCAGAAGTAGCTGATGGGCTTGCACTGGAAGATGGCGACGAAGACGAAGACGACGCCGAAGAGCGCGTTGAACGCCACGGTGCCCCACAGGACGTTGCGCGTCCGCGTGGCCGGGAAGATGCGCAGGTAGAAGAAGAGCAGCGACATCTTGAGCAGGGTGATCTGCGCGAAGTAGAGCACCACCAGGATGTAGAAGTACTCGCCGAAGGCCGTGATGTTGGCGTACGGCAGGGTCCACACGTCCCGGCCCAGGCCGTTCGCCGTGGTGCCGTGCACGCCGATGTAGGTGCTGGGGACGCCCGAGACCGTCGTCGCCAGAATCAGCCAGTCGTCCATGGACAGGCCCATCTGCGTGATCAGGGCCTTGAACGCCAGGCGCAGGATGACGAGAACACCGGTGATGACACCTAGTATGACGGTGATGTCGGCCAGGAGCTTTGTCTTGTCCCGGATAGGGGCGTTGCAAGTTGTGGCGGTCACATTCTTAGTCACTGTCGTTCACGAACAAAAGTGTAAGCGATGAGATTCAGGAGGTCCAAATTCGAAGGGGGTAAACCCTACGTAGAGCGTCCTTGATAGTGCATCCCTTAAGGACGCACACCGTGACGACATCTTGGAAGTGCTGGTCGGCACAGATGCACGTCTGGTCAAGAATGGAACACGATGTGCTGTTCAGCGACTGTACCAGACATTGTGTCTGCGAGAATCGTCAGTCAGCGCTAGGGGGGGAAAATGAGTGATAAGCCGGCGTGGCGGAAAAAACACATACCGCACAGCTAGGAAACGCAGGAAGAGCACGTGAAAGCAACAACCCTTCTTCTGTCTCTGCCGCCAGCGTCGTTGGAATGAGCAGCGACGCTGGCAGCACCAAAGCCAAAGAGATCGACTGCAACCTCATCTTGTCCGACTAGCCATCACTACCACAGTAACAACGATCGAGTGAAAAAAAGAGAGAAAAGGGTCCCCAAGTAAGGGAATAAGGGTTGGGACTGAGACCCATGATATGTGGATTTGGGATGTCCCCTCGGTGTCAGCCCCGTGGGTCACACATCCGACGTGTAGAGTGGTCATCATCCAAGTGGTGAGAAACCCGAAACGGCGAAATTACTAACATGAACGGCTCTCTGTCTACCGAGTCATCATCATCCACCCCCAGGTACAGGTGGCGGACCATAGATGTCGGAAGCGAGTGGCTTCTGCATGATACGTCTGATTCTTTGATTTCGGTACTTGATAATGAGCAGTTCTGGACTTGCTGGAGCCCATGCTGCATGCACCTCCAAGCATATGTGGCTTTAGTCCAAGGTAGTCTGGTAGTGTACTGTCAGAGCACCTTCTAGACTAGAACAACCATGGCGCCAGTCCGCCAGGCACCGAAGTAAAGATGTGTCCCGTCTCTGGAAGGACGTATTACCTGTTCAGGCATGAGAATGCCCTCTCAAACTTGGTGGCGCTGTTTAGCCCCAAAAGGCTGCAAGGGATGGGCCTGCAAGCTAATGCATATCATCGTCCATCGCGTGTCAATGGTGGCCCGACAGGCCCGGGAATAGAATCTTTTTGCGGCCTGGCTCGGTGGATCCTCAAACGATCTCTCAGGGGACCCGTCAGTGAAGTGTACTGTGGTAGTGAACCCCAACCTTGCAAGGCCCCCGGTTTGCAGTCCGAGCACAAATCGCTGATGGAGATCGATTCAAAAATGGGGCAAAGTCGGATCACTATTTCTAACTTTTCGCACTTGATAACCCCTGAGTCCCAAGGAAACCCAGGACAACCTGGGGCACAGTATGCTTTATACCCCTACCACAGTATGGCGTCGCAACAGTCTGCCGTGCTGCGGTGATTTTGTGATTGGCTCTTCTCTCGCTTCGACCTTTTCACCTTATTCACTCGGTGAAAATCTGCTAGGACAGGAGCGGAATGCATCCGAGAAGGACGGAAACTGGTTTGACGTAAAGTCAGGTTTCCAAGATATATAGTCGGGCTTGGTTCTCGCTTAGATGTGCCCATTCCAGCCTCAATCTCTCATCTGATTCCCTGGAGGACGGCATCGTGCCGAGGAGGAACTTCCCATAGCACCTGGGGCGCTCCATACCGCGGAAACTCTGAGATGACTCGCGGCTGGTATACCTCATACCTGACCAGGACCACCTTTGCAGATTGCGGAGGAGGATCGAGCGTCTCCCCGGAAGCCTGCGTTGCGGAACGTTAGCCGGGAACTTGTGCTTCTCTAGTGTGCAAATGTCCAGAGTTTAAAGAGAGGAGAAAAGGAACCCACGCCGGCAATATCCCAAAACAGGTTATCCTTCAGCAATCTCGGG
The DNA here is from genome assembly GCA_007388105.1 of Coniochaeta prunicola. NCBI lineage: Eukaryota > Fungi > Ascomycota > Sordariomycetes > Coniochaetales > Coniochaetaceae > Coniochaeta > Coniochaeta prunicola. The sequence continues at coordinate 150,801 of SMOB01000301.1, forward strand.
ACCGCGCTGCCGGCAGCCCCTGCAGCGGTAGTATTGAGAATCTCCATCGGCAGGGCTATCTCGCCATGGACGACGCCCCGGGTCGGAGCCCCTAGCAGCACTACCCGGCCCATGAGCCGGTCCCCCGCCCATACCCTCAGAGTTGCGGGCAGCGCTGTGCTCTCCTTATCCACCTGGACCTCAACATAATGCTCTAGCTTTGTCTTCATTTCCACTCCCCGGGTCCCCAACGCCCCATTTGTCGCGTTGCCGTACATCTCGTTGACCACGGTCCGCACATGTCGACTCAGGGCCTCTTCCGAAGTCCAGTTCCCAGCCAGCTCCGGATAAGTGTATCCCAGGCTCGCCACGTGTTCAACAGAGTTACTAGTGTGGAACGTCCCGTCCGCGTCGGCGTAGAACGGCTTCAGGGCGCTGTCGGGCGTGATGCTCGTCCCCGGCGCCGTCGCAAACTGCCCGCCCGGCGACGCGTAGCTGGCGTTGAACATGGCGTCGTCGTGGTAGACGGCCTGCCACAGCGCTACGTGGCGATCAATGGCGGCGTGATGGAGCATGAAGATCGGATCGAACCCGCTGTAAGCCAGATTGGCGAAGTGACCCATGGGGTGGAGACCTCCCACTGCGACGTGGATCTCGTTGTGGATGTTTTCTATCGAGTTCCCACTGCGCGCCGTCGTGCTCATTGACTCGAAGTTCGTCAATCGAGTGTAGACGGTATACTTTTGGTCGTCGGATATAGCTGGGTCAGTCCAACCGAACACTATTGCACGTCATTGTGGGATGTTGAGGACGGCGACTCACGATCTGCTGCGGAAGTCTAATTGCCTCTACGTCACCATCCGCCATCCCCTCCGAGCTCTGATTTGTTGCAGGATCCGGGCACCGCAGCGTCTCCGGGTATGAGTACAGGTTGTAGTCCGTGTCGCAGTCGGGAGGAAACAGTGTCGCATTGAGTGGAAATTGTTGAAAGCGGTACGTCAGCAGAGGATTCTCCAGAGTGGTCTGACCCTGGGGTCCGGTCACGGTTACGTTCGAGGCCGAGAAGATGGGAGGCATGCTATGGCCGTCGGCCCAGTCCCAGTATGGCATGCGCCACAAGTCTGCTGCCCTGCGATATGTGTCTGCCATCGACCCCGTGTACTGCAGTGCGACCTTCTGGACATGTTGAGCGAGGACTTGCTATTCGATGTAAGTAGGCCAATCGAGCGACCTCTAGCCAAGAACTGTACGGCATACCTCAAACAGGGCGACCAGAGGACGGTGCCAGATAGCAAAGAGGACTTCATCGTGCGTGCAATACCCGGTGAGGGGTGCTCCGTCGACTTGCTCTACGCCATTCCAGGCGACATACGGCCGGCCATGGATACCTGCGGGACCCTTGTCACCAACGCTGCTTCGAAGAGACTTCAGAAGAGGTAGGCTTACCAGAAATCTGGAAGTAGGAGAGCTGGTCTTCCTCCGGCACCTTCTGGAACGAACTTAGGCCTTGGATGAACAGGTCCCTGGGCACAATCAGCAGTTAATCTTTCTATACGATCACATATCACCTCCTGCATACCACTGCGGCCCCGACTCTTCGAGATCTCGAATATTCAACCGTGTTGGGGGCCCCTGCTGTCCAATTCCGGTCTTGACTCCTGTAACTGGGACGATATTGGCCTTGCATATCGCCAGGCCGGACAACACGCAGAGGAGGACGCTCAACCCCATGACATACCGAGCCGCAGTCCGCGAAGGAAATTGACCAAGGCAACATATCGGCGTGTTTAGGACTCCCCTGCTCAAGATAAGTACTTCGTTATCTCCTTGCTTACACGTCTACAGGCTCCGTCAGTAGGTGGCCAAAAGTGGAACATGAGACAGTGAATTGGCCCTGAAGGACGGCACCGCTAGCGTATCGTGAAAAATGTTTTTATATATTGGGAGGCTCTCTGTGGAAGACTAGTTGGAAACATTCATCTGTTTGCTGTGCAAAAGGTCATTTAGCCGCGACCGAGAAACATCGAGTCCGCTGCTGGTATGCCGACATTCCGAGTTCGCCGTGTGTGGGCGGGCCATAGACCGTCCCGCCAAATGCTGGAGATAACACAATGTTCGGATCCGCGGCCCAGTTGCAGAATTGTATCTGTTCATGTTTGATATTGCGCATATAAACAGTCAGGCAACGCAGTGCTCCGGTCTACTCCGTCTATCGAAACCAGCTCAAAAGTTGTGGAGACACACCACAAAGACACGGGATGTTTATCTCTTGACAGGTGTCAACTTGACCAAGAGAGGCGGTTTGTTCCAGGTATTGAAGGCCTTGACATGTTTCAAGCTGCCCTCGGGGTCCCAGACGTCAAACTCAGCAATGTTGTCCGCTCGTTGGATGTCAAAATTCCACAGCAAGTTGGCCAAGATCAGCCTCAGCTCGAGGTAGCTGAGATGCTTCCCGATGCAGCCACGAGGCCCAAGGGAGAAGGCCTGGCTGGCATCTTTCTTGTCCGCGGCGTATTTGTCCAACTCGATCCACCTCTCCGGGATGAACTCGTCGGGCTTGATGAAGTTGTGCGGCGAGTGACTCGCCGACCACGCGTGCACCGACACGGTAACACCACCGGGCAGGTACTCCCCTGCAACGGTATCGCCGCCTGCGGGAACAGTCCGAGTCAAACCTGTCGGTACCGGAGGGAAGATGCGGAGCGATTCGTCGATGCAGGCATTCATGTATTCGCACTCCTGGAGATCGAGGAATTTCATCTGCTCGGCTGTCGGGAACCGCGTCCGGATCTCTTCGGTGAGCTTCTTGTAGGCGTGGGGTGTGCGCATGAGCCACATGACCATACCCGACAGGAGAGACGCCGTCGTCTCGGAGCCGGCGACACTACATTACTGTCAATGACCAGCTTTGACCATTATAGCGAGATGTATCGACTCACATGAAGAGAGCACTGTTTAGGATGATCTCGTCACGGCTCACCGTGGCGCCCTTTTCATTCTGGCGGAGAATATAGTACAGGAAATCCCTGTGCTCGCGACGGAGGCCTTCATCCATTCGCCTGTAACGCTGTCAGCCGAAAAGCTCAGGAAGTCCGGAAAGGCGTTGAGTGCTTACTTGAGACATTTCTCCTTGCTCATCTCGAGATGCAGAAATCGCTTCTTCCGCAGGGAGCTTGGAATCAGCCGCACAAGGAATCGCTGAAGAAAGCTTCCGACACGGAACATGCGCCTGGTGGCCTGCTCGAAAGCGCCAGCCTTGATGGTCTGCGTGATCAGCGAGACCCACGAATGGAAGACTCCGTCCTTCAGGCAGCCAAACGGTTCGCCAAAGGCCATGTCGCCGATGATATCAAAGGTGGTGAAGTTGAACCAGTCGCAAATGTTGATAGCCTCGCCGGTCTTGGCGAAAGGCTTGAGCTTCTCGATAAAGAGGTCGACATAGCCTCGGATGATACTCTCTTGCTCGAGCAGTGCCTTCTGGCTGAAAGCGTGTGCCAAAGCTCTCCGCTGCCGTGCGTGTTGTTGATCGTCGGCCATCGTGAGGGTGGTAGAACCTGGGATATCCTCGACCGAACCGACGTGGATGGGATCCTTGTGGAACTGAGGATGGCCCTGTCTGTGCCCGTAGATGTCTTTCCATGCCTGGGGATCCGTGAATGCGAGCTCGTTGGGCATCAGACGGACGATGGGGCCGTATTTGAGGTGCAGCTCGTGCACATCCATAGGCCACCGACCACGGAAGAGACCCCATATGCTGTATATCTGCTTGAGAGTTAGCAGAACCCGGATGCTTCATGGCATACAAAGATGTCACTCACGGGGGATATCTTGGCCAAGAATGGGCCTGGGAATCTCGCCAAGGGATGAAACCAGATGTTGTAGATACACCTCCAAAGGGTGTAGAGCAAGCCCGAACCCACGACGAGCGCTAGCAGGGCCATCCGTGGGTTGGTAACAGCTTCTTGTGCATCTAAAATACCCATCTTGCCGGCTTATCCAGAGAGTCAGGTTGTTGAGTGAGCTGGGTAGGTTGACCTGAATACCAGAGAAGGTCTAACTGTGATTGCCATCCTGATATAAGAATGGCCTCTTGTGGCGGACCGTGAAGGCCCTAACAATGAGGCTACATTGGGATATCATTTTCCAGATCCCAAGGGGGAAAGCGTCCGTAGGAGCCAGAGCCTAGATCGACACACAAGCGTTCCATGCGTCCGGAAGGATAGAAGCGCTTCACTTCACGTCACTTCTTTTTGCTGGACAGCCTTCAGTGTATGGCTACCTATCTCGAATCAAGCATGCAGATGCACAATCACGACAGAAGAGTGCGGGGTGCCCCACGATCGAGAGTCTCAGGGACAAAATGCCCCACCGAAACTGTCCTCAGGGACAGAAAATATGGGTCTTCAGCGGGTTATGTTTTCCGCCAATTGACCAATCACACGTCATCCTTTACAATGGCCGGTCGTACTTGGACGTCCTCAGTCTTGATCCTGAATCGCAGACACGGCCGGAATTTTTGATTAATTCTTCTGTCCAGCTGCCGTCACGGAATTCCACCGTTCTGGACTTGCTGACCTTCGACGCGGGTTCTGGTCTGGCGCTATTGTCCCGTCGGCAGGACGTTGGACCGCTCGGCACATAGTACGTGGGGGATAAAGAGGCTTAAACCAGCATGTCCACGTACTACAGCGGGGTGTTTCAGCGCATCAGCCACCGGACGTACTGCGGACTTTGCTACGATAGGTACCTTTAGGTGCTGAGCGTAGCAATTTCAGCCACACAGTGACAAATTTGAGATGACCCGGAACGTGCAACGTCCGGGTGGTGCCACAAGTGGTGATCCGCTCTTTACGAAATTAGTGTAAAAAAAGGGTTCTCATCCCTCTCCTGGATCTGTGATATCTGTTTATGAGACGCGCTGGAATAGCTACGATTTCGTCTTGTCCGACTTCCCATTCTCTCGTGCGGTACAACATCTCCGGTCGCATCAAAAATGGCAAAGAGAGGCAAATATGAGTTCGGCGGCCCGTATGTACAACAAATCCTTTCCGCAGAGAGTGCAACGTCAGCTGACCACGTGTTACCAGTCCTGGCGCTGCCGCCATCGTCCTTGGCCTTCCACTGCTGCTGAACGTCTTCTACTTCGCCTGCAACGACGTGTCGGGCTGCCCCGCGCCCGCTCTCCTCGAGCCGCGCACCTTGACATGGCAGAAACTAAAGACCCAGATCCCCTGGCCGCAGAACGGCCTCGCCGGCTTCGTGTCGTGGCACGTGACCGGCTGGCTGCTGGCCTACTACGCGCTGAGCATGGTTCTCTACCGCGTCCTGCCCGCCCACGAGGTCTACGGCTCCAAGCTGCGCGAGTCCGGCAAGCCGCTGTGGTACCGCTTTAACGCCTTCCACACCACCGTCGTCGAGCTGGCCGCCTGCGCCGTGGGCACCTACATCTACGGCGCCGAGTTCCCCGTCTGGACCTTCATCACGGACAACTACCTGCAGCTGCTGAACACCAGCATCCTGCTCGCCTTCGCCATCTCCACGTGGGTCTACGTGCGCAGCTTCACCGTCGAGCCCGGCAACGAGGAGCTCCGCGAACTCGCCCGCGGCGGCCACACCGGCAACCTCATCTACGACTACTACATCGGCCGCGAGCTGAACCCGCGCGTCACGCTCCCCCTGATCGGCGAGGTCGACGTCAAGTGCTGGCTCGAGATGCGCGTCGGCCTGACGGGCTGGATCCTGATGGACCTCGCCTTCATCGCCAAGCAGTACCGCACCTACGGCTACGTGTCCGACAGCATCATCTTCCTGACCGCCGTGCAGTCCTACTACGTCCTGGAAGGCCAATACTCCGAGTCCGGCGTGTTGGGGATGATGGACATCACCACCGACGGTCTGGGCTACATGCTCACCTTCGGCGACATCGTGTGGGTGCCCTTCCTGTACTCGACGCAGTGCCGCTACCTCTCCGTCCACCCGGTGCACCTCGGCTGGGCCAACCTCGCCGCCGTGGCCTCCGTCTTCGTGCTGGGCGTCTACATCTTCCGCGCCTCCAACTCGGAGAAGTACGCCTTCCGCACGAACCCGGACCAGGCGCGGTTCAAGAGCGCGACCTACATCCAGACCAAGCGCGGCACCCGCCTGCTCACCTCGGGCTGGTGGGGCATGGCCCGCCACATCAACTACTTCGGCGACTGGCTGCAGTCGACGCCCTTCACCATGCCCACGGGCATCGCCGGCTACGTGATCCTCCCGGCGGGCAGCGCACTGGCCGGCGCGGCGGCCAACGGCGCGACGATGCTGGACGGGCGCGAGGTCGTCCAGGGCGCTGCCAGGGGTTGGGGCATGCTCTTCACGTACTTCTACTCACTCTACTTCGGCTTCTTGCTGATTCACCGCGAAGGACGGGACGACGTTGCGTGTTCGGAGAAGTACGGCGAGGATTGGGAGAAATACAAGAAGACCGTCAGGTGGAGGATCGTGCCTGGAGTGTACTAGAGGATATTGCGTTAGTGATGGGGAGTCCCCTTGCCCTCTGGCTATTGCCTTAATTTGGGCGAGGGGACGGTCATTGGACAGACCACTGCCAATTAAGGAGTAGCGACATGCCTAGATATTTCTAGACTTAATAGCTTAATACATTTCCTGACATGTAGCAGAACATCGTTCAGCCCGAGAAAGTTGATGCCACATGAGGATTGATAACCACTACGACATCCAATTACGTCTGACTTGTTCCTCCCAAACTTCGGTCCATATGTAGGTATGCAAAGACACAACATCCCTAGCCTCACTTGGCACATGTATCATCTCCCGCCAGTAACCTGGCACACAGTCCAAGTTCAGTTGTTTGTTGGCCGACAGTCCGGGTCGGTGCAACTGTAACCCCGTCTCATCGAACAGAGAGTTGTGCCCGATTAACATGTTGAACGTCGGACAAACGCAAGACAAGAATAACATGTAAAGTAATGATATTATGCTAATAATTCCTAGACATAAGAAAAGGGGTATATGGACAGGCCCTCAGCCGGCACGTAAAACAACCTCTCCAAGGATCTCCAGCGATGACACGCCTCCGGACCCCCCAAACGCTTATTTATGCAAGTAACCAGTCTCATGGCGGGCAGCGGCCCCCAAACTCGAAAAAACGCCATCCCATGCATGCCGCCGGACCAGTAAATGCACCTTAGCCAGACAAGAGTCACAACCGCTGATACGGTCGCAAACGGAAGGCTAACCACCTTCCAACCCCTCGCGCAAGGCCTCTTGATCGACAACATCAGGACACACCTTACTTGGCGCTCCCCTCCGCTGATGGACGGCCCAGTACTCGTAAAACCCCGGGATAGCACCTGGCTGGTTGATTCCAGGCGGCCTAGCGATGTGCTTCAGCTCAAAGGCCGGCTTGCTCGCCGTGCTGGTCCTGTCAGGCGTCGTAGTGGCGTCTGTGGTCGAGGGAGGGCCAGAGCCAGAGGGGGGCTTGGACGCGGGCAGGGGAGAGGTAGGCTCTGGGCTCGAACGCACAGTCGGGGAAGGATCGGGGCTGCCCCATAGACCCAGTCGCCAAGAGACAAGTCTCCCCAGCGGGCTTCTGCTGGGTTGAGTGGTCTCTTTCGCCGAGCTGCGGGTGACCGGTCCGGAGACGATTCTTGTGGTGCCGTGGCCGGAGGGCGGCGTAGATAATCCTAGGCCAACAATTCCCAGATTGTCTCTCAGCACAACGCTGCCCCTCTTCCCTTCGTCACCGCGGGATATGGTGGGACTGGCGACCACAGTACTTATACCCGTCCCCGCGGCAGCAGCGCCGAGCGGTCTCAGCGTGAGCTGGCTCGGGCGGACTTTGAGAGTATGTATATCCATGCCATTGGATAGTGACATGATCGATTCATGGGAGACTACACGGCGGAGAGAGCGTTGGGGTAGCGGGGTCGTAGGGTCAAATTCGTCAAACGCGTCCAGATCAGGGCTCTTTATGGATGGTGAGAGGTCCTCAGTATTGGGGTCGTCGTCGAGGAGTCGCAGCACGGATTCCTCGCTGTTGGTTGTGGTGAGACTTGTGTCAGGAGCGTCATCCACAGAAGAGATCACGGTCGTAGAAAGTGTGGTAGTCGATTCTTGAGGCTCTTCAAGTGGAGGGATGCTCTGCACACTAGATAGGGATTGTATTGCTCGGTCAACGTCCTCAGAGATGTTTTTATCCTGGTCAAAGTTGATCGGCACAGAAGGGACAAAACTCGGCCGGATAGATGCTTCTGAGTTCCGTTTCCTGTGGGAGTTGTGCCACGACGGGGACGTGGGATCTAGACTTGTCGTTGGTGATGCCGGAAGAGACACATCAAGGATTGCTCGGTCAAACATCGAATTACGATGATTCGAGTGTGGCGAACTCGGAACAGAGGATAGCGCAAATTCCGAAGGCTCTTCAGAGAGAAATGACCATCGAGGTGGAGGTAGCGAGGTGACAGATCCTTTGGTGGAATGAGATAGTATCGCAGCTGTTGGCGATGACTTATTTGGTTGCCACCGACGGGTGTTCGGCGTCGATGGGGATGATGCGGAGGGCGGCGTAAATACTCCCGGATTCAGCGAGTGTCTCTTCCTCTTAGGTTTCTTGAGCTCAGGCTTTGGAGTAACATGGTAATGGTGATGGACATGTAGCTCCTGGGATATTCGTTTAGCCACGGTTGGTTCTGGCGGGTCCAGCTCTGCACGTAGGGTCGACGCCGCACTCCCTTGGTCTTTGGCCGGCTGATGATACATCAGCTGTTCCCTCAGATTTTGTATCTCGTCGTTGGAGTTGATTAGCATCTCACGCAGCTCCGCCATGCTTAACTGGAGATTCGCATTGTCTTGCAGCAGATCACGAACGAAATGGGACACCACACTGCTGCCGTTTTTCCCGCCCTCGGTGAGGGTCTTCGCCGCTGCGGCACCTTTGAGTCGTCCGGCCGCGGTATCGAGGTCTTTCTCCATGGCTCGCTGTCGCTCCATGCGGCCAATAACCTCAACATGCCGTTCGCGTTCCTCCCTCGCCTCCTTCTCCATGCGTTCGAGCTGGTCTTGCATGTCTCTGATGCCTCGTTCTGCCATCCTCCATCGGTATAACGCACTTCTCGCCTCCTCTTCCGAGTGAACTATCTCCTTTTGCATTCTTTCCTGGTCGCCTTCGAGGGTAGCGATATGGCGCTCCATGTCGGCAGCGCGTGCCGCAGCGCCCTCGAGCCTCTTGATGGTAAGTTGTGTGGACTGGAGAGCGGCTTCCAAGCTCCGAATCTTTAGCTCTGACTCCGTGACAGTGCCGTTGAGAAGCTCGAGACGACCCAGTAGGACACGGTTCTCCTCGACGGTCCGGATGTTGCTCTCCTGCAGCGCGGCTTTGTCGAGTTCGAGCTGCTCGATCCGAGCATTAAGCTCGGCGCGGTCGCGCTCGGCGGAGGCCATGTACGCTTCATGGCGGGCCAGGAGAGCCTGAAGAGCGAAGGTCAGCGCTGGTTGGGAAACATGGGGAACAGCCGGAGACGGTTCGGCCGTCTCCATCTCAATCATCGCGTGTCTTGCAATGTTACGAGTTCATAGGGAGCGTAAAATGGCCCAAAATAAATGGAAAAGCCCAATAACGAGTCAAAGAAGGGACATGAAGTGGAACAAAGAGAGTGTAACGGATGTATTAGTCGTAGTCACTGACCTGGCCCATCCTTGCGGCCACATGGACATCTTTCTCGACGTTGTCAAGGACAGAACAGTTGTGCTTCAAAAAAGCGCAGTCGTCCTGGCCGCAGCAGCATCGGATGACCGCAGGCTCGATTCCGTGCCTCAGATCCGCGAGATCTGCCATTCCTGTCGACTTGGAATGTAGCTAGTGTGTGAGGAGGTACAATAGAAGCGTCCCCCCAAGCCCCCGCATAGTTGCAACTCCTTCTCAAGGCCGAATGATGAGGAGCGAAAGGGCGTGAGAGGATACAAGAAAGCCCATGAATAACAGATAATAATGATATCTTAAAAGTGTCCTCTGGATACTTGGCGTCTCTTCACCGAACTGCAGCCTTTGTGCATCACCGATCGTCGGGGTTGATGGTGGTGAAGTTTGTCTGACTCTGACGTCCTCCTTTAGCGCGTCGCGCCAGAGTAATCAGGTGGGACAACTGGACTCGACTCAAGAGGTGGACTCGGAAGTGGAGCAAGACACGGTGATCAACCAGGTACCCGGGAACCTGAAATGGTTCATCATCGCCCGTGTCATTTTAAGATTCGAAACATGATGTAGCAGTTTGTAGGTACTTGAATCTGCTCACGATGGAAGAGATACGATACTTGGTTTGAGTGACAGACTGGAAAGTGTGGTCGCGTCAAGCTGTTTAAGTGTGTTGTGCTGGCTGGACGCGCCAACGCCAGGAACAGGAAATCCAGGAACGGCAGGCACGAGGACGCAGGGCACGGATTACAGAACCGGGATTGCTGCGTTCGGCCATTCACCCCTGTCAAAATGACGAAAGCGGGACTCGACCATCGCGGAAGGCACTCCTGGTGTCCTATCAGTTTCTTATCGTTCCCCTACTATAGAACTGGGGGCGGCCTTCTATTCGGGCCACCACCAGCCACTCGATATACCGAGGTACAATAAAAAGCTAATCGTCAACAACGTGTCGAAGAGAAACGACTAAACATCCATTGACGTACTTGCAAGTACGAGAGGCACCTCACATTGAGACTGGATTCCGTCGATAGGTTCTTGTGATTTCCTATCTTTGCAAGCTGTTCCACGTCAGCGACGCAACACCCAATGACTCCCCCGAAGCACAAGGGCAGCCAATGGCCAGCCAACTCAGGAACACATCGTGATAAGCAACTGAATCACAGCAGCCCACGCATCCCCTACTGCAGATTAACAAACAACCCCCCATCGACCAACAGCTGCGCACCCGTCACATAACCACTCAGCTCCTCACAAGCCAGAAACACCGCCGGCCCCGCCAAATCCTTCGTCTCTCCCGTCCTGCCGAGCGGTATCCGCCCCTCCATATACCTCCTCTTATCCTCCTGCTCCAGATCCTCCTCGTTAAGCTGCGTCTTGATCGTCCCGGGCAGCAGCGCGTTACACCTGATATTATACTTCCCCAGCGCGCACGCCGTGCTCTGCATCAGGCTCAGCACCCCCGCCTTGGTGGGCGTGTAGTGCGTCTGGCCCGCCCCGCCCACCAGCGCGCTGATGGAGCTCATGCCGATGATGCTCCCTCCCGGCGGGGTCTGGCCCCTCGCCATCTGCCTCGCCGCCGCCTGCACGACGTAGAAGGCGCCGTCGAGGTTGGTGCGCACCGTCTTGCTGAACAGCGCGGCGTCGAGGTCCAGGAACTCGGCGAACGTGCAGATGCCCGCGTTGGAGACGCACACGTCCAGCCGGCCCGTGCCGAAGGTCTGGAGCGCGAAGTCGACGAGGGCTGGGCCGGTGGCCGGGTCCTGGACGTCGCCTTGGAGGTGGGCGAGGGTGCCGGCCGCGGGGTTGGAGGATTTGATGGATGCTGCTTCGGCGACGAGGGAGTCGAGGTGTGGTTGGTCTTTCTGGAGGCCTAGGTGGTTGACGGCCACGGAGCAGCCTTGCCGGAGGAACTCGAGCGTTATGGCGCGGCCGATGCCTGTCGTTCCGCCGGTGAGGATGGCCGTCTTGCCTGCGAGCAGGTTGGCGACTGGCATGGTTGCGGTTGCCTTGAAACTTCCTGGTAAGTTTTATGTCGAGAGAGGACCTGGAATGGTATGTTTTCTTGAAATGAGCTGGCTCTAGGTCCCTGGTGTTACACAGTACCGGGTCCTTGGTGGGGTGAAAGCTGAGCTGTCGACAGCTTGCTCCTTCAGACGCTGTTGTTTCCTAACCTGCCCAGTGTAATAAATTGTCAAGTGTAATTCTGGCAAAGCAGGCATATACACATCCCCTTTGCTATGTCATTTCAGGCCTAGATATCCAAGCCGTCGTCCGACTTATCGACCTGTCTGGCCGGAGTGGAGGCCGGCGTCTCAGTGGCGGGGTCGCTCTCCAGGAGATTTAGCCAGAGCAAGGCCCAAGGCACTTCGAAATGTGGGTCCGGCAATGCAACCCCGCCAGATCTCGGTCGCGAATACAGCGAGCAGCGACACATGTTGCGCCAATACTTCGGAGTGGTGGATTTAGAGGTCGCAAGTCTCTTCCAGGTGAGAAACGGGAACGGAATCGGCCTAACATGGGGTCTATACCTTGATATGGTGAGGCTCCATGCAATCCTAGCCTCCTTAGGACATGAGCAGAGAGGATTATGACATCTTGAATATCTTAAAAAAAAAATGGCAATGCAATTGACATCTACGTACTATGAACCTCAGATAAGGTAAGGCAGCTAAGGTAGCTAGGTGCAGTACCTAGCTTGATGTAATGAGCACACACGTGGACATGTACAGTACTGTCTATTAGAAACAGTAGAAACCATCCTAACCACCAATGCACACGCTATTGCACAACATATACCCGTTCCAACCAACCAACACGCCCCTAGGCAGTGGTGAGTTCCTGCACCTTGGACACAAGCCCGTTCACAACTCCGCTCTCGTTCTTCTCCGCCTCGACGCCAGGAGCAGGTGTCGGTTCCGCCGTCTCCAGCGTCTTCTGCGAGTCTGCCTCGGCATCTGGCGTCGGCGGGCTCAGCGCCTTCACCGGTGGCGGGTTGAGGAGGTAAGTGCTGGGGATCAGCTTTGCCCTGACGGCCGGGTTGAGCGTGAGTCCGAAGCCCGGCTTGTCGAGGTCCGCGGTGGTCAGGTATCCCTTTGTCGGGATGGGCTCGTCGATGAAGAGGTCGCCGAACACGGGCAGCACGCTCTTGCCGTCGGGCGAGTTGGCCAGGTACTCCTGGAACGGCGTGTTGGGCTGGCTCATGACGAAGTGGTAGCTGTACGGCCCGCTGGCGTGGGGCACGACGGGGATGTCGTACGCCGCCGCCATGGCCGACACCTTGAGCAGCTCCGTCATGCCGCCGAGCCACATGACGTCCGGCTGGATGATGTCGAGGTTGCGGCCCTCGACCAGCTTGCGGAAGCCGTAGCGGGAATACTCGTGCTCGCCGGTCGTGAACTTGATCGTCGGGTGGGCGCGCTTGATCAGGGCGAAGCCGTCCGTGTCATCGGGCGACAAGCATTCCTCCCACCAGTTGATGTTGAGGTCCGCGCATTGCTTGGCGATCTCGATCGTGTACGAGACGTTGAGGGACATGTAGCAGTCGACCATGAGCGGGAAGTCGGGGCCGACGGACTCGCGGTGCTTGCGCAGAAACTCGACGTTCTTCTTCAGGCCCTCGTGACCCTCTTCCGGGCAGTACGGCAGAGGTACTTTGGCGCCCCAGAAACCCATAGCCTTTGCGGCTGGCGGATCGGGTCCGGTGCAGTAGAAGTCTAGCCTCTCCTTGGTAGCACCTCCAATCAACTTATACACGGGCTCGTTTCGCAGCTTGCCGAGCAGATCCCAGATGGCAAGGTCGATGACGGAGATGACAGCGATCGGCAGACCCTTGCGGCCGTAGAACATGGACGCTCGGTACATCTGTTCGAAGAGGAGGTTGGTATTTCTTGGGTCGGCACCGATCAGGAAACGCTCGAAGTGCTGGTGGACGAGCCAGCATCCCGGAGGCCCTGAAGTCTCCCGTCAGTAACAGTCACTTGCTATGATTTGGGGGGACGACTACTAACCTCCGAAGCCGGTAGCGAATCCCACAGTGCCATCACTGGCTTCAATCTCGATGAGGAAGGAACCCAAGACATTGATGCCCCAGGTTGTCCGCGAGGACCTGTATTTCTCCCATTGGGAGCATGGGGTTGAGATCGGGGAGTCGATCAACCTAAAGTCCGGTTAACCTCTGGACCGAAGACAGACTGGGCAGTCGTATAGACAGGTTGTAAGTACCAATGGCCTCCTTTGACGTTGTGATAGTCACCACCTGCAGCATTGTCAGCATCTCGACTCCCGGGCGGACGGGGATCCAAAGTACGGATGAAGGGACGCACCTGAGCCTACCCCGCCTATTATGAATGACCTCACGGCCTTGATGGTCGGGAACTGCCTAACAGATGCCATTGGGGGAAGATCACGAATTCTGAGAGGGAAGACACAATGGGAGTAGACGAGCAGGGTCTCAAACGCAGTGAGACCGAGATATTCAAGAGATGTATGTAAAAGGGAAAAGAGGTCTACGCGGATGTTGTTCGAGACTAGACGACAACAGCTGGAGGAAGTTACTGGAGTAGGAATATATCTATCGCGTCAGCCTCTTAAAGAGGGTTACAATTGCAGGGCCCCAGTAACGGGAAGATCTCGGCCTTCCAATGCTTTAACGGGAAATCCGAGAGGGCGATTGAAACTCGCCTGACTTTGAAGAATCAATCGTGTGCTGCATCTGGAAAGGGAGTGTCCGCCCATGGCGAATAGTTTGCGACCAGTGGCTGAGTGGTTCGAGCTGGGGGCAAAAAGCGTGGATCGTGGGGGTTTCTCCTCACATCTGGTCGGTCGATGATGTACCGACCGCTTTACCCCGGCCTAGACCTCTGGAGTGGCCGGCTCAGGACCTTGCCCAGATAAGTATAGGCACGCTTAATCCCAGGTAATTGCCGCTGAAAGACAGTTCAATACATCCACCTCATAACATGACCCGACGAAAAGGAAGATAGACCGTTGAGGGAGAGGAGAGAGAGTAGCTGCTCTGTCCTTTGCAGCCCTGTTGAGAAGTAAGATATCATGGCGGTAACTGATCGTTGAACGTACGCGGTGCACTGGGTGCAGAGGTTTCGATAAGGTGCGTATTCACGCCGGTGACGATGATGGGTGCGAATCCTGTTACATACACACACGGTAGGCGGCTTTTGGAAGTATGCAGGCTAGCTGGCGAAGTAAGGTCCTCGGCTTTGCTGGGTAGGAACTTCTTCTAGGTCCAGTGCAGCTGACGAGCTTCAGTCACGAGTATTTCACTCCATCTATTAAGTCATGACTCTTCTTGTGCTCGCCCCGACACGGCCTTCTACTTAAAGAGCGCAATCGATACCGTCTACAAGTCTCTTGCCAGTGATGTCAGCGTCGACAGAAACAAATACCCAGTTTCGGACCTCAGGGTATCGCGATGCACACAGCGTCACGTGTCCTGCCGGCTCATGGAGGACACGAGTTAGCGCATCTCAGGCTTCATGTTCTCCGCGCTTCAGGGGTCCCACAAGCCTGTTCTGCCCCGCATTCTACTGTACATGCACCACACGGTGCGAGGATCCTCCAGTCTTGTCCACAACGGACAATCAGCTGCCAAGCTCAAATTATTTCCCCGCACTTTTCGTCTCATAGTTCACCAAAGATAGGAAGAAGAATTACGAGCGCTTTCAGGCTATCCAGCGACAGCCGCATGCTGCAGTTACTAGTCTACTGTCGGCAGCAGGGAAAAGGAAACTGCGACGTTTCATTCTTGACCTTGAAAAGGCTTCTGGAAAGGCGGAAAGGAGCTTCTTGCTGACAACCCACGAACCAAAAACAAGTTCGCGACGCAAAAAGATCGGAAGCTCGGATTGGAAAGCAACCCTTCAACGGCCCGCTTCCACTCAGTGGCACTGTGGGGGAGGAAGCAACTTTCTTCCCTCGGCTCCAAGCCTCCATGGTTCTTGGCCAGGGTATCATTGGACTGGATGACTGTCTGGTGCCGCAAATAAAGTCGGGCCAGTGCCTCCACAAGCCCGTCCAAGAAGCCGGCCGTGTCGCTCCTCTACTCAACATTACCCCGAACCTTCACATTACTCCTTTCCCCGAATCGCGTCTCATTGTGTCGCACACGCTGATAGCCGACAATTCCTCTGTGCGGCGTCTGATATCTGATACACCGGCGGACAGTCAGCGCAATCTGGCTGTCGACGGGCCAGTACGGTTATCCACCGGCAGCAGCCGGTCAATGACACGCTTACGGTGTGCCCGCCCGAGGCCAAGGGCCCAAGACTAGAGCTACTCGACCCCGGGGTGCTTAGACCTCAGGTAAAGCGGTGTAAAGGTATCCGAGGTACCGAGCCGTCACGATGCAGCACCAGCCACAGCCGCACCAAAACAACAACCACCAGAACGGCCAGCGCCAGCACTCGTCGCCTCGCTCCTCTCTGCACCATACCGAGCCCGCCGACAGCGATGACGGCGGACAGGCCCTGAGTGGAGACGATGGTGAGAACGACTACGATGACCACCAGGAGTCGACTCGCCATGGCAAGCGCAAGCGACCCATTTCTGTCTCGTATGTACATGCAACCTTAGCATTCCATCTTTCTGTCTCCAGCCGTGAAACAATTTACGCAGCCTTGTCGTCCCCATTATCTACGCCTCTGCTGATCAGAGAGTCTTGATGCTGGTTGATCCGCTCCCAAGTGGGCCTGCCCGCTTGTTGTTCTTATCTGCCTCTTCTTCTTGGCCATCACCTCAGTAGCCACATGTCCCCATCACCCTCGCCGCGGGCCGCATCCTCGGCTGACGATGCATCCGAGGCTTGTGCCTCTCCCGGCCGGCACTCGGGCCTGATAAAAAAGAAGACTGTGACTGACAACTCTGTTCCCAGATGTGAGCTGTGTAAGCAGAGGAAAGTAAGTGCTATCGACTTAGCTCTCCGCCTCCTAAAGACTTGAACCCAAGTCCCTCCACTTTCATGTGTCATGCATGGCGTTATGAGGTCCACTATCGACCAGCCCGGAGCATGCCTCCGCTATGAGTGATATGAACCTCGAGGACTGACACCTCATGTAGGTAAAATGTGACCGCGGTCAGCCATCGTGCGGGTGGTGTAGCCGTAATGGTGCAGTGTGCGAGTACAAGGAGCGGAAGAAACCTGGCTTGAGGGCAGGATATGGCCGCGAGCTGGAGCAGCGTCTTGACAAGCTGGAGGAGATCTTACGGACACACTCAGAGATCCTCCAGGCATCCGTCGGAGCGCACACATCTCCGACGAGCCGTCACAGTGGCAGCATCATTCAACCACATGCACCACCGAGTGTGAGGGGTAGCAATGCCAGTCTTCCAAGTGACCAAGGCACTCCTCGGGAGACTGCTGGACCGCCGCTCTTCCACCACACTGGCGCGGATATGCGGACTCCACGGGCGGAGACGGCGCTGTTCCTCCAGAAGCCGTCCACATACCCTACAGCTTCCCAAAGCATGGAGTTCAGCCTACCACCTCCCACTCCTGGTGTCCATGATGGGTACCAACCTCTGCCTGGCATCTCACCGACTAACATCCCAGCGGGCATCAACCCTGCAGCGCAAGATTACTACAACACAGGCGCTCCCAACACTCAGGCAGCCTTGCAACCAGCTGCGGTCAGTGTTGCTCCTGGCCAGTCCCAGATATCCTCCGACCAAGAGCTGCCTCCGTACGACCTGCTGTATGCCCTAGTAGATCTCTACTTCAAGCATATAAATACCTGGTGTCCGATACTCCACCGCAAGACAACTTTGGACTCGTTGTTTGGGCCGACGGTGGTGGAAGAGACAGATAAAATCCTATTACATGCCATCGTTGCGACGACCCTGCGGTACTCTACGGATGCTCGGCTCACCGACGAGAGGAGAAAGCACTATCACGATGTCTCAAAACAGCGTGTGCTTCTCTACGGTATGGAGAACTCGTCCGTCAAGTCGCTGCAGGCACTGGTGATCCTGGCCTTGGACCTTTGCGGTGATAGCAATGGCCCGCCCGGTTGGAATATTATGGCGCTGATTACGCGCTCCGTCGTCCAGCTTGGGCTTGCGGTCGAGAGCAACTCCTTCTCTGTATCCCCCAACTATACCTCCATTTACACGCTGCGAGCCATGATCCTGCCGGAACCCCGCGACTTCATCGAAGAGGAATCTAGGAGGAGGCTCTTTTGGATGATCTACCTTTTGGACCGCTATGCGACCATCTCGACGGCGTTCGAGTTCGCCTTGGACGACAAAGAGATCGACCGCACCTTGCCGTGTCGCGACGACCTGTGGATCAAGAACCAAAAAGTCGAGACCAGGTGGTTCCATGCCGACGACTCGCGCCCGGACGACATGGTTAACAACAACGGCGAATCTCACGAGTACGAAGTGAACAAACCCGAGAACCTCGGCGCCTTCTCGTACTACATCGAGATCCTCGGCATCCTCTCCAAAGTCCACAAGTTCCTCAAGCAGCCGGTCGACATATCGGCCCTGTCCGACGTCGAGACCTGGCAGATGCGGTACAAGGAACTCGACAACATGCTGACGTCGTGGAAGTTCGGCCTGCCGGGCGAATACGGCAACATGGCCAAGGTCTTCCAGCCCGGGTGCGCGAAGACGCTCAACTGCGGCTGGGTGATGCTCCACGCGACGTACCACACGGCCGTGATCCGGCTGCACTCGTCGGCCGCGTACCCGACCACCCGGTCGCCCATCTTCACGCCCAGCTACTCGGCCTCGCAGCGCTGCCACCAGGCCGTCGAGAACGTCGCCGCGCTCGGCGAGTTCGTCGTCTCGCACGGCCTCCTCCCGAAGCTCGGCCCGCCCTTCGCCTTCACGCTGTGGGTGTGCGCCCGCCTGCTGCTCGTGCACGGCTCGACGGTTGAGCACAAGCTGTCGCCCCAGATCCCCTTCTTCGTCGACACCCTGCGCGAGATGGGCCGGCACTGGCCCGTGGCCGCGCGCTACAGCGAGCTGCTCGCCCGCGTGCTGGACGAGCACCGCGACAGCGAGCGCCAGGGCGACGGCGTCACGCCCAGCTCCGTCAAGATCCTCTCCGACATGCGCCGCACCGCCTTCGACCTCGACTTCCTCATCAGCCGGCAGCCCAAGCACAACTCGGGTGGTGGGCTCGGTCTGGGCGGCCACCAGACCGGCAACGGCGGCGGCAACGGTGGAGGATGGCAGAGCCGGCTCGCCAGCGTCACGCCCGCGCGCACCCCCGCGCCCAACGAGCTGGAGTACCTCGACGTCTTCGACTTCTTCAACGTGCCGCGCCTGCCGTTCGTGCCGGGCGGCGGCGGCGGCGGCGGCGGCGGCGAGATGAACGGCGACGGCGGCGGCATGGCGAACGGGGCGAACGGCGGGGACGGACAGGGCCACAACGGGGGCGTCTTGCCGGGCGAGTTCAACATCACCGACTTCATGGTCGACGCCAATCGCGACTGGTTGTTCAAGCAGGAGGGGCCGCGGAAGTTCATGAACTGAGTGAGCGGCGGGTGTGTGGCGAGGACGGGGTATTTATCAAAGAGTTAGGTTAGCGAGCTCCTAAGTGAATTAAAGGTCCTCTTCACCTTGCAGCGGGAGTTTGGAGTTTGGAGTCTGGGGGCGGATCTAGGGGAGTATTCACTCGGAGTAGGGGTCATGCCCATGTCTATAGCTGGCCATAAATTGCTGGAACATATTCTTGGTATAGGGCATGGTATGGAAAAGAACGCCAATAATGGGTATTATCAAATTGAAATGACTGTTGGCCGGTGGGCAACAACAATAAATCAGGAAAATAACGTCCATGACCTATGTGACACTGGCAGTTCTGACCCTTGCGGCCTTTTTTCCCTCGGCGTCCTAGCCCAGTCCACCTAAGAAGACCACGATACGGATGATGGAAATGACATCTAAGCTTGTCCTCCCGCTCCATTGCAGCTCCCTGATCACAGGCCGTGGATGGCAGCCATCAGCCCAAGTTCACAACAGCCAAAACCCAGATGGGCAACACATCTACATCGACAGCAAGACACAACTCGGCAAGACACTCCTCTCATGTAGAAGAACCAGATTATTCTTAACTCATAGCATAGCTAAAATGAGCCCTATTCCCTCCAGCCTCCAATCTAGACCGGAATCCTTGACCTTGATGCTGTAGCGTTAAAAATAATAATAGGAATAAGTGGTATCATACAAACCAAGTTTGACCACCGCCCGTCCTGATCCGTCCAGTCCCTTAAGTTCCGTCAACGGAATTACCTTGATAATATTTGTCCCTTGCGTTCTCGATCTCTTTTCCTTTCTGGTGGTATTTCCATGCCCAATCTTTTCTGACTGAGACACTTAAAGCAACTTCCTAAAGTCATCAGGACTCATCTTCTTCTTCGCGCCCGCCTCCCCTTCACCCTGAGGCTCCTGTCCGCCCGTCTCCTTCTCCGCCGCATTCCCTCCCGCCCCGGCCTCACTGTGTCCCCCCGCCCCAACACCATTCTTCCGCACCCCCGCCGCAAACCCCAGCCCACCCCGTCCCCTCCGTCCTCCCAGAACCGGCACGCCCCGNCCTCCTACCGCACCCCCGCCGCAACCGCCAGCCCACCGCGTCCCCTCCTTCCTCCCAGACTCGTCTCGCCTCGCCGTGCCAGCGACGGAGGCGGCATGAGCGCCCTCGCCGCAGCAGCCTTATTATCATCCTTGTTGCTGCCAGCCTTCAACGCAGCTTCCCCTTTACCGCCGGCGGCGGTGGCAGCAGGTTTAACATCAAGACGATCGACCTTGGTCTCGCCCTTCTCCCTAAACAGCTCCGCCACCGTCCCGACGCGCAGCTTCCGCCCCTCCTCGATCTCCATGCCCTCGATCGCGAGCGCCGCCTTCCCCGCCGTGGCCGTGTTGGCGAATTCCACGGCCGCGCCGCCGTGGAGCGGGTGCAGGGTGAGCTTGACGATGTCGCCGAGGGGCTCGAGCAGGGCCCGCACGCGGGCGTCGTTGATCGTGTCGGGGAGGTCGAGCACGGCGATGGTGCGGGCCGCTATTTCGGCGGGCGTCGGTTTCCGGCCGCCGTGGTTGGGAGGAGGGTGCTGCTGTGATGACGGTGCGGCGGTGGTCTCGTCGTGCATGATCTCGTCGCCCTCGTCGTCGCGGCCGCTGGGGCCCGGGGACGGACTCGTAGAGGCGCCCGGGGTCGAGCGGCTGACGGCTGTGGTCTTGGGCTTCGTCGACTTTGAGAGCTCGACGGTCAGTACGCGGTTGCGGTAGCTCGCCTTGTCGAGGGCTTCGATGGCGGTCTGGGCCTGCTCCTTGGTCTCCATGTCCACGAAGGCCGTGCCGCGGCTCTTGCCGCTCATGTCCCGCGGGATCCGGACGTCTTGGACGTTGCCGTGTTTCGAGAAGAGATCCTTGACGTCGTCTTCGGACAGATCGTGGTGGAGGTTCCGAACGTGTATCTCGCGTTCCTCGGCTTGGGCCCCAGACCGTGGGTTCCGAGCGCCCGGATCAGAATACTTGCTCTGGAGCCTGTATTTGCCGTCGATGAGCGTCCCATCGAGCTTGGTTGCCGCGTAGGCAGCGTCTTTGTCGAAGAATGTAACGTAGCAGAAGCGACGGTGGGCGTTGTACTTTAGACTAGGAAAGCGGACGTTGAAGATCTTCCCACAGTCCGCAAATAGCTCGCGAATGTACTTCTCCCCAGCTGTCGGAGGGTAGTTAGTCACAAAAAGCGTACAGCCCGATGCTGGCCTGACAGCGACGATATCCTGTCCAAAGTACTTCCCGTCCTTGAGAAGAGCGGATCGGGCCTCTTCGGGAGTCTTGAACTCCACGAGCGCAATGGCTCTCTCGCTTTCGCCCTCGCCTTCTGTCTTGATGTCCATCTTGACGATATGGCCATAGTCGCGAAAGTATTGTCTCAACTTCTTCATGTCGGTCGTGGGTGGTAAATTACTGACAAAGACAGAGGTGTTCTCCCGGTCCCGCTTCAAAGCCTCTTGGTGCCACTTGTCGTGAGACGCGTCGGTCCCATTCTGAGCCTCACTCTTGGCTCGCTTGTTGGAAACCTCCTTGTCTTGCCCCGGGCTACCCTCTCGCTTCCTCTTACCGCTGGGAGAGTCCTCGACAGCCTCGGTGGAAGCTTGGGGTTGAGGTAGCGCCTGAGAGTAGGCGGCCTGGGCAGCAGCCGCTTCTTTCTCTCTCCGCTTCGCTACAGACTTTCTCGTTTTATGTACCGTGTCCAGGGCCTGGCGCAAGGTGTCCGGTAGCTCATAGTCGTTGCAGTGCTGCAGATATACCTCCATTACTCTCTCCGGCCAATCCAAAGTTCTGCGCTGCAAGGCCTTGATAAAGACCTGTGTCGCAAGCGAGGGCACACGCAGACCCTGCGCCAAGGTTGCTGGAGTGGGACTTCTTGCCTTGTTCTTAGTCGAGGCGAAGACGACCATCTCCCAGAGGTAGTAGTTGAGCCAGAAATCGTAGCTGTTGGCGTGGATTTCCTTGGTAGAGAGCCTTTCGTATATTCTGCGAGCTTCTTCGGGGGACTCTTTCTTCTCGGTCAGGAACTGGATGTAGATCTTCTCCAGGCGGTAGTTAGGATCTCCTTGGTAGGCATCGCCATACCGTCTCTTACCCCAATGTTGGACGTCTTCTAGGGCGGCAGGAAGACCAATTTCGGCTAAGTCGACGGCTTCTTCCGTGGCGGCAGGGTTCATCGCGGTCCGTTTCAGATAACCGCACCACGCCGAGTACATCTCAAGCACAGCACCCATCCCATCCCTGTCGAGCTGCGAGCTGTTAGTTGCAGCGTGTTTGATGCTCTCCATGTCCGGGAACGAGAGACCGGCCTCTTCGGCACTCAGTATGTATCGTGCCCAGGCGGTCCCAGACCACGGCACGTGGAGGACCGCGCGCCGAAGAGTGTCGAGCATGTTCGGAACGGCACGTATTACGGCGTCGTTCTTGATCCAGCCAGCCTTGATATCGGAGTGGGTGCTGGAAAGAAAGACGGTGTAGTTAATCCAGATGGACTCGTCCGTCGCCAGAGGTCCGGTAAGGGCTCGGGCGTATAGACCCAAGCATGTCTCGAACGTGAGCACGTCGTCCTTCTTCAGCTTGAACTGACCCATCTCCCAGTCCAGATAGTGGCGCAAGACAGCTTCGTGCTCTTCGGCCTTGCCTGACTTCGCGGCGGCGCGGAGCCTCAACTCGAAGGCCTCGCGCTGCTCGTAGTGTTTCTTTGCATCTCGCGCGTTCTCGGTGACCTGGAGCATCTCCTGCTCGTAAGCACGGCGGTTGTACTCGGAGAGGAAGCTGGAGAACATTTGCGAAGTCTCGTCCCAGGTGGCGTGGGGAACTGCCAGACGGTTCTTGAACAGGTATGTGACGCGCTTAACGCCCTGGTCGGTCCTCGTCTTTGCAAGCAGCTCCATCTCGAGAGATATCCAGCGGTTCCAGAGCTCGTGGCTGTCGCTCAGCCGGTATTTGACGGCCTCGTAGCCCTCCTGCCATAGTTTGAGGGCATCGTCGAGTGAAAAGGTGTCGCGGCCTATAATCTGCTCGTCACGCGGCCATCCGGCGTCGCTGCCGGGTTGGCAGTCGATATGAAGCGACCAGAAGTACTCGCAGTACGCGGTCCATACCTTGATGCTGCCGGGTTCGGCAGCTACGGCTTCGCGAAACAGCTCGATGACACGGACACGAGATTCTAGGTCGTTGGCGCCGCGGAGCTGCTGGTCGACATAGTCGATCCAGGCATCTTCGCCGACAGGCGCAGTCATTATTGCGGGTTCGTCTGCTCGAGTCGATGGCAGCTTTAGCCGGGCGATTCGAAGAGACTGGGCCAAGAAGTGCGGATCATCTGAGGGCGTGATAGCTTTTTTTATTGTTTATTTCGGTTTGCGCGAGTTCCTTGCGACGACGACGACCTTGGGTATGTAGCCGTGAATCACGAAAATCGCAAGTTGCCGACGCGCTGTAAAAACCGGAAGCCTTGAAGAAAGGAAAAACCCTAAACTTTCCGCCTTCGTGTACTTGGCAAAAGAAAAGGAAAAAGATCAGGCCAGAAGGACGGGAAGAAGACAAGAAGTCTCGGGGTTCTGCATAAACAAGTGGAAAGGGAAAAGAGAACCTTGAGCTTCTCTGGCTGGCACACACAAAATTTCCCAGGTGGTCAGACCTGAGCACTGAGCAGTCCAGCGGGTGGGTCGGGTTTTAGTTGGTGGTGTCGCGGGCGCGGGACTTCGAACGTCGATCACCGGGTCCCCGGAGCGGTGCTAATGGACAAGGGGACCTTGGAGCCCAGTGCCAATCGACTGGAACGGAATCAGGTACCGATCCAATGTGCTCACTCTCCTCAAATATCTGCAAAGACGCTTCCAGACCAACCTCGGGGGAAAACAAGGTGGGCATTAGCTGGGGAAGGGTTAAGATCAAGGTTAGCTATCTTAAGCCACAGTAGCCACAGTAAGGGTAGGTAGGTCGGGGATCTGATGCGACCACGATGCACGATGGATGGATTTACGGTACGGTGAGGTTCAACAACTGGACAGCAGGGAGCCCAGATAGCTTGTGTAGTATGCAGATGGAAATCGCATGTTTTCTTCCCTTCCGGGGATGTTCAGCATCTCGGATCCGGGGATGATGTGGATACCATACAGCTATTTCCCAGGACCTCACTGGCATCCATTGGCCCAGACAGCGGCGTATTTCCGAAATAACAAGTTTCAAGCTGCCATTTGTCACGTTGATGGAGCAGGAAAAGGGAACCGAAGCGAGGCGGAAAAGCCAGACATTCTGGATGCCAAGAACCACGCCGTCTCAAAAGCAAAAGTGTGTGTTGGGAGCCGGAGCTCGTATTCATTCAGTGCCGACCTTTGGGAAAGACATGGACATTTTCGCAGCAAACACACACATGGCATCTCACTGATCTCCTACCAACTGGTGACTCAGTGGCTTGTCTGGGTTTGAAACATCATCCGACAAAAGTTCTAGGCACGTCGATCACTTTGCTGTTGACATATTGCCAGAGTCTTAGCAGCCACGCCAAGGGCTCCCGTCTTTTCCACGTGCTTTTCGGGGACTCGCCGGCAGATCTGGTCGATCTCAACACGCGGCTACGGAAAAATTTAATCACACGCGTCGAAGCCTCTGTGACTTTTCGAAGGCTCATGCCTCCATCATCATCAGCCTGTGATTTGAACGTGTGGGGGTGAGAATCTTGCTCGCAGCCTCGAAGGCTTCTTCTGTGTCAGGAGTCCCCTACAATATCTTATGTACCGAGACACTTTACTACTAGGCTAGGCAGTAGCGTACTGTTCATACAGCCCTTCGCTCCTTCCGGCAGCTGCATGTGTGATTAGCGAACAGTGACGTAGATCAAGGCCCTGGCGCAGATTGCGTGTGCGAGCTGCGTGCCGTCATTGCCGAAGTGGGCCAGTCCAGACCATCAGCTGCTCTGGCCCGGCAGCCTAGCCGTTCCAGCTTGAGTTTGGCACTCCTGGCACTGTGCAGAGCTGCAACCTACCGGAGTTTATCCTCCCCGTTCTTCATGTACGAAGGAAGTTAAGCATAAACCCGACGTCGACTCTAGGCAAGTAGGTACTATAAACTCTAGACAGTCGAAGGATTTCCGGCCAAGGCGGCTCCCGGCGCAAACATTTAACCGTGTCGACCTCGAAAAAGACGATCTAATTCCTTGTTCTGCAAGAGAATTCACGAGGAGCCGATTATCTGCGTCGCGGTTATCTGCGCTATATCTGCTCCTGTACCTCCTTGACTAGAAGAAGGCATGTGCAGTAGGTGGCGCGACGGGGGATCGCTTGATAGCTGTCCAAGCTGTAGCAGTGCATGCTAGTTACCTTTGCCTTGTCGAGGTGATCAGGGAAACCCTTAGCGAAGCGCTCCAACTGTTGCCGATGCAATCTTATACCAGTATCTTCTCCGTGGACTTTTTTATCATAAGGCGACCTTCTGCGATGGGTCATCGACACCGCCTCAGATATTGTTGCACGGCGTATTCGCTTCAAAACTTGGCTAACTGACTTGCTGGCATAGTAGAGAGACTGTGCTTGGACAGGTCTGACAAGATGCCAAGCACTAGAAGATCCTTACAGTTTTGCTGACGCTGACATCCACGGTCAGCACTGATTACCTAGGAATCCTACGCCTGACTTTTGTGAAATAAACAGGATACTTAACTTCTTACCAGGCCATTGAGACGTCAGAGACGCCAGGTCACCTATCTGCCCACTTGGAGTCGAATCACTCATTCAGTCATCAACCAGACGGAGAGCTTCTACCACCATCACGATTTGACTTCCCGCAGCTCCGATGCAACAATCTAGCAGTCGTACTCCAGGTGCCATCCCGGCCGTCTACCGCTTCACATTCAAATGGGTTGAGCCCACCTTATGCCTGATAGGATTCTGGATCAACGCCTTTGACCGGGACCGCAGTCTCGCTTCCTACATCCCACCAGAGATATCGGTGCGGAATCCAGCACATGACATCCTCTTCAGCCCGTTGAGCGGTGCGATGCTCTGTTTCGCCCTTGTGCAAGGGGTGTTGCTGCGGTATACCGACGACATCAACGTGTGGAAGATAATGAACGGAGGCATGCTGGGCTTTGACATCTGCGTACTCCATGGGTGGTACGCCATGTTGGCCTCCCAAGTGAGACTGCATCCAGCCTTATGGAGGATTGAGGACCTGCTTTCCATCGGTCTGACTGTCTCCATTGGAATGCTCCGCGCGCTGTTCGTCGCCGGCGCTGGCCTCAGTAGCACCTCGGCCAAGCCACGTAGGGTTCAAGTGAGCAAGATGGATCGAGAACGAACCGCCTAGCGATGCTAATGCATGGGAGTGACGGAAAGTCGAACCTCTTATGGGCTGTTTGTCGTTGGACTTGGACTTTGGTCCTGGGTCGGGTCCTGCCAGTGGACCGACCAGAAGAGTTTCTATTGCGCATACTTCACAATTTTTGCGGTAGCAAGTGACCAGTAATACGAAACGCATGCGCTCTTTGGAGGCATACTGAGCCTCCCTTTCGCCTTGTCCTTGAAACTGTGGGCAGAGAGGTTGGAAGGAAAATGCGGCGAGGACAAAGAAGTTTGCTCCCAAAAATACATGTGGCATCGACACAGAGAGATATATAGACAACAATGAACTCGTTACTCACTTAATCTGGTCTGGGAAAGCTATAATGATAGCTCAAAATCATGTTGTGATCAGTAACGGGCTCCTTGAAGGAGAGAATTCGATAACTCAGTTTGCAAATCGAGTGATGGCTCCCAACAATTCAGTATCGGTCGAAGCAAGACCTTTTCCAGCGACAGAAGAAAACCAGCAGACCAACTTGGATGCAGCCAGGCCATCATCTATTTCACTGGTATCACGGACGGAGCTGCGTAAGTAACCAATCATTACGTTGATTTGTACCAGGACTGACCTTCTGTAGCGGCGTGGCAACAGTCAGTCCATTCATCCAGCATCTGGTCTTCAAGGACAAGCTAACATGAGTTATTGAGACGCAGACAGGAAAGTTGTTGCGTCGAGAGAGGATACAGGTAGAGTTCTTCGACGTGGTCTCCTCGACATGCGCTGACGGTCCGTTTACAGGAAAGCCAACCCTTCCGTCGGATGGTGCTTAAAGAGTCTGACTTATATTCACAATGAGACAGGTACTGGATGCCCCCTTTCACCTACACTAGGGTGACACTGGCCTTACGGCTGCTAATTCACTTCTTAGTTAACATACACTCCCATGCTATCGGCGCATTGCTGTTCCTGGTACTCTATGTTTGGTTCTTCAGGAGCGACAGCACTCGCCGCTACCGACTTGCCACTACCGCTGACATGATCGCCATCAACATCTATTTTGTCTGCATCACCTTGAGTTTCTTGCTATCTGCAGCGTAGGTCCTCGTATATCCAAGCCGATCCATCTACTCGTGCCATGGCTCCTGACATGATTAACAAGCATCCATACATTCAGATGCCACAGCGAAAAGGCATCGAAACTCGGCAAGAAGCTTGATTTCCAGGCTTTGGTCTTGATGATCTGGGGCCCGACTGTAGCTCTCATCCACTACGCCTTCATATGCGACCCGCACCTCCAGGTCCAGTACTGGACACTGACATCTGCGGTGGCGTTGTTCTGCTCCTTCTTCAACTTCCAGCCGAGCTTCAGCAAGCAAAAGCTGCAACCATTCCGAGCTGTCAGCCTGGGATGCCTGTCCCTCTTGTTCTTCGTCGCAGTGGTGCATAGCCTTGCAGCATACGGCTTGTCCGTGCAGACCCGCCGACTGGCCCTGCAATGGATCATCTACGCGCTGATATGCCACACGTTCTGCGCCGCAGCGTATGCTACCGAAGTAAGTGTGCTGCCCTACCCGAGCCGAGACACGGCTGGTGTGCTCACCACGGCATCGTGCACAGTTCCCGGAGAGGTTCTTCCCTCGGACATATGACATCTTCGGTGCAAGCCACCAGATACTACACATCATGCTCGTGGCGGGTTTTATCGCTTACACCTTGGCCCTCTCACACCAGTTTGACTTTGCACACGGCACGGCTACTACGTGCGTAGACCGATCTGTAGCAGCCCGATAAGCTCCGGCCTTTGCTGGCCGGACCGTGCCAAGCAATATCCGGCAACGGGGCGATCAAGCCGATCGCGGGTGATCATGGTGCACGGCTCCGTTCCGAGGGGATATGACAGAGACAAACCCCTGCAGGAACCCGCCTACATTGCTAGTTAGCGCACCAAGAGCTGAGAGGCACGCCACAGGGCTACCCCCTTCTTGAAACGTGGATCTAGCGAGTGTTTGCAGCATGCGATAGCTTATTGCAGCGATCTTTGGGGGCGATTCTGCACAGTAAGATTTGGTGGCTCAGCCCTGCATGGCTTAGCGCTCTATAACATCTGCATTGGAAATGATGACGCCCAGGATTTCGTGAAGATAACAAGTTTGCAAGCAGCGATCAACCAAAACGGGCGCTACTGTGTGTGTGTGTGTGATGGAGCCGGAGAGGGTCTATGTCAGGAATCTAGAAGTCATTATTTACTGAAGCGGGTGCGGAAGTTCCTCTTGTAGTGCTGCTACGGTGACTGTTCCGGCCGTGAGAGCCAACAGAGCGAAACTAGTCAAGAAACTTACTCTAGTAAAGTCGCTTGTTCAATGCCAGTATGTGGCGGAGTGCGAAGTAAAGAATGTGGCCGCGTCGTCTGGACTGCGGGTGTAATTACGGAGACGGCAAGGTCCAGCCTTAGCTCGCGATAGCTTCACATTCCAACGGACCGCACCCACCCACGTTGCCCCCCCATGGCCAGAACCTCTTCCCAAAAATACCTTATCTGTTGACGGGCTCTCTCAGCTCCAAGATTAGGTGGCGCACCGCCGTTCCTGTGAAACATGGCCCCGTCGTGCACCGTCCGTTTGCAGTGTGCCGAGCTGAGTTGAGTTGTTTGCTAAAGAAATGGCCCCCATCTGTCAACCATGAACCCCGGCAGATCGAGTGCGTAGTTCGGGCAAGCCACCAGATGTCCAAACATATAATACCGCAACACTCGACCGCAGCCACCTCGCTCAGCTTGCGGAGCACACTTCGCGCCGGACCGTTGCAGTAAAACGGTTTGGAAGGAGGACAGCCTCGATTCCAGTCTTTACCGACAATGTTGCCTACGGCAAGCAGCTGGCTGGCCGCCCTGGCCAGTTTCCTATCTTTCGTTTCTCTAGTATCCGCCGTACCAGCTACGCGATTCGTTTCCGCAGAGTTGGAAGGTCGCGCCGACACCACCAAATATGTCTTTGCCCACTTCATCGTGAGTAGTAGAACGCGCCAGGAAACCCGTTGCAATCGCCCGGCGGGCAAACTAACAATAGACCCTAGGTCGGCATCGTATCAGACCGAACCGGCCCAGCAGACTGGGACGCGGACATGCAGCGCGCCAAAGCCATGGGCATCGACGCCTTCGCGCTCAACATCGGCACCGACAGTTTCACCGACACGCAGCTCGGCTACGCGTACCAGTCCGCCGCCAACAACGGCATGAAGTGCTTCATCTCGTTCGACTTCGCCTGGTACAACGCCGCCAGTTCTGCCGCCGCCGTCGGGCAGAAGATCGCCGCGTACGCGTCCAAGCCCGCGCAGCTGAAGATCGGGACCAAGGTGTTCGCCTCGTCGTTCCTCGGCGACGGCCTGGATGTCGCGGCCATGCGCAAGGCTGCCGGGGTGGACGTGTACTGGGCGCCGAACTACCAGCCCGGGCAGTCGGACGTGTCCAAGATCGATGGGGCGCTTAGTTGGATGGTGAGTCGGGCATTTTTCGGCGGGGCATCATTCGTCTTGAGACTGGTAATGGCTGACAAGCGTGTAGGCCTGGCCGAACAACGGCGCAAACGCAGCGCCATCTCCTGGCCGCAACTATTCCGTCGAGTACGACGATAGCCTGTACGCGACCTGGCTGAAGGGGAAGCCATATGTTGCTCGTAAGCTCCCGTCTTGCTCCTCGCCCCCAACCCGGTCGTGACACTGACGTACTCCAGCCGTCTCTCCCTGGTTCAGCACCCACTTCGGCAGAGAAGTCTCGTACAGCAAGAACTGGGTCTTCCCGAGCGACCTCCTGTGGTTCAACCGGTGGCAGAACGTCCTCGCCCTCAAACCGGCCTTCATCGAGATCATCAGCTGGAACGACTACGGCGAGTCGCACTACATCGGCCCCCTGTCGGGCAAGCACACCGACGACGGCAGCTCCAAGTGGGCCAACGACATGCCGCACGGCCCGTGGCTCGACATGGCCAAGCCCTTCATCGCCGCCTACAAGGCCGGCCAGACCACGGCCAGGGCCTACATCGCCAAGGACCAGCTGATCTACTGGTACCGGCCGACGCCCAAGTCGCTCAACTGCGACGCCACCGACACGACCACGGGCGGGCGACCGGACGGGTGGGACCAGCTGTCCGACGCCGTCTTCGTCGTCGCCCTGCTGACCTCCCCCGGCACCGTGACCGTGACGTCGGGGTCGAACACGGCGTCCTTCAACGCCCCCGCCGGCGCCACCGCCTTCCAGGTCGCGATGGGCATCGGCGCGCAAAGGTTCTCCCTGACGCGCGGGTCGGCCACGGTGCTCACGGGCCGCAGCCTGCGGGACGTGTCCAACGTGTGCCCGTGCGGCATCTACAACTTCAACGCCTACGTCGGCATGCTGCCAGAGGCCCCCACGGACGCGCTCGGCAGCGACGGCCTGGCCGCCTACACCAACGGACTAAAAGTCAGCACGTGCGTGGCGAAGCCCTCGCTGGGAAGCGCGTACACCGTCAGCGCCACCCCGACAACGACGTCCAAAGCCGCCACCACCACCACGGCCAAGACGACGAGCACCACCACCCCCGCCAAGACCACCGCCAAGACCACGAGCACCTCCTCCGTGCCCAAACCCGCCGCCACGACCGCCGCGGCCCCAGCCGGGTCGTACTGCGTGGCCGGGACCAACGCTCCGGGTACGTCGGGCAACCTGGCGGGCCTGTGCCAGTACGCGTGCGCGCACAACTACTGCCCGTCGGGCCCCTGCGTGTGCACGCGGTACGCGACGCGGGCGCCGGCACAGGACGCGGCGCTCGGGGTGGGCGGGTGCGTGCAGCGCGGGCTGGACTCGAGCTACGCCGGGCTGTGCAGCTACTCGTGCAACCGCGGGTATTGTCCCGCGGGGGCTTGCTACAAGTGCTGATGAAGAAGGGGGATTAAAAAGAGATACGTACGTAATGTTGCTGGACGGAGTTGTAATGGCAGTGATGGTGGGATGATGCCGTTATGAGAGCGGACGTTCGTTGTATATGCATATACATGTCATTTCGTTTGTCGTTGGCGAAAGCGGCTTATAGTTCTGTTGTTGTCCTAGAGTTAATACCCAGCATTTTCCAGCACTTTGGCTGCGTTAGAAGAGGGCATAGATTAATGGAGTGTCGCTTGACCATGTCACTGTTTGCTCGACAAATAAATGTGAGTTCTGCTCCTGTAAGTGATGATGGTGATGATGATGATGTTCTTTTACGCCCGTTTGACGGCGAAGTCAGGGCAGCTACGGAAGATGCGCTAGGCCTATTCTAGAAGTGTCCAATACTCGGTTCCGAGCCCACGCAAGCTGTCTCGATTTAATGCCTGAATTCCT